>JADRCH010000247.1:2681728-2777229 GCA_019843965.1 Rhynchomys soricoides | reverse complement strand
TTACCAGGTGTGCATTACCAGGTGTGCATTACCAGGTGTGCATTACCAGGTGTGCATTACCAGGTGTATTACAGTTTGCTAGGTGCTGGAACTAAGTAGCCTAGAATTCTTTAAGCTACTGAATGAATAAATTTTATAAGCTATTTAAAACTTCTCAGATCAGATTAACTGAAGAAAATAATTTACTACATAGGAACTAATATTTTTAAGATCTACTCTGAGTCATGCAGTATATTAGATAGAGGGGAATCAGATAGGCAATATGATAAGATCTCTTTTACATATGGATCTTGTGCTAGTGACAGATTGTAAACAAGTAATCTAGTGTGTGAATTAGTAAAATGCAATAATGCGTGGGGAAGACATGTATCACATGAGTTATTTCATATATGGAATCTAAATTTAAATATACATTTCAATACATGCACATGAAAACAGAGGTAGTCTAACTGAGGAAAGATGGGAGTTCACAGGAAGATGAGGGAGGACCTAGAAGGTAATGGGGAGGGCCATGAGCCGAGGAGGGAAGCTATCCATCAAGTGTCATAACGAAACTTTCTGTGAATGCTAACTAAAATGAGTTAAAAACAAACAATACCATTTTAAAGAGATAGTTCAACTTAAATGATAGGACATGGTTTGATTTGACTGTAACTTAATGATTTCTTTAGTTTAAGAATGGAAAAATGCTCTTCATATAACCGTTCAAAGAAGCTAATATTCAAACATTCCATATTTAGACATTTTCACTTCTCCTTAATTCTCATTGGGATAATAGCGTTCAACATTTTCCTTGCACATATACTTTAATGATTTCTGCATATGAGATATTTTACTTGACATTTTTGAGGTTTCTAAGAAATGTGCTCTGTAATGTGTAACACATCTCTGTATTTTTCTTTATTCAACCCCCTATCCCATCTCCCCTACCCCTGCTTCTATGAGGGTGCTCCCCCACCCACCCACCCACTCCCACCTCCACGCCCTCGAATTCCCCTACACTGGGGCATCGGGCCTTCATAGAGCTAAGGGCCTCTCCTACCACTGATGCCTGACAAGGCCATCCTCTGCCATATATGCAGCCATGGGTCTCTCCACGTATACTCCTTATTTGGTGGCTTAGTCCCTGGGAGCTCGGGGCGGGGGGGGGGGGTCTGTTTGGTTATTATTGTTCTTCGTATGGGGTTGCAAACTACTTCAGTTCCTTCAGTCCCTTCTCTAACTCCTTCATTGGGGACCCTGCACTCAGTCCAATGGTTGGCTGCAAGCATCCACCTCTGTATTTGTCAGGCTCTGGTAGAGACTCTCAGGAGACAGCTAATTCAGGATCCTTTCAGCAAGCACTTCATGTTATGCACAATAGTGTCTGGGTTTGCTAAGTATATATGGGATGGATCCCTGTGGGGCAGTGGTCTGTGGCAGGCAGTCTGGCGCCCAGTTAAGCACAGGCTTAAAACTCTGGGTGACCCAGTGGAACAATCCGCAAGGGACCGGAAATGTTATGCCAACACTCCTGGGAGGCTTTTTGCTCTGGTCTCAGTCACGTACCACTCCTCCTCAGGTAGAGGCTTGGCCACGCCCCAGGTAGAGGCATGGCCATACAGCCCCAAGCCATCTCCCTGTTAATGAGAGACCTAGAGGCTTAGCCACGCCCCTTCCCAGTTACTATATCTGCCTCACCACTCCCAGAGGGGCAGGGGTACAATTCCATCCACACCACTCTCCACGATGAAAATAAATGTCTTAGAATTATGGACTGTCTCTTCATCTGGATCTGCCGTGGGAAGTGAGGGATCTGGCCCTCTATTAAGGAGCTACGTCTAATCCCTTGCAGAGGGCTTCCCAGTGCTCCCAGACGGTACCCATTCACCCAAGCAGCTAGCCCGGCACCCCAAGCCACTGCAAACCGGGTCCCAAGGCGGGATCCCAGCTGTGCTCTGCGGCCCTGTCTGTTCCCAAGTCCCATGGCATCCGGTGGCAGCATCCGCAATGTTCAACCATGGGAACTCCAGAGCTAGCAGCCACATTCCCCTGGACGGCTCCTTCTTCTACCCATGGGCTGTTTCTCTGCAGAGGCCTCTCACACAGCTTGGCCAGCCTGTCAGACTGTAGAAGAGCTCGCAGCAACTTCTTGCTTGTCTCCTGTCCCACCCAGAGTCCCTGGGTCGGACAGTGGGGCCTTTTTCTACCCCATCAGATTTGTTCCAACAGATCCCCAGGTGGGGCAGTCTCTGGATGGCCTTTCCTTCAGTCTTTGCTCTACACTTTGTCTTTGTATTTGCTCTTGTGAGTATTTTGTTCCCCTTTCTAAGAAGGACTGAAACACCCACTCTTTGGTCTTCCTTCTTCTTGAGCTTCATGTGGTCTGTGAATTGTATCTTGGGGTATTCGGAGCTTTTGGGCTAATATCCACTTATCAGTGAGTACATACCATGTGTGTTCTTTTGTGACTGGGTTACCTCGCTCAGGATGATATTTTCTAGTTCCATCCTCATATAAGCAGATAGGGAGGATGGGATAGGGGTTTTCAGAGTAGAAACCAGGAACGGGGATAACTTTGGAAATGTAAATAATAGAAAATATCTAATAAAAAAATTTCAAAAAGAAAAAGTAAAAGATATTATCCAGGCCTTACATATTGTTAATTTGATTTTATTCAGTATCATGGAAGATTCTTGTATCATTGTTTGAGATATTTTGTTAAGCATGTTGCAGTGTGTGTGTGTGTGTGTGTATGTGTGTGTTTGTGTGTGTGTTTATGTTTGATGCTTTACAAATTCCTTTAAGCCACAGCTTACTTCACAAGTATTGGTTGGGTGCATTGGGTTATACATCCTTAATGTAGAAGAAACAATACCAGACCACTTCAGCATCTTGTAGCTCACAGAAAATTATTGACAACAGGTTTTCTGACATATTGTCTTCAGAATTGGGCAGTATCTAAAATCAGTTTTAGACTTTTCCAGTAATTCAGATCAGAAGCTGCTAATAAAAACTGCCTGCATTTTGAAGTTGAGAATTTTAGTTGAATATGTACTGGGGAAGAACATTTGCATTGTGAAAAATGCAATTTTATCTGGAATTCCTGCATAGTAGAGTTAAAAAAGGAGAACATAAAGTTACAGATTATGTTTTCATAGGAAAATTAAAGCAAGAGAGTTGGTTTTCTCCACAAGAATTAGGAAGTTAGATAATGGCCTGGAAACCATGAAGCTGATTGCAAAATGAATATTAAAAGCCCCTATGATTTAATGCATTCTTGTTTCCATTCTCTTTATTCTTTACAAAGACAAAGACTCCTCTGTAAATATTGCTTTAAGGATTATCAGGCTTTCATTTTCAAATTCGTCCAAAGGCAATAATTTAAACCATAATATTGGCTTTGCAAATGTAAACAGAGATTGAGCCACTTTCCTTTAGTTAATTGGAATGCCAATGAAATTACAGCCAATTAAATAATTTCTCTATTAACCTAATGCTTTAGCAATGCACTATGTGGCATAACAAACAGCCAGAAGCACAGCTTGGAAAGAAGAGAACTGCATCAAGGTGAAGAGAATGGAGAATAGTGTATTTCAAACATTTGATTCACAGAGAATGAAACATTAATTGGAAGCTGGTGCATCTCTGATTCCTCTGCCTGCTCTTGAGACTCTTTTTCTCCTCCCGCCTTTCCAGCCTCAATAGGAGGGCTTTTGTCTTGTATCTTATTATATCTTGTTTTCTCTTGTTTGGCTCTTGGCTTTTGGAGGCCTGCTCATTTCTTCTGGGGAAGAGGGGAGGTGGGGAAGGAGCTGGGAAGAGTGCAGGGAGGGGAAACCATGGTCGGGGGGGGTTGTGTGAGAAAAGAAGAATCTTCGATTTCAAAACAAAGGAAGAAATTCTAATACGTCAATTTTATACTTTATAGTTTGCAATGACTGAAGGGTAGAAAACTCTTAAGAGATTTTAAAGGTTTTCAATTGATTTAAAAGATTCTTGATGTACAACTAATTGACTCCAAGAAATATTTAATTTGGCTTCTCTGGCTTCTTGGACACTAGTAGCACAAAACTGCCTTTGTCTGTGCAGTCTAAGCCCCTGGTGAACCTCTCCAAGAGTGCATCACTTGGGAATGCCACTCCTAATAGAAGGTTTGAACTACCTAGCAGCAGGGGCAGTTCTCTTCTTCTCCCATGCTCCTTCAATCCCATCATTCTTTAAGGCCTTCCTTCCCCCCTGTACCCTCTGCTTGGTGAGGCTTAGCTATCTCTGACAACTATTCATGCCAGGGAATAGCTGATGCTGTCCTGTGAACATTCATCTTCCATGACCTAACTCAAATGCCATTTCTTCTGGCAAGTTTTCTCTGTTCCACTTCTAGTCTCCTCCTTGCTTCACTTTAGCAAGAAATCAATCTTTACCTATAAGCATCAGAATTTTCAGGTTTGTCCCTGACATACATAAAGGGAAGATGAGCTAGGAAGTGAATTAAATACCAGTGGCTAATGATCTAATCAATCATGCCTGTGAAATGAAAACTTTATATAATTCCTACCTGACATAGCTCTTAGCTATATAAAACTCATAAATGGCAGGAAACTTCTAGTTGGTGAATACCAGTGTTTTGGGATGAAGCTACATACCTGCTCCATGGTATCAAAGATCACTTTGGATCTTTGGTATGCTTTGGATCACTCTGGATCTCTTCATGTGGCTGTTCATTCCTGTCTCATATATCCTTTAGATTAAAGTGGTAAATGTAAAGTGGTAGATTAAAGTGGTAATCTGTTTTCCCACTCCCTAGGGTCTCAAGTCTTTTGAAGGTTAGGTGCATCTTCTCTCACTGAGGCCAGGCCAGGCAGTTCTCCCCTGTATATGTGTCAGGGTACTTGGGCCAGCTAGGATGGGCTGCCTCGTTGGTGGCTCAGAGTCTGAGAGATCTGGGAGTCCAGGTTAGTTGAGATGGCTGGTCTTCATATGGGGTCACCCTCCTCCTCAGCTTCTTCCAGCCTTTCCTTAATTTAACTACAGCAGTCCCCAGCTTCTGTCCATTAGTTGGGTGTAAGTATCTGCATCTGTCTCAGTCAGTTGCTTGTTGGGCCTCTCAGAGGGCAGTCATGCTAGGCTCCTGTCTGTAAGCACACCATAGCATCATTAATAGTGTCAGGCCTTAGAGCCTTCCCTTAAGATGTATCCAAGTTGGGCCAGTCACTGGACCTCCTTTTCCTCAGTTTCTTCTCCATTTTTGTCCCTGCAGTTCTTCTAGATAGGAACAATTCTGAGTCAGAGTTTTTGACTGTGGGATGGCAACCTCATCTCTCCACTTGATGTTCTATCCATCTACTGGAGGTGGACTTTACAAGTTTCCTTTCCCCACTGTTGGGCATTTCATCTAAGTTTCCTCCATTTGAATCATGAGAGTCTCTCACCTTCCAGGTCTCTGGAACAGCCCCCTAACCCCCAGACACACAGAGGGTACATTTTTCCATTCATTCTGCTGGCCCTCAGGGTTTCCCTCCTGCCCTCCCTGCCCCCAATACCTGATTATGTTCCCCCTTTCCACTCCTCCTCCCCTCTCCCACCAAGGTCCTTCCCTTCCTCTACCTCCCATGATTCCTTTCTTCTCCCTCCAAGTGGGATTGAAGCATCCTCACTTGGGCCCTTTGGCTTCCTAACCTTCTTGAGTTCTGTGGATCATGTTCTGGGTATTCTGTACTGTTTGTTTAATATCCATTTAATGGTTAAGTACATACCACACACATCTTTTTGGGTCTGAGTTACCTCACCTAGGATAATATTTTCTAGTTCCATCCATTTGCCTCAAAATTCTTGATGTCCTTGTTCTTAATAGCTGAATAGTATTCCATTGTGTAAATGAACCACATTTTCTGTATCCATTCTTCCGCTGTGGGACATCTCAGTTGTTTCCAGCTTCTGGCTATGGTAGATAAGGCTGTTATGAACATAGTGGAGCATGTGCCCCTGTGGTGTGGTGGGGAATCTTTTGGGTATATGCCCAGGAGTGGTATAGCTGAGTCTTCAGGTAGATCTATTTCCAGTTTTGTGAGGATCTGCCAGACTGATTTTCAGAGTGGTTGTACCAGCCTGCAATCCCACCAACAATGGAGGAGTGTTCCTCTTTCTCCACATCTTCGCCAGCATCTGCTGTCACTGGAGTTTTTAATTTTATCCATTCTGACTGGTGTGAGGTGGAATCTCAGGGGCATTTTGATTTGTATTTCTCTGATGACTAAGGATGTTGAACAATTCTTTAGGTGATTCTTGGCCATTCAAGATTCCTCAGTTGAGAATTCTTTGTTTAGCTCTGTACCCCATTTTAAATAGGGTTATTTGGTTCCCTGCAGTCTAATTTCTTGTGTTCTTTTATATATTGGATGTAAGCCATCTATCAGATGTAGAATTGGTAAAGATCTTTTCCCAATCTGTAGGTTGTAGCTTTTGAGGCCACCTACCCATCTGAAAAATTTTATCCCAGAATTGTTCCTGTCTAAAGGAAATATAGGGACAAAGAATGGAGCAGAGACTGAAGGAAAGGCCAACCAGAGATTGCACTACCTGGGGATCCATCCCATATGCAGACACCAAATCTAGACACTGTTGCTAATGCCAAGAAGCACTTGCTGACAGGAGCCTGATATAGTGGTCTCTTGAGAGGCTCTGCCAGAGCCTGACAAATACAGAGGCAGATGCTTGTATTAGACCAAGCATGGGGACCATTAGACCAAGCATGGGGAAATCAACGGAGGAGTTAGGGGAAGGACTGAAGGAGCTGAAGAGGGTTGCAACCCCATAGGAAGAACAACAATATCAACCAACCAGACTCCCCGCCCCGCCCCACAGAGCTCCCAGGGACTAAACAACCAACCAAAGAATACACATGGAGGGACCCAGGGCTCCAGCTGCATACTTAATAGAGGATGGCCTTATCTGGCATCAATGGGAGGAGAGGCCCTTGGTCCTGTAAAGGCTTGGTGCCCCAGCATAGTGGAATGCTAGGGCAGTGAGGCAAGAGTGGATGGGTGGGTGGGGCACACCTTCATTGAAGCAGGAGGTAGTGGAGATGGAATAGGGGATTTGCCGTGGGAAACTGGGAAGGGGGATAACATTTGAAATGTAAATAAATAAAATAACAAAGAAAGAAAGAAAGAAAGAAAGAAAGAAAGAAAGAAAGAAAAAGAGTCACCCAGAGTTAATGTAAAGTTATTTGAAAACATGCAGCTGATTAGATCCTGCCAGTCCAAAGGACATAGGTAAATCATTGTATCCTGACATGAAAAGGAACTTCAAGGGATTTATTTTATTTGCAAGTATTCATACCTTTATTTAATGAACAGCTCAGGGTTAACTGTCTGAAAATCCTTTCTTATATGATATTAATGTCTCTTCAACCATAGCTATTAGTAAAAATAATGTTTTTTGTAAAAATAATTTTTCTTATTCATCTTTGCACCAACAACATCCCAAGTTGAAGCTCTAAATAACACTGCTCTGCTTTCTGCCATTACAGATTAGCTTTCTAGAACTTTGTATTTATAAATGGGACCTGATAGCAAATAATCTGTAGTCTTGGAGTCCTTCATTCAGCATGTTTTAGGAATTCACATCCTTGAGTCAATATTTTGTTGTGTTTATTCTTAGTAATATTTAATAGTGGAGATGTACCCCAATTACATGTTCATTTACTGGCTGACGGGCATTTGAGCTGCTTGCATCTCACTCCTTCCTAGGAGCATTTGTAACCACATTTTCTATGGATACATGAATGGATACATGAATGGATACATGAATGGATACATGAATGGATACATGCTGTGAAATCTGGGTAAGTTATCTAGGGTAGAATTGTTCTATTTTCAACCTCATGAGGTACAGTTTTTGCTGATTGATTCCGATTAGCGTGTGTTCTCTCTATCTCAGTCTCTTCTCTCTGCTTATCTCTCTGTCTCTGTCTCTTCTGTACTGAGAACTGAACCCAGGGTTTTCACATGGTAGACAAGCACTTTACCACTGAGCTACATTTCTAGACCTTTTCTTCTTAATTTTGAGGCATGGTTTTGTTAAATTATCCAGGCTAACTGTGAACTTACTATCTGGCATGAGCGGGCAAGCCTTGAATTTGCAATCTTCCTGCCTGAGCCTCCTGAGTAGACAGATTTACATGCATGTGTGCATCTGGTCAATGTCTAGGTTTTGATTGGGGTCGTATACATTTATAGAATATTTTGGAAGTATTATTATCTTTAAAAATTGTTTTAAACCTGTGGTCACATAGACAGTGGTAGTTAAACTCAGTGGGCTATAGAACAAAACAAAAAGACATGACTATAGGAGAATGACTTGTAGGGAGGACCAGGGTTGACAGTGGAAAGAAGACAGGAAGGGGGACTGTGGGGACTAGAAGATCAAGAATGTATTATACACATATTAGAAATTGTCAAGGAACAAATTTGTTAAAAATGGAATCTCTGATCCCAGAGTATTTTCAACTTATTTATTTTTGCTTCTACTTTGAAATGGCTTAATGTCTTTTGTAGTACTTAAAGGAATTTTTTGTTGCTTGTTTGTTTTGACATAGGCTCTAACGATATGGCCCTGTCTGGATCTCTCTGTGTAGACCAGGATAGGCTCAAACTCCCTAAGATCCAACCGCCTCTGCCTGATGAGTGCTGGGATTAAAGGCAGATGTGCACTGCCATGTTTGGTATATTTTACAGGCTGTTAAATTATCTTTACTATTATTGTTTTATGTGTTTGAGCATTTTGCCTATATGCTTTTCTATGCACCATGAATGTGTTTGGTGTTCTAGGAGGCCAGAAGAAAGCTTTGGATTCCCAGAGACTGGAGTTTCAAATGGTTGCAAGTCACCATGCGGGTGCTGGGAATCAAAATCTGTCCTCCGGAGCAGTCAGTGAGTGATCTTATGTATTAAGTAATCCCCTTAGCCCTGACCTTATGGTTTTAAGTGTAGAAGGAAGTGATGCACACATTTTGTTATTTGTATTTCTGAGCATTTTATGCTATTATACATGGAAATGTACAATTAATTTTTCACGGTGAATTGCCTTTTGCTAGTGTGTAAAGATACATTTTTGTATTGACTTTGTTTTCTTTGTTACGGTTAAATTTATTACATTTCCCAGTTACTTCTGGTTCCTTGGAGTTTTCTATATACAACCTGATCATCTACAAACACAAACAACTTGTCTGTCCTCCCTACTCCTGTGCACTTTATGTGTCTGGTTTTATTGTTCTCCACATTCAGAACAGTACTAAATGGAGTGGTAAGAGAAGAGAGAGATCTTGCCTAATTCCAGATCTTCCTATATCATGCCAACCTTGGGAATTTCATATATTCCCGTAATGAAATTGAGTGTTTTTCTTTTCTTTCTCAGTTGACTGAGCTTTCGTCATAGTATACTGTGACATGGTCTGTTGTTCTGGATTTATGGCTATCACCACATTCTCCCCCTATATTCTTTTGATATGGTGAGTTGTTTTGATTGATTTTCAGGCACACGTAAATAATTTGACTTAAGGTGGAAAGAAAAGGAAGGAGATACAGAGGGTAGAATGTAACAGTGTTGTTGAAAGTAGGAAGTTAAATCATTTGTTAGGATATCCCTTGCCTATGCAATCTTAAAAAGCCAGCAGAAAACCATTAAGTGCTGACTATTTTATGTATTATGGATAAGAATGAGACATGTTCAAAAAAGCAAATAAGATTTTACTATTTTACTAGCTGTTCTGATTTAATCATTTCCAGGTTTATTGAAAGTACTCACTTTCAGTTGTTATGACAATACATTAAATAACTTGATATTAAGTTTCATTAAAAATTTCAAGTCACTTCCTAAAGTCACATTGTGTGTCTTCCTATTGAAAGATATACTCTTTGCGAGTAACTTATTTATGCAGTTATGTAGAATTCTTAGCTAAAATTTTTAGCAGTATTCATACTCCTTTATTACTAAAACAGCAATATTTTTATGACTAACTTAAACTGCGGCATCAGGCTACTGCCTGATGATTTGGTTTCATGGGAGTTCAATGCCATTGTAGAAAGAAAACATTTGCATGATTAGGCGCAGGGCTAAGCATCCATCCCCACTAAAACCGAAATCAAAATGAAACAATCCATCATAAAAAAAATAATAGTTCCTGTAAAAATACAGTTTCCTAAAAGGTAAATTATAAAAGTATGCATTTACCCAATCATTTGAAATAATTATACAATCTGTCATCAAGGGACTTTTAAGACTCATTAAAATCATAACACAATTCTAATTAAAACCACATTTAAATTAAGTTTCTATAACTAACCTACACAGTACTTTAAATCACACAAAAAAGTTGTATAAAAGATCCAATTAATTGAAAGTTTTTGTAAGAATTAAAGCCTAATTACTCTATGATTAAGGTTCCCCAAAATATAATCATCAATGGTTCTATTCAGAAGAATTAGCCTTCTGTACCCCAGATGCCAGGGCAGAACTGAAGCCAGCCTTTGACACCAGCAAACCTATTCATGCAAAATCAGCATGACTGTGGAAACTTTACCTCCACCCCCACTGGGCTCCAAGTGGAGTGACCAAACAAAGCAGCATGCTTTATACAGACTAATGGTTCCTTATCTGAGTTCCCTATCTGATTAAATAATTTTACGTTCATTGCCATTTTTTTTTTTTAAACAAAAAACCATCATCAGAGCCGGTTCTGGAAACAGTGTTTATTTCATAGATTCCCACACAATGTTGGGGAAGATGCTCACGGATGAAAAACAAAAGAGGCCCGCGGCTCTGAGAGAAAGAGAACAAGAATGGCCCTCTGAGGGGACGCACCAAAGCAGTACTAGCCGCATGCAACTCCTTTGCTTTCTTGCTCAGCTACTTGAAATGTTTTTCATTTTTATTAGCCCAACTTCCCACGGGAAAGAAAATAAAAAAAAGCCCTGTGACATCGCTGCCTCTTGTGAGTTCTCCGAAACTAATTAACCCTATGAAGTTATTAGGGCGGTATCATTTTTTTCTATGACATCATGCAAGGTGAAGGTCACTTCTATAATATTCTGGGCTTCATTCATGTGGTGCGTATCCCACCAAATATAATTTATTGTAATTTCCCCAGTGCCCTGATAGCCAAGTGATTAGTTATTATGGTACATAAAAAGCTCAGACATATCACACATGATTTATAGCCTCGATTTATGATAATCTAATTTTCTTTTATGGTAAAAAGAAATTTACTGTTTATGTTTTATAGATTGTTATTTTGAGGAAATGATTATTTAAACTATCTTTTAGTAAGGATACTTGCTGATTGTGAGGCATCTGGTGGCTGATGCATCCAAATGACTAGGATAGAAGGGTAAATACTTAACCAGTAAACACGAACTTTCTCTCAACAATCCAGGGCTGAAACTAGATACAGAGGTTTTTGTCTGGTGACTGGTTAAGTCAGGCTTGCTTACCCACACGCATCCCACAAGGATCGTCGAGGAGAAGGGGTTCTGGGGAATGGCAGCACACATTGTATTTCCCCACTGGTACACTCTACTTAGCCCCCAAACCCACAGCTATATTCAGTGAAAACATTTACAAGTGACATTTACAAGACATTTACAAGTGACATCAGCCTAGAGCTATGGCCATAACATTCTCAGAGCAATCTTTCCCTTGCACCCAGGTCTATACCTCTCCTCTCTACCGGTGTCTATATTACCTTCCTTTTTATTGTGGATAAGGTATGCTATTGAAGCCCTGTTGATTATATTCAAATGACTGGCTGAAAGCAGCCTTATAGAGGTGAGGAGGGACAAGAAGCAGTTCTGTGTGAGACCTCCTTGGATGACTCAGTGATAAGCCACAAGTTAATAGTAATGACCATTAATTACTAAGCGTTTTGTATGTATTGAGTCCCTTAATCCTCATACTTACAAAGAATTCTTCACAATTTATAGGTGAAGAAATTGAAGTCTAGAGAGACTAAACACTGTTCAAGATTACTCTGTAGTAAATGGCATGTCTGGGATTTGAACTCAGCTCAATATCTATTCTTTTAATTATTATGTTGAATATTCTTCCAATTCTTTATATAATGTGTTCATCTATTATAACTTATTTCATTACATTTATAATGTGTCAAATACTTATCTGAGAGCCTTGAATACATAAATAGTTCATAACAACCCATGAACTATGTTTTTATTATTATTCCATTTTTAGAGTAGAAACTTGAGCCACAGAGAACCTGAGGAACTTTCACAGATTGGATTCCAGCTATAGTAGTACAGGTCTGGAGTGTACAGTATGTACCACTTTCTGTTGTTGTTGTTTTCTGCTGCTGTCTCTTAGTACTTGGTGAGGCTTCGTAAGGTATGGACTGATTGTGTGGACATGCCCTAAGGGTAACAAAAGGAGACTGCCTTGTTAGGGGTCAAAAAGCTCGGAATACCCAAGATACAATTCACAGACCAAATGAAGCTCAAGATTAAGGAAGACCAAAGTGTGGGTATTTTGATCCTTCTTAGAAAGGAGAAGAAAATACTCAGGAGAGCAAATACAAAGACAAAGTGTAGGACAGAGACTGAAGGAAAGGCCATCCAGAAACTGCCTCATCTGGGGATCCACCCTGTACACATTCACTATTGTGGATGCCAAGTAGTACTTGCTGACAGGAGCCTGATATAGCTGTCTCCTGAGAGGCTCTGCCAGAACCTGACAAATACAGAGGTGGATGCTCACAGCCAACCATTGGACTGAGCATGGGGTTCCCAATGGAGGAGCTAGATAAAGGACTGAAGGAACTGAAGGGGTTTGCAACCCCATAGGAAGAACAACAATATCAACCAACCAGAGCCCCCCAGAGCTCCTAGGGTCTAAGGCATCAACCAAAGAGTACACATGGAGGGACCCAAGGTTCCAGTTGCATATGTAACAGAGGATGGCCTTGTCAGACATCAATGGGAGGGGAGGTCCTTGGTCCTGTGAAGGCTTGATGCCCCAGTGTAGGAGAATGTGAGGGTGGGGAGGCAGGAGTGGGTGAGTGAGAGAACACCCTCATAGAAGCAGGGGCACAGGTGATGGAATAGGGGGTTTCTGGAGGGGAAACTGGGAAAGGGGATAACATTTGAAAAGTAAATAAAAAAATATCCAATAAAAAATAAACAAAATAACAAAAAAATTTTAAATTATGATTTCATATCAACAGAGAGCACAAGAGATATTGTTATATATGTACATAAGCCATAGATACTGAATGCTTAAAAGTCCAGATATGTTTTATACAACCAAGTATTATAATATAGGACTAACATAAATTTTGTTGCCAGTCACAATCCTAACTCATATTTCTCTTCCTTAACAGAACAGAATATGGATGCTTATTCCTCAGTGGACTTACTCATGGGTAGATTACAATGTTATCAGTGACATATGCTAATGATAATAACAGGGATTTGTCCATGTTCTCTGAGCACCCCTGACCATCTTTGTGCCCTGCTGTTTGACAAGACATAGCTAGCACCTGCATCTCGGTGGAAGATTGTTTTGGGGCTTCTGGAATCTGCCTTACCATGATAGTCCTTGTCTTTCTGAGGCAGTCCTTGCCTAGGCGTATGGTTGTTTGAAAAAGACTGTCATTACCTTTATTCTGTTATAGGATTAATTCTTATGTTCAAATTATTCTCTGACCTTCCTGGCATGGGCCTTCCTTTGTTTGTCATGAACCTGACTTGATTGTGTATTTCTTACTGCCTACCTCTTTTTCCTTGTAGCAATTCTCTGCTAATGTCCCTACAGATACCATATAAGTGTATGCCCTTGCTTCTCCACTCAGGTTCACTTTGGGTGGAAGCAATCGAACTCAACAACCCAACAAGTTTACCACCAAATATAAAACATGCCAACATCTAAACAGTTTTCTCTAACTGTAGCTATTTTTCCTCTCCATTTATTTTTTGTTTTATTTTCTACTACTGAAACTTTTCTACTTTATTTTTGTTTACTATTAGTGTGTGTGTGTATGCACTGTGTGCATATGTATACAAATGTGTGTGTGTACAGGTGTGTGTCCATGCCATAGCATCATATGTGGAGCGTGACTTTTGGGTGTCAGGTCTCTTCTTACCTTACAGGTTCTGAGGCTCAAACTCAGGTCATCACATTTGCATGTCAAGTGCCTTCCCCACTGAGCCCCACTGATACTGAAACTCCATGTCAGTACCATTTTTTGCTTATGAGGAGTGCAACTGGAAATATTAGAGAAGGGAATTAATAGTCCAAATGACTCAGAGGTAACACTCAAACTTCTGACAGTAGACCTGCAAACTGCGTGAGAATATATCTTCCATTGTGCCAGTTGCTTTTACTTTTGCTAAAAGGAAGTAAAACAAACCAAAGTAAATCAACCCACAGGGGAGAAAGAACCCACCTACTCCATCAAAGTATTATCACCTAGTCTTATTTTCACATAATGATTCTTATATATGCTATTTTTGGTTTTATATATACATATATGCATATATACACATATATGCGTATGTGTATATATGTATGTATTTATGTAACAACAATTAAAGAAAGAGAGACCATGAATTTTAAAGAGGAAGGAAGTGTACATGGGCGGATTCACAGGAGGAAAAGGGAAATGAAATCACTATAATCTCAAAAAAAAATACTAAAATTTCATTATAACAGATATTTTTGATCACTTACTGTTATAAAGAACTAGTTTTAGTATTTCGTTGTTGTTGTTGAACTGGAAGAAAAGGTGCTTGAGGCTCTGAAAATGACTCATAGAACCCCTGGCTAATATAAGGACAGAAAGCATGGAAGAGACATGTCTTTATGTCTTTAGCGACATAAAGCATGTCCTCAGAATCTATGACCTTTAGCTTAACTTTGTCAGGAGTAGGCAAGCCCCTGAACAGCTGCAGAACACTTAAAAGACATTGTTCATTCTGTAAATGAAGTAGAAATGGAAGGGTCATAGAAAGGAAGAGGTTTGAAGGGGCAAACGGAAAGAAAGCTTCATAAGGGCAGTGTTAGAAGGATGAGATGTCCTTGCCTCTTGTGCTGTAGGTGAAGAACATGAATGCAGGAAGAGGCAGGCTGCAGCTGGGGTGTTGATTTCGTGTACACTAAATAAACAATATGATTATTTGTTCAAATACTCTAGTAGTGTGGCAAATGTGGTGATCTTAATGTTAGAGACCTGGCCAGCAGTAGGAAGAAAGGACTTGGCAAATCTTGTGTGTGTGTCTGTGTGTGTGTGTGCTTATTTTTTTGATACTTTATTTACACTTCAAATGTTTCCCCCTTTCCAGATCTCCTCTTTGGAACTTCCCTATTCCCTTCCCCCTCCCCTGCCTCTATGAGGGTAGTCCCCCACTCACCCACCCACTCTTGTCTTCCCTTCTTGGCATTCTCCTATAATGGGGGAATCTAACACTCATAGGCCCAAGGGACATTCCTCCCACTGATGGCTAACAAGACCCTCCTCTGCTGCATATGTGGCCAGTACCATGGGTTCCTCCATGTGTATTCTTTGGTTGGTGATCCAGTCTCCGGGAGCATCAGGAGGTCAGGCCAACTGCCACTGTTGCTCCCTCCATGGGACTGCCAACTTCCTCAGCTCCTTCAGTCTCTTCTCCAACTCCTCCATCTGGGACCCCACACTCAGCCCTACAGTTGCTGTGAAGTGACTCTTGGATATTTTGAACTTTTGGGCTAATAACCACTTCTCAGTGAGTACATACCCATGCTCATTCTTTTGTGACTGCATTACCTCACTCAGGATGATATTTTCACATTCCATCCATTTGCCTAAGAATTTCATGAAGTCATTGTTTTAACTAGCTGAGTAGTATTCCATTGTGTAAATGTACCACATTTTCTGTATCAATTCCTCTGTTGAGGGACATCTGGATTGTTTATAGTTTCTGGCTATTATAAATATGGCTGCTATGAACATAGTGGAACATGTGTCTTTATTACATATTGGAGCATCTTCTGGGTATATGCCCAGGAGTGGAATAGCTGGGTCCTCAGGTAGTATTATGTTCATTTTTCTGGGGGTCTGCCAAACTGATTTCCAGAGAGGTTGTATCATCTTGCATTCCCACCAGCAATGGAGGAGTGTTCCTCTTTCTCCACATCCTCACCAACATCTGCTGTCACCTGAGTTTTTTATCTTAGCCATTCTGACTGGTGTGAGGTGGAATCTCAGGGTTGTTTTGATTTGCATTTCCCTGATGACTAAGGATGTTGAACATTTCTTTAGGTGCTTCTTGGCCATTCGAGTTTCCTCAGTTGAGAATTCTCTGTTTAGCTCTCTTCCCCATTTTTTTGATAGGGTTCTTTAGATCTCTGGAGTCTAGCTTCTTGAGTTCTTTGTACACATTGGATATTAGCCCTCTAATGGACATAGGATTGGTAAAGATCTTTTCCCAATCTGTAGGTTGCTGTTTTGTCCTATTGACAGTGTCCTTTGCCTTACAGAAGCTTTGTGATTTCCTGAGGTCCCATTTGTTTATTTTTGATCTTAGAGCATAAGCCATTCGTGTTCTGTTCAGGACTTTTCTCCTGTGCCCATGTGTTCGAGACTTTTCCCCACTTTCTCTTCTATTAGATTCAGTGTACCTGGTTTTATGTGGAGATCCTTGATCCACTTGGACTTGACCTTTGTACAGGGAGATAGGAATGGATCAATTCACAGTCTTCTACATGTAGACCTTGGCAGACCTCTTAAGTACTCTGCTTCTGACTGTACCCTACAACAGGTTAGAACAGATGCCAGTTTGGGGAAAAAATTAAATCCCTCAAATACACATGCAGATATTTCTGGAGTTTGTAGTGTGTTGTACATCCTCAATGGGAACAGTCTGGGCTTGACCAATACAGATGTAGATGCACACAGCCAAACAGTGGGCTGATTGCAGGGACTCCAATGGAGGAGTTAGGGCAAGGACTAAAGGACCTGAAGGGGTTTGCAACCCCACAGGAAGAACAATATCAACCAACCAGATCCCACAAAGGTCCTGGGGACTTAACCAACTCCACGAGTACACATGGAAGGACCCATGGCCAGCTGGATATGTAGCAGAGGGTGGCCTTATTGGTCATCACTGGAAGGGGGCTCCTTGGTCCTGTGGAGGCTCGTGACCCAGGGTAGCAGAATGTTAGGGCACTGAAGCAGGAGTGGGTGGGCAGGTGGGGGAGCATCCTCATAGAAGCAGGGGGTAAGGGATAGGGGGGCTTGTGGGGGGAAACTGGGAAGGGGAATAACATTTGAAATGTAAATCAATAAAATAACCAATAAAAAAATGAAAAAAAAAAAGAGTTATCATCAGTAAAGCTAGTATTTCATCAGAATCACTACCACACTGAGTTATAGTTCTCTGTGTGAATTAACCACTGGGACATGCTCCATATGATGTGACTCGCCTCAGTGACCATGGAAATGCTAACTCCAGGTGGCCATAGATTGTTGCTATTGTTTTCTGTCTTAGAGCCTTTAGGTGTGAAATGACCACTGTGGGCGCCATTATAGTATTACTAATCCACACTTGATTTTACTGTTGGAACTTCTCAGACTAGCCCCATGTCATCAGGTGAACAAATGGCTTAGTTTTGTTTTACATTTGTCTGTATATATGTCTATCCACACATGTGTCACACTGTGTGTGGAGGTCAGAGGGTAACGTGTACAGTTAGCTCTCTTCTTCTATCATGTGGCAAGGGACTTTATTCTTTGAGCCATTATGCTTGCCCCCAAAGGCCATGCTTTTAATATGATATTCATGTACACAGAGAGATATATAAGGGGTTCATTGTTCCTAATAGAACTATAGAAATGAAAGAAATAGACATTACATGCTTTTTTTTTTCATGATCAACACTTGCAATTCGATGCATAAATGCTTCAGTTTACAGAAATAGCTAGACCTTTCCAAACCCTCCCAGTGATTAATTAGAAAGCCTGTCTTACAGATTTTTCTCTCAGGTGTAGTAACCTTGTAGCCTTTACCATTAAAATGGATAAATAAATGCTTGGTTAAGCATAAACATGGCGATCGGCAGTGAAAGACTGATGATCTTGGTCTTTATGCACTGCATTCACTCTGTCATTTTACCTAGGAGGACAAAATAATACACAAAACTAAAAGTTGCAAAAGCAATTACAGTGAACAACTTGTTATTAGCCATTTAGAAAGTGTTTGAACTTTGAATGAGCAGCTATGAGATTATATCATGATTAATTTTAAGAAACAAAAAGTTGTGTTTTTCAGAAAAACATTTCCAATTGTCAGTTAAAGACATATCCCCGATAAAGAAAGCTGGCAGGGGGAATAGTAGGGCGTTTAAGTTTGTATGAAAAAGAAGTAAATTAGACTGCAAAGCAAGTACAGACAGAAGCCTGCCTGTTTAGCAGATATTTGAGGATCTAGTTTCCGCAATAGCATAAATTACCTGTAAATTAGCCATATTAGATATAGCTCATCCCCTCACATATTCATATTTAACCATCATTTTATCCTTTTGTCTTTTGGATAAACTTTGAGAAATAATATACCAAGGTGGGAACCTTGAAAATCTTGAAATGATAGTCTTCACATTTACAACTTTTATCACTAACTCCCTAGTAACCATGAGTTAATGCTATTGCAGTCATGTATCAGAGTCTCACTGACACAGTGGCACCTCAGGGAAAAAAAGTCACACCATGAGTCTACATGTACATTGGGATTAACAAGTACATCTGTGATCAACTTCAAAGGTTCTTAGAGCAGAACAAATGATTTTATAAAATGTAGGCTATAGTAATTGTATCTAGTCATTCATTTTTGTAATTTCTCCATTTTGTAACTAGAACAATATAGCTTATGCAAATATAAGCAACTTGTACTTCTCTGATACTGCCAATGTAAGCAAAGATTTCCTTTAAACCAACAACTGACAAACTAAAATATATTCAGCACTAATAGTATGGACCCACATTTTATCCCTTTAGAATTTAAGTCAAGGTTAAAGTAGTTTCCAGTAGCATTGTACTGTGGGTTAAATAATCCCCAAATGGAAAATTGCTAGTGACTTGGATGAAAGAGCTATGGATTATCTGTGAAAGAGAAATACAAGAGCTACCTAAAAATATCCCAGCTTGATTCCTTATAAATCCCTTTTTTTTTTCCCACAGGGCTGGCACTGTATTCAAGCTCATGTGAACCAAAGACCACCAAGGTAACGGAGCTCTACAAGGAAAATGCCTTTATTCCATGCCTTTTGTCATCCTCCCAGATATGACTGCCAGGCCTGTGAGCATCCTGCATATGCTGATCAGATGCTTCTCTCTCTCTCAATCTCTCTTCAGGAAGAGAGTAAAAAAAAAATGGTGCAAAAGACAATATTGTTCAAATTTGGAGAAATGTTTCTTCACTATGTGTTGATGTGCTGTTAAAATTCATGAACATACATATATAGATACATATATATGTATATATTACATATAAATATATATTTGTATATAATGATACAATATATGTGCTTATATATTTATTTATATTTAAACTATATATATCCATCCATGATAAAAATTCTAATTAGCAAAAACTAGTCCTAACAGGAGCATCTTTTGAAAGCTAGTTGTCAAAGATTTGCTAGCACATCTTCTTACTACGTCCCTGTACCTTTTCTCTTCAGTAGTTGATAAGTTTGGGTGTGCATGCACATTTTCTTACAATGTTAATTTAATAACCAAATTCTAAGAACATTGCTCTATGGCATTAGATTTCACTTTACAAAGCTCAAGACACCCCCCCCATTCTTTCTCTTTTTTATAGTTTGCTATCTCAGCTAGAATGTCAAATAGTTTCATCCTTTAGCATCTGTCTTGGTGTTAATTATTTTTTATAGTTTTCTTAAGCTATATAGCTCATATCTTTTTTTCTGGGACTTTTGTTGTTGTTGTTGTTGTTTTGTTTTGTTTTTGTTTCATTCCAACTTTCTTTGAAGCACTAATTTTATATTTCTCTGGATACCTATCATCTCTGTAACATTTACTGTATAATTTTATTGTTAAATGCTTTATATTTCTTCTGTGCCATGTATGTGCATATGTATGTGTGTGTGTGTGTTCATAAATGTGTGTGGCATATGCAATTGTGTGTGCATGTGGAGGCCAGAAGTCAATGTTGGGTGTCTTCCTCTATAGCTCTTCATATTGTTTTCTGTGATAGGGTCTTTCTCTAACCCAGAACTACTTTGTTGAGACTAGTTAGCCAGCAAGCCTCCAGCATCCTCCTGTCTCTGCCTCCCTAGCATTGGGAGTCTAGACATTCTTTGTCTTATCCAGCTTTTTACATGTGTGTAGGGATCCAATTCAGGTCCCCATGGTTGTTCTGTAAGCACTTTATCAACTGAACCATCTTCCCAACCAAGCCCTCAATGTTTTTAGGAGTGTGTATTCTATATTGTATTTCTGTCAGTGGACCTATCATGTCCATAATAATTTCTCATTCTTTTTAATTTCTTCCCTAATCCCCACCAGTTCTGTTTTTACTTTATTTTATTCCTCTGTATCCCCTTTAACATTTATTTCATGGTGTGTGTGTGTGTGTGTGTGTGTGTGTGTGTGTGCACGCGTGTGTGTGTGTGTGTGTGTGTGCAGAGAATTTCACCATGTGGGGTTCAGGGACTGGGAATTGAATGTGGGTTGTAAGGCTTAATGGCAGGCACCTTTATCCACTGGGCCATCTCACTTGCTCTAGGTCCCATTTTTGAGCTAATTTTAAAAATCATTTCTATAGTCTTACTGTCTACATCCTTGCTATTTGCAGCCCTGGAGAAAAATTCTTTCAACACTTCCTGTTTCCATGTATTCCTTTTGATGTGCTAATTTTCATCTAGCTTTGATTATGTTTCTTTTATCTTTTAGGTTTTGTGGGTCAGTCAGAGTTGATGCATTTCTGCTGATGGAGTGGACACAGTACATTCTAAAGGACAGCTCACTTTCTGCTTATTTGTGCCTTGCAGCTCTGTCAAAGAATCCTTTTTGGGAATCTCCTTGAAGAATCCTTATAATCTTTGTATCATAAACAGCATGAGTTCAATGACGTGAACCAATGTTGAGTCCAATGCCTAGATATTTCTCCTACTTCAAAGCTTTCACCCAAACCATGGCACCCCTCATCCCTTTCTCTTCTTCAGCTCTAACTCCCACATTCCTTCTGTTCTCCTACATAACGTCTTCTCATGCTACCACAATGGTTTTTGTACTAACCTGCTATCCTCAGATGATACAAACTTATGAAAACATTTTTAGAGATGATATATCTCTACAATAGAAGAAATAGAGGAGGATTGAACTGGATCTACAGAAAGCACATCATTGCTGTCAAGGGTACTTGCAGAAGAGGAGAGCACTCATCCAAACTAGTTATTTATTTTGAAACTGCGTTATATTGCTATATCAGGAATTATTATTATTTTAATCTTCAATTTGGAAATTGAGCCAGCAATGTTCTTTTCTTCTAAATTAGGTTTAAGTTATACCTAGAAGTTCCCTAGATGCCCATGACAAGAAATCTAATATAAATAAAAGTGCAATCTCATACTGTATTCTACTTATCAACTGATTCAGAGCAAACCACACTGAGCTGCCTACTAAATGGAGATAAAGACATTTGTGCAATGTGTTCTCCCAGAAAGCTCTTTTCATATAGGTCCTCAACAAGCTGAGGTGTGAGAAGATCACCTTAGATTTAAATTGATACTTTACCATATCTCCAGAACTCTGGTTCTTGGCTCTGGTTCTACTCTGCTTGAATAGTTTTTAGCACTCAAATGGGCATCACCTCATCTCTTGCTCCACAAGGGTGACTATTATTAAAGACCCATGCAAATAGACATTTATTCTATCAGGACAGATTTTCTTAGAATTAGCCTGCTTGGTTGATCTTTCTTACATACTCTGCAAACATTCTTTTCACATATTTCTGTGTTTTCAAAGTCCATAGCATTCATACAAAGGGGTTTTTAAAACTGTACAGTACGTGCTGAAGAGAACATGCTTTTAGGAATTATGAGACTGATAGCATTTGCCTATAACATGTTCCAAGTGTTCTTACACTTCTTGACTGTAGAAGAGCAAAGCAGCATACTTATTTGTTCACAAGCAGGCCAATTTTGTTTCTTAGGCCACCAAACCTGGTTCCTATGTTTTATGCTACATTATGATCTACTTATTAGTCATATGAGGTACAGCCAATGAATGTCTACATCTACACAAAACTCTCAAATATTTAAAAGCATATGGTTTTTGCTTTTCTGTTGTCATTAAAATATGAAATATTTACAAAATAAATAGGTTATGATAGTAGCTTATATTTTTCAACACAGTTAATTCACTACATATATGTATCAGCCAAGTAGTTAAAATATTAACATTCTCCATCAGAACATATCTCTAAGGTCAACAAAAAATAGAAGGCAAACAAAATTTCAAAGACAAATGATAGGTACGTAAAACAAACAAGTAAAATAACCGAGCACACACACCTAGTCACAGACACTCACATACACCTACTCATACACAGACATATGCTCACACACACAAATGCTCAGATACACACTCACACACACACTCATTCATAGACACACATTCACATACATACATACACACATATACACACTCAGATACAAATGTACACACCCTCACAAACATACATACACCCCAATATGTGGACATTGCTCACAAGAAGACGTACTACAAGATTTTAATGAGAACTCTGAGCACACTGTAAAGAAGAACACTTACTTTCATGAATGACTTGGAAGTATAAAGCTTAGATTTTAATGAACTAACATCTATTATTCAACAGTTCAATTCTACAAACATTTACTATGCATATATCACAAGGCAATGAGGTAGGTGTAATGAGCTATTAAAAGACATGTAAAACATGAGCCTGAAGGAATGAAGTTCCTGGCATTGGAGAGATGAAGCGTGTATACAGGTAACTGCTGGTGAGGTGGTGATGCTGGGAAAGACACAAAGCCCACACCCAGAGGCCAGAGCTTTTATATTCAGCTGAGAGTCACACAGAGGCTTTACAGAGGAGTGAGCATTTGAGTTGAAACTCAGAGTATGCGAAAGATATGGTGTGGCTTGAGGTTTGAGAAGCATTCTACAAGAAGGGCCGAGCATAGTCAAACACACAGAGCTGTAAAAGATGGGACATGATGTGCCTGAGAGGAGTTGTGTTAGACATGATGGAAAGACATAAGTGTTTGAAGTTCAAAGTGGAGTAGAGATGGTTGCTAAAAGAAAAACATCTACAAAGTGTAATGGTCACAAATTTCAAGTCTTCTTGTTCTTGGGCCTCACCAAGAGATTTGTCTAAGGTAGATGGGAAGTAGAATCGACTCTAGGCCCTTCTGATGTGTGTGATCTGCAGGTCACCCTTTAAGACACATGCGAATGGTGTTCATAGAAAACCACTCGTTAGGATTCAGACTATTTATTAGGTATTAAAATGATTTCATTTTTGCTTAGCAGAATTTTGGTTAGCTTTAGAAAGTCTGGCTCTGTGGATTTATTTATGGTATTGAATACTTTTTATAACACGCAAACAGATAATAAACCCTTAATGTTATGCTGATAAAAATTTAACCAAAGAAGCACACTTGTGTTAGGCACATAGACACACTCATGGAATCTGATTCAGAATACCAAATTTAAGAAATCTCTGTTCTACTAAAAACAGTGCTAGGAAAATAGGTCGTGCTTTGAATTCTGTGATTTGAAGAGTTGGTATTCAGAGGCAGCTGAGATACCAAGTGTTCCACACATTGGTAGGTCTGGGTAGAAGGGAAATTTGAATAAGAGATGAACTATGATTCTGGGTACTAAGGAGGAGGTCCATCTGACCTGTCAGGGTGGACTTGAAAAGGGGTGTGTTCATGCTTTCATAAACCTTCATGCTGCTTGTACTAATTAAAATGTATAAAAATGTTAGTAACATTTTCACCAAGGGTAATGCCTTTCTTTACCCTTTTATAATTTATTTTTCCTCTACGCCTTTTTAGCAGTGCCTAGAATCCTGTAGTAGGAATTACATTCTTGATTTTTTTTTTTTTTTTGACAGCATTGCCACATTTTCATCCTTTTGGTGTTTCTTAATTTCAGAGTCTGCATTTTGACAGCTCAGCCCTGTTGATTAATGCCTTCCAGGAACCTCTATATGGCCTGCCTGTTAGCGATCTAATTTTGTGCTGGAATGCCTGGGCTGGTATGTTGAACCGATTCACCACCCAGGTGGCTACATTTGGACTAAATGAGCTGTGAAGGGTTTCATCTTTGCCCATCACACTCTTCTTTAGGAGAGCCCCACAGTATGCAGCCACTGCTTCGACATGATTTGTCACAACCCATCAATAGAAAATAAATTATTGCCATTCTCACTTGTCAATGGGCTTGTCTTCACTTCAGCTGGCCTAATGATTGGAAGCTCAAAGGGAACATTTCCCATCTTTGTGGAGCGTGATTATGGCCGAACGGACTGTTCCCCTATGCGTTTTGGCTAGTAAAAACACATAGGGAAAGCAAATTAATTGGCTGTTTTGTGCCAGTGATTAGAACATTACACTTGAAGTCTGCAGAAACTGATATTAGGCAAGCAAGATTAGGTCGGTTCTGACTTTTATTTGCTTAGTGCAACATGATTAGCAACTGCTTCACTCAAGGCCCGTGCACTTGCCTCTGCAGAAGCAAATCTTCACAGCATAATGATGCTGCAGAGCATTAAGCTGATAAGCATGCTCTGAGCAAAAAATCAAAAATCTCTTTGGGAAGGAAGCAAACGAGGAGATGTAACAGAGAACTCATCAAATGGCTTTAGAGTCATTCTTATATCTGGCACTTTTGAAATTATATGACTAGGAAATGCATTCTGCAAGCTATATTTTCAGAATGTAGAGGTGGTAATTGTGCCTGCTCATGAGACAAAGAATAAAAGGACCCAAGAAGCAACAGAAGTAGAAGGTGACACCTTTCAATGAACTAACTAAAAATAAGCTTGTGTTAGATTTAAAAAAGTCCTCTTTTTTAAAAACAAAGGGCACAGAGAGCAACAAAAGCAAAGGCACAGTGGCAGAGCATCAAACCAGACCCCATCATTAAATTCGGAGATGCATAGATCAAAGAAAAATAGTCTTAAGAAATCAAGCCTAGGTGCAGATTTGAATGTACTGCTTTGCCTGGAGTATAATGAGAAGAGGTTTATTTAACAGACTCATGAGCCTAGGTGGAGTGCAAGTGATATACCTGACACTTGGATTTTTTTTTGTTTTGTTTTGTTTTTTTGTTTTTCAAGACAGGGTTTCTCTGTGTAGCCCTGGCTATCCTGGAACTCACTCTGTAGACCAGGTTGGCCTTGCACTCAGAAATCCACCTGTCTCTGCCTCCCAAGTGCTGGGATTAAAGGCATGCGCTAACACTGCCCGGCAACACTTGGATTTTTATAAACATGGTCATGGTTTACATTTTGGCTATGTCTCATAAACTAAGGCTTTTTTTTTTTTTTAAACCATTGCATCTTCTTGTCTACTTTTACCTGGGAATAGGACAGGAATGATATTGACAATAAACTATAAAATCTGAGTTTCTGGCTACCATTCTCTCTGGTCTTCTTTGTGGATTATTTTTCACTGCTCATTCTTTAGCCTAGATATGCCCAAGAGTGTGACTGAATATCTAAGTGTTGTATGGTCTAGAACCACTGTGTGCACAGTCAAGTTTCCATTGTACTTAGTTTTGCTTTCAGCCCTGCCACACATAGTGGCACCTGTGGGCTAAAACCACAGAGCCACCTCTGCCTTATAGTACTGCAAATACAAAGAATCTTCTCCATAGCTTTGACATTTTGGCTTACAAGACCCTTGAGCTTTTTCTTTCTCTTTAATATGTTTCTATTTGTAGTAATGTTGTTTGGAAGAATAAGGCTTTCAGTTTCCCTGCACCTAGTCACCTGTTGGTTTCTGAGTTATACTTTTCAGTTCATCTGCTACATGGCCAAGGGTCTCTGCACAAGGAACCCTTGTGTGCTTGAGGCTTGATTTCTCGTATCCTTTATTCTGCTACAGTACACTGGCATTTTGTTTCCTCTTCTAAAACATGTTTTTTCTTAGCAGAATCCAACTCTTTCATTTTGTGTATTGAGTCGTACCTGCAACTCACTTTTCTTTCTTCTTATGCATTTGTCTCAGTTTACTCTTAGTTTACAAACATGCTCAGCATGAACGCCATCTGCTCACATTTGACCCATGTGACACATTCTTCACCAACTTTTGCCACGAGGTCATGTTTTCTTAACTAGTCTCTTAATTAGGTTCTAAGATGTGACTAGACATCTTGTGCACACACAGACAAGAACTGGTACCTTTTGAAATTACATGTCCACATTAGAAGAAACTGAGAAGTCACAGGAGAGATTGCATGCTACACAAAGAAATTTACAGTGTTGTTTGCATTAACATTTTTACTAGTCAATTACTATGTTAACCTATGCTCTTTATTAAATGATTAATATTAATGATATAGTACAGCATTAATGTGTGGATTGAATGTATTTTTGATACTTTTTATTCTATAGTAAGGATTTATACAGCATACATTCATCATATCTGGACAAGTAAAACTTTTAAATGTGAAGTAATCTTGTATTTCCCAAACTTTTTACAATCAGATAAAAAAATTAACTCTTTGAAGTCGAACTGAACATTCTTGTCTTACTTATATATCATCTACAATCAGAATTATAAAAGTGTTCAGTGTCCAGAGAATAGGAGCTTCACACTCACAGGTCTTATCCCACTGAGCCGTTGGTGAGTGGCTAAGGGTGGTGCTGTGAGCACTCTTGGTGTTATAGCTACAGGTTCTCAGCTTAGGAGCAGCCCTGTGCTGTAGAAGTACAGTCAGAGGTTGGAGGTTTGTCAGGGAACTCAAGAAAGTAAGAGGGGGAAGGAAAGTTCCTGACTCACTCAGGGTGAGAAAGAATACTTTTCACCCTGGCAGTCTAGCCTGACCTTCACCCTGAAGAAAGCTGCTATTTCTACTATCCTATTAGAGAAACAAATTTGATTTCTACCCTCAGGAAGTCACTATGTCTGTCTTACAAGGCTGTTTGCTCAACAATTATCCTTGAATATATTAGACCAGAAGCTACCACAGATACATAGAAATGGCATGAAGAGCTTCCACCTTACTAAAGTTTTACATATTAAGAGCAAACATTTGGTGTATTTCTATGGTGGTTGTGTGAAAACTATGTGTATGTAAGCAATTCTATAAATGATTCTGTAAGAGACATACATACGCTTATGTCCATTTCACAGATGAGAAAAATAAGGTCCCTTGTTCTACCTGGGGACTTCATAGGCACTTGCTGTAAAAGGCCCCTCCCTGTTTCTATCTTTCTCAAGTAGGTGACCAAATCATAAACATGTGAGGGCCTATCTTGAGTTTACACAAAGAAAAGTCATTGATGTACTTTGAATTATACACATGAAATATAAGATATATTTAAGGGGATAATATTCTACGACAGTGTATTTACATGAATATAAAATTGTCTCCGTATTTCTATTTATCAAGGAAACACAACAGTTAAGCAACTTAAACAGGTTTTCATATTGATTTATTATTTACTTTGTGTCTATGAGATGGTGGCATATATGCTATGCTGCTTGTATAGAGGCAGGAGATAGCTATGGGAGTCAGCTCTCTCCTACCTTGTGAGTTACAGGGATTGAAGTCAGATCATCAGGCTGGATGACATGTGCCTTCTACCCACTGAATCATCCTGTTGACCCAGTCTAACAATTTTAAAGACCAGTAGAAGTTGAGGGAGAATTTTGCAGGTCTAAAAGCCAAAAATCATCTGGTGAAAGCATGATGGGATGCCAAGGAAGGAAACAGAAAAGAATAATTAAATTGCCAGAGAGAATGACAAAATGGAGGGAAATCCTAATGGACTACAAAGCAGAGAAGCTAATGAAAGCAGTAAGAAAATACAGTAAGTGTGAGTTAAGCAAAAATATTTGACAGATGCATTTTATATAAACCCAAGCTAAGTTCAATCATACCTTATCATCTGCATCATATCAATGCAAAGACAAGGTTACCCATGGGGATGGAGCAGAAAACTGACTGCAGGACAGAACAAGGACTTGTATTTAGACTGAAGGTGAGGACTGTGGGCATTAAAACTTTTTAATAGACAAATAAAAATATTGGCAAAGAATATAAGGAAAAGCTTTCTGTGTAGAATAAAAAAGATAAATATAGAAAGCAAGATTTAGGAATTCAAATAACTTATTTTCTTTATTGCTGATCTTATTTAACTATTGGTTTATATGTTGGTTTGAATGTGAATGGGCCTTGTACATTCATATGAGGGGATGCTTGGTCCCTCATTGATGTAACTGTTTTGGGAAGAATTAGGGGCTGTGGCCTTGTTGGAAGAGGTGTATTACTTGGGTGCAGGTGAACTTTGAGGTTTCAAAGCTCATGCTCTTCACCCTCTGCCTCCTGCTTGTGGATTCCTACTATTGTTCCATGCCTGGCTGCTTACAGCAATGCTCTCTCCCATGATTGTCATGGACTTACCACCTGAAACTGTAAACAAGCCTCCAATTAAATGCCTTTTTAAAAATAAGAAGACTTGGTCATGCTACTTTTTGTAGTAATAGAAGGTAACTAAGACCCCTTTCTGTAACTCTGTTTCCCATCTTCCTAGATGATTCTTTGTAAAAGCCATGTTTATTTGGGTTCATCACTTCAGGTATTGTTTTCTTAGTTGACCTTTGTGCATTCATGACTTATTTTCTATTACTCTTTTAATTCCTTTACTTCTTCAATCTCAAAATAACCTGAACATTTGTTTTGGACAGGGTGAGATTTGTTAGCGAACAAAGCTTATGGTCACTGTAATGCATTTGGCCCAACTCAGAGCACTTCCCAGTCATAGTCCAACTGCCCTCATGAGATCAGTTAGATCTCTGAAATTCTCCTCTCAGCTGCCATGGAATCTTTTCTCCTTGTTGTTGCCATCCCCTGGCACACAATCCACCTACTTCAATCCTCTTCCTGATTCTGTGCATCCTTCCTTGCCCATCTTCACTGCTTCCATTCATGGAAACTCTAAGCATCCCTACACACTCTCACATGCTGGACCCCATAGAGGGCTCTCCATTTGTATTTCCAACATGAGCCATTTTTACCAAGATGGATTCCTGCCCCCTTGAGTCAAGGTTCAATCTGTCTGATTGCCCCCTTTCCTTCTTTCAGCCCTTTTAGGATTTTATCACATTTGGGAAAGGCAAGGCTGATATCAGAAAGGGGCTCTCTGAAAATCACCTTAACATTATACTGTCAGATTGTAATATGGACAAGCTGTTTGCTTGATCATTAAGCACACATTATTGAGCCTTTCTAACTGTACAGAGCAGGGAGCAGGGAAGAACACAGTGAAATCAATGTGTTGAAAGACCACCGTGTGTACACACACACACACACACACACACACACACACACACAATTTAGGTCTGTCAAGAATACAGTCCGACACTCTGCAAGGATAACAAGGGGAATAAGAATACGTGTCAAAGATTTGCTGAGGAACAGGGCTTCATAGCCAAATAGCACTGGGAGAAAGCTAGCCTCACAGTAGTGTGGAAAAGCCCAGGAGAGGAGGTAAAAGGAGTAACATGGCTCAGCAGGACTCGACTGGAATCCTTAGGACACAGGGACTGAGGAACAACCAGGAGGAAGGAGCCTTCCAATTTCCATCTCTGGCAGGAAACCTCTGCCTGGGCCACCAGGGCTCCGTAGCCAAATAGCTCTGGGAGAAAGATAGCCTCCCAGGAGTGTGAGCAAGCCTGTCTGCACAGAGGGACCCACCTGGAATATTCAGAACACAGGGACTGAGGAATGGGCTTTTGGTTTCTTTCAGTGGCCAGCAGTGGATCCTGTGACACTGGGCTCCATAATCAAATAGTGCCAGGAGAGAGCTGGTATCTCAGGAGTGCCAACACACCTTCAGGCACAGGCAAGACCATCACTTCTTTTCAAATTCACTGGACCAAGAGGGACCCTTGCAGAGCCATCAGGACACAGGAAACAAGGGACAGCTGGGGATAAGATCCTTCTGGTTTCTGTCTGCACCTGAGAACTGCCCCAGTACCACAGCTCTCCAAACCCAAATTACTCTCAGAGAGAACTGGCCTTCAAGGAGTGCTGACACCTAGGCTTGCAGGAAATTCAAGCCACAGTCAGAAAGAGTAAGACCAGCTATCACCAGAGATAACCAGATGGTGGAAGGCAAGAGCAAGAACATAAGGAACAGAAACCAGGGCTACTTGCCATCATCAGAACCCAGCTCTCCTACCACAGCAAACCCTGGATACCACAACACACCAGAAAAGAAAGACTCAGACTTAAAATCACATCTCATGAAGATGGTAGAAGATTTTAAGAAGGAAATAAATAAATCCCTTAAAGAAATACAAGAGAACACAGGTAAACAACTAGATGCCCTTAAAGAGGAAACACAAAAATCCCTTAAAGCATTACAGGAAAACACAATCAAACAGGCTGAATTACAGAAAAACACAATCAAACAGACAAAAGAAATGAACAAAACCATCCAGAAACTAAAAATAGAAATAGAAACAATAAAGAAATCACCTAGGAAAGAGATCAGGAGTCATAGATGCAAGCATCACCAACAGAATACAAGAGATAGAAGAGAGAATCTCAGGTGCGGAAGATACAATAGAAAACACTGACACAACAGTCAAAGAAAACAAAAAATGCAAAAAGCTTCTAACCCAAAACATCCAGGACATCCAGGATACAATGAAAAGACAGAACCTGAGGATAATAGGTATAGAAGAGAGTGAAGACTCCAACTTAAAGGACCAGTAAATATCTTCAACAAAATTACAGAAGAAAACTTCCCAAACCTATAGAAGGAGATGAACATAAATACACAAGAAGCCTACAGAACCCCAAATAGATAGGACCAGAAAAGAAATTCCTCCTGTCACATTATAGTCAAAACACCAAATACACAAAATAAGGAAAGAATATTAAAAGCAGTAAGGGAAAAAGGGCAAGTAACATATAAAGGCAGACCTATCAGAATTAAACCAGACTACTCACCAGAGACTATGAAAGCTAGAAGATTCTGGTCAGATCTTAAACAGACTCTAAGAGAACACAAATGCCAACCCAGGCTGCTATACCCAGCAAAACTCTCAATAATCATAGAGATTCTTTGACCAAATCCAAATGTACACAGTATGCTTCCACAAACCCAGCTCTACAAAGGATAATAAATGGAAAACGCCAACACAAGGAGGGAAACTACACCCTAGAAAAAGCAAGAAAGTAATCTCTCAACAAATTCAAAAGAAGATAGCCACACAAACATAAAAATAACATCGAAAATAATAGGAAGCAACAATCACTATTCTTTAATATCTCTTAAAATCAATGGACTCAATTCCTCAATAAAAAGACATAGACTGACAGACTGAATCCATAATCAGAACCCAGCACTTTGCTTCACCAGGAAATGCACCTCAGTATTAGAGACAAATGCTACCTCAGAGTAAAGGGCTGGAAAACAATTTTCCAGGCAAATGGCCCCAAGAAACAGGCTGGAAAAGCCATTCCAATATCGGATAAAATCAACTTTCAACCAAAGGTCATCAAAAAAGATAAGGAAGGACACTTTATACACATCAAAGGAAAACTCTACCAAGAAGAACTCTCAATGCTGAACATCTATGCCTGGAATGCAAGGGCTCCCACATTCATAAAAGAAATTTTACTAAAGCTCAAAGCACACATTGCACCTCACACAATAATAGTGGGAGACTTCAACACCCCACTATTATCAATGGACAGATCTTGGAAACACAAACTAAACAGAGACACAGTGAAACTAGAAGATGTTATGAACCAAATGGATTTAACAGATATCTATAGAACATTACATCCTAAATCAAAAGAATATACCTTCTCAGCACCTCATGGTACCTTCTCCAAAATTGATCATTTAATTGTTCACAAAACAAACCTCAACAGATATAAGTAGATTGAAATAATCCCATGCCTCCTATCAGATCACTCCTGAATAAGGCTAGTCCTCAATGGCAACAAAAACAACAGAAAGCCCATCTATACATGGAAGCTGAGCAATGCTCTACTCAATGATAACTTGGTCAAGGAAGAAATAAAGAAAGAAATTAAGGACTTTCTAGAAATTAATGAAAATAAAAGTACAACATACTGAAACCTATGGGACAGAATGAAAGCAGTGTTAAGAGGAAAATTCATAGCTCTGAGTGCCTTCAAAAGGAAACTGGAGAGAGCATATACTAGCAGCTTAACAGCACACCTGAAAGCTCTAGAACAAAAAGAAGCTAATACACCCAAGAGGTGTAGAAGGCAGGAAATAATCAAATTACAGGCTGAAATCAACTACATAGAAACTAAAAGAACTATAGAAAGAATCAACAAAACCAGCAGCTGGTTCTTTGAGAAATTCAACAAAATTTATAAACCCTTATCCAGACTAACCAGAGAGCACAGAGACAGTATCCAAATAAACAAAATTAGAAATGAAAAGGGAGATATAACAACAGATTTTGAGGAAATTCAAGAAAGCATCAGATCCTACTACAAAAGCCTATATGCAACAAAATTGGAAAATCTGGATGAAATGGACAACTTTCTAGACAGACACGAAATAGCAAAGTTAAGACGGGATCAGATAAACCATCTAAACAGTCCCATAACTCCTAAAGAAATAGAAGCAGTTATTAAAAGTCTTCCAACCAAAAAAAGCCTAGGTCCTGATGGGGTTAGTGCAGAATTCTATCAACTGTCAAAGAAGACCTAATACCAATACTCTTCAATCTATCCCACAAAATATAAACGGAAGGAACACTACCCAATTCATTCTATAAAGCCACAATTATACTGACATCAAAACCTCACAATGACCCAACAAAGAAAGAAAATTTCAGACCAATTTCCCTTGTGAGTATCGATGCAAAAATACTCAATAAGATTCTCGAAATCCGAATCCAAGGACACATCAAAATGATCATTCACCATGATCAAGTAGGCTTCATCCCAGGGATACAGGGATGGTTCAAGACCCAGAAATCCATCAATGTAATCCACTACATAAACAAACTGAAAGAAAAATCCACATGGTAATTTCATTAGATGTTGAAAAAGCATTTGACAAAATTCAACTTCCCTTCATGATAAAAGTCTTGGAAAGATCAGGAATACAAGGCCCATACCTAAACATAATAAAAGAAATATACAGTAAACCAGTGGCCAACATCAAACTAAATGGAGAGAAACTGGAAGAAATCTCAGTAAAATCAGGGACTAGGCAAGGCTGCCCTCTCTCTTCCTATCTCTTCAGTATAGTTCTTGAAGTTCTAGCTTAAGCAATTAGACAACAAAAGGAGGTCAAAGGGATATAAATTGGAAAGGAAGAAATCAAAATATCACTATTAGCAAATGATATGTTGGTATACTTAAGTGACCCTAAAAACTCCACCAAAGATGTGCTATAGCTGATAAACACCTTCAGCAAAGTGGCCGGATACAATGTTAACTCAAGCAAATCAGTAGCCTTCCTGTACTCTAAGGATAAACAGGGTGAGAAAGAAATTAGGGAAATGACATCCTTCATAATTGTCACAAACAATGTAAAGTATCTTGGTGTGACTCTCACCAAACAAGTGAAAGATATGTATGATAAGAACTTCAAGTCTCTAAAGAAAGAAATATAAGAAGACCTCAAAAGATCTCCCATGCTCATGGATTGGCAGGATTAATATAGTTAAAATGGTCATCCTGCCAAAAGCAATCTACAGATTCAATGCAATCCCCATCAAAATTTGCACTCAGTTCTTCATAGACTTAGAAAAAGCAATTCTCAAATTCATATGGAATAACAAAAATCCCAGGATAGCAAAATCTATTCTCAACAATAAATGGACTTCTGGGGGAATCAGCCTCCCTGACTTCAAGCTGTACTACAGAGCAGTAGTGATAAAAACTGCATGACATTGGTACAGTGACAGGCAGGTAGATCAATGGAATAGAATCAAAGACCCAGAAAGGAACCCACACACTCATGGTCACTTGATCTTTGACAAAGGAGCTAAAACCATACAGTGAAAAAAGACAGCATCTTCAACAAATGGTGCTAGTTCAACTGGCAGTCTACATGTAGAAGATTGGGAATAGATCCATTCCTATCTACCTGTACAAAACTCAAGTCCAAGTGGATCAAGGACCTCCACATAAAACCAGATACACTGGATCTAATAGAAGAGAAAGTGGGGAAAAGTCTCAAACACATGGGCACAGGGGAAAAGTTCTTGAACAGAACAACAATGGCTTGTGCTCTAAGATAAAAAATCAACAGATGGGACCTCATAAAATTACAAAGCTTCTGTAAGGCAAAGGACACTTTCAATCAGACAAAACGGCAACCTACAGATTGGGAAAAGATCTTTACCAATCCTACATCCTATAGAGGGCTAATATCCAATATATACAAAGAACTCAAGAAGTTAAACTTCAGAGATCCAGATAACCCTATCAAAAAATGGGAAACAGAGCTAAACAGAGAATGCTCAACTGAGGAAACTCGAATGGCTGAGAAGCACCTAAAGAAATGTTCAGCATCCTTAGTCATCAGGGAAATGCAAATCAAAACAACCCTGAGATTCCACCTCACACCAGTCAAAATAGCTAAGATCAAAAACTCAGGTGGCAGATGTTCGCGAGGATATGGAGAAAGAGGAACACTCCTCCATTGCTGGTGGGATTGCAAGCTGATACAACCTCTCTGGAAATCAGTTTGACTGACCCTAAAAATATGAACATAATACTACCTGAGCACCCAGCTATTCCACTCCTGGGCATATACCCAGAAGATGCTCCAACATGTAATAAAAACACATGCTTTACTATGTTCATAGCAGCCATATTTATAATAGCCAGAAGCTGGAAACAACCCAGATGTCCCTCCACAGAGGAATGGATACAGAAAATGTGGTACATTTACACAATGGAATACTACTCAGCTATTAAAAACAATGACTTCATGAAATTCACAGGTATATGAATGGAACTTGAAAATATCATCCTGAATGAGGTAACTCAGTCACAAAAGAATGAACATGGTATGTACTCACTGATAAGTGGTTATTAGCCCAAAAGTTCGGAATACCCAAGAGTCACTTCATAGCAACCATTGGGCTGAGTGTGAGGACCCAGATGGAGGAGTTGGAGAAGGAACTGAAGGAGCTGAGGGAGTTGGCCAACCCATTGAAGGAGCAACAGTGTCCACTTGCCTGACCTCCCAACGTTCCCAGAGACCAGATCACCAACCAAAGAAAACACATGGAGGGACCCATGGTTCTGGCCACATATGGGGCAGAGGAGGGTCTTATTAGCCATTAGTGGGAGGAGAGTCCCTTGGGTCTGAGGGTGTTAGATACCCCAGTGTAGGAGAATGCCAAGGAGGGAAGATGAGAGTGGGTGAGTCAGTAGGGGAATACCCCCATAGAGGCAGGGGCAGGGGGAGGGTATAGGGAGGTTTCAACGGGGAGATATGGAAAGGGGGAAACATTTGAAATGTAAATAAAGTATCAAACAATAAAAATAAACTGAAAATAAAATAAAGATATGCTGAGGAGATGGCTGGAGGGTGCCTGTTCCATTCAGCTGTATTGGCAGGTATGTTTAGTTGCTGTTATGTAGATTTTGTACTTGGATTTTAACATTGGTCAAGAGAAATAAAGTGACTAATTTGTGTTAACTGTATATAAGGCAGTTAGTGCCTGCTGTCCTTACTGTTCATCCTGCTAGGAGACCCCAGATTCCTCTTTACTGTAGAGGGCTTGCTCTATACTGAGCAGATTAATGTCAATACTATGAGGTTTCTGTTTGAGAAAGGGAACCATTTTTCTCCATCTTCTTATCTTACCTATATAGAAAAGATTCATGAAAAGAATCTCTAGAATCCTCTTGATATGGTAATATTAGGCTACAGAGGCCATGAAAATTGCTGGCTATTAATTTTTTATACATTGTTAATTTGCTGATATTTCCCTTTATTTGGTGATAGTTTAGGAGGACTGAAAAGCAGAGACAGATTAAATTAAAATCCATATTTTAATTCTGTAGTTGCCAAATTTTCATGAATCTATGTTAATTAAATAACTCAAATCAGCTCTCATTTACACATTTACTCCTTAATTATTATGATTATCTTCACTTTAAAATTCTGCATTAACTGAAAATGAGCCCCATAAAACAAAAAAATATTATGACATATCCATGTTGACACAAGAGGAAAATATGAACATTTCAAAGGGTTTTTCCTCTTTTACTATATATACACAAAGGAGTGTCGTATTAAGCAATTATTCAAACATCCCAGAGTTAAAGTATCTATGAAGTATTTCAATCTCTGACCAAAACATTTTAAACTTATTCATTTATTTTAATTCTCTATTTGATTTGATGAGTGCAGATGCCATTTCAGATAACTGTATATTGTTTTCATATTATTTTATATTTGGTTTAAATAACATAACATAAGAAAAGAAGCTGGTAAGAATAAAAGGCTTCACCATTAAAAATATGCATTGTCAGTGCTGTCTAATATTGCTTCCATTACAGGTGAGTAGAGGTCTACCAGGGAGGAAGCAAATAGCCACAGTGAGTGAGGCACTGTTGCCACACAACAGCAATGAGTGAAAGACACCTTGATGTGGTACACTTATCTACACTCACAGGACCACCGTGGACTACAGAGCACCTTTGCTCATACCCTGCTCTAGTTAGGTATGCATTTAAAACTGTAATATTAAACTAAATAGTATTGTCTGAAAATTCATGTCGAGATAGAATTCTTTTAGAGGGTTAAAATATGTATTATGAAGATCCAATGTGTTGGTAGTGAGACTATAACAACACACTTGGGATGCACATTATATTAGAGAAATTCTATGAACTATTAGGCTACATAGATGTGCACACATACACATGTACACACACATGCACACCAAGGTAAAAAATAGCACAAACCTCTCATTGATGAGCTTATTATAGATTTGTAAGTGGAAGACTAAGAGGGAGAGAGAGAACCACACTATCTGAGTTGGACATGGAGGTCAGCCACAAGGAAGACAAGCAGCCATGAGGCAGAAAGGGGAGAGCTTTAGAGAAATAATAAAAGAACCTGTGGTGGCCTGACAGGACACAGGGAGTTGTAATTTTCTTGCATCTGTTGAGACTGCCTTGTGACCTAGTATGTAGTCAAATTTGAGAAAGTTCCATGAGATGCAGAGAAGAAGGTAAATACTTTTGTGTTTAGGTAAAATGTTCTGTAAATAGTTCCAGTAATTCTGTTTCATTTTTGTCTCGATGACATGCTCATTGATGAGAATGGGTTATTGAAGTCTCCCACTATCAGAGTGTGAAGATCACTATGTGATTTAAGCTGTAATTCTACAATTCTGACTTGACTTAAGGTCCACTCCACGAGACAGTACCAATATATGACATTACTTGGGTAACCAAGAACCAAAGACTAGATAGCTTAGCAACCTAGGGTAAAACCAAACACGTGTGTGTGTGTGTGTGTGTGTGTGTGTGTGTGTGTGTGTGTGTGTGTGAATAAAATGACTGCTAGGGATATTCTGCTATATTCGTACATTAGTGCCTTATTCAGTCATCAGCTAAGAAGCTTTCTCCTGCGGCAGATGGGAACAGATGCAGACATCATGTGGAAAGAGAATCTAAGTATCTCTATGAAGTTCCTGCCCTCCAAACACTGGGAACCCCACAGAAGAGGAGGTGGAAAGAGTGTAAGACACAGAGGGGTGGAGGACACCAAGAAAACAAGGCCCTCTGAATCAACTAAGCAAGGCACATATGAGCTCATAGAGACTGAAGAAGCGAGCACATGGCCTACATGAGTCTGCACCAGATCTTCTGAGCATATATTATAGCTATTAGTTTAGTGTTTTTATGAGACTCCTGAGTGTGAGAATGAATGGGTCTCTGATTATTTTTCTTTTTATTTATTTCTCATATATTACATCCTGACTGCAGTTTCCCCTCCCCTAGTCTCTCTCCCACCTCCCCCTTCCCCAGATCCACCTCTCTTTACCTTTTCTCCGAAAAGAGAACTCCTTCCAGGGATATAAACCAAATACAGTATAACAAGCTACAATAAGACCAGGCACACATTCTCACATCAAGGCTGGGTGAGGCAACCCAGCAGGAGAAAAGGGTCCCAAAGGCAGGCAAAATAATCAGATACAGTCCCTACTTTCACTGTTAGAAGTCCCATAAGAAATGCTGAGCTACACAAACATAACATATATGCAGAAGACAAAGGTCAGACCCTTTCAGGCTCTCTAACCTCAGTGAGCCCATTTGTGGGACTGTGATTCTTGTGCTTGCTCTTAAGACTCTTTTCCTTCTGTTGGGTTGCTATATCCAACTTTAATATGATAGCCTTTGCTTTATTTTATATTTTATTTTGTCTTGTTTGGTCCTCATCTCTTAGACGCCTCTTGTAATGGGAGACAGAAAGGGAGTGGATCTGGAGAAGGGGAAAATTAGGGAAGAATTGGGAAAGGCAGAGGGATTGGAAAACATAATCAGAATATATTATATGAGAAAAGATTATATTTTCAATAAAAGGAAAAATGAATGTGTGAAAGTCACTCTTAGTGTGAATGTCACACTGAGAATAAATGACTATTAAGCATTCATTCCTAAATGTGCCATCTATATCACATATACCAGACTGTAGAGCACATTATGGGTGATGCAGAAAAGTGTTTAAGACCCAGAAGACAGGGAAAAGTACTACCATCCAGTTATGGCACAATTGCTGTCATGAGTACATCACAGCAACTGACAACTGTACAAGGTTGTGTGCAAGTACTCAGCTGGAGCTGTGACCTTCATCATTGTATCATAGGTACAGGAAGCCACTACCATTCCCAAGGAGCTTATTACTATTAATGGCTGCTGTAGAATTGAGTGGGTTTTTCTTCCCTCACATAATCCCTGATGGACAAGTTGGAATGAAGCTCAGAGGGAAGGGAAAGAGGCTAATGAGATAAGGGGATCTGAGTATAATCACAATAAAGTGTGTTAGATTCAAGATAGTACAATTTATAAACTTTTATAAAACATTCTCATGTGTTAGATTCAAGATAGTACAATTTATAAACTTTTATAAAACATTCTCATTGAATAAACTCAGTCTCTATGTTTCTACTTATGTAGAATTCTAGAGAAAGAAAACCAATCTCTGATTATGGACGTGGGTTCCTGGGATCAACTGAGAAGGAGAACAATGGGAGTCTATGAATATAGAACTTAACATGCTATATTCTATGAAAATAAACATAGTGCTCTTTATAGAAAAGAAAGAAAGAAAGAAAAGCTCTGGGCAGAATCCAGAGAACAGAGAGGAAAACATAAGACCAACAGAGCCTCATGGCAGTCCTGAAATGGCTGCCATTGCTAAATATTCTTTTAACTCTTGGGTACACTGACAAATATTCTAGATTAATGAATGTGTTCCATCAAAGTAACAAAACAAAACAAAACCAAAAGCCAAACAAACAAACAAAAACAAAACAAAAACAACCTACCACCACCAAACCACTGGTTATGCTATATTTGGTCATAAAAGCATCAGATGATAAAATAACAAAAAAATAACATGGAGATTTTCTTGAAGCTGGATTCTATTATAATTCCAGGGTTAATAGATATAGGATTTAAGAGGGAAGCCACAGAACCACATTTAAAAAATAGTATTGGAGTAGCAATGAAAGTCCTTAAAATGATCAGAATGAATGATTTTGCAAGCCTGATGATTTTTGTTATCAAACTCAAATGCTATTGAAGTGGAAATTTCTAGCTTCTTTGGAAACTCAGTTGTGTCATGTGATGTTTTTCTGAAAGCTGTCCTGTGAGAAGATTTTGCTGAAACAGATACTTGACAGGATGTTTTGGTGAGGCAGACAGGTGAGAGGACATGTGATGTTTTACTGGAGTAGATGCTTGAGAGGGCATGTCATGTTTGGAAAGAGAATAAATGGAACCCCATAAACAGTGAGAGGTCACTCTGGCATTGGTATGCTATGTAACACTTTGCTGGGCTTCACTGGTCTTTGCTGCTCTTTGCTTGTCTTAACTTTACAGAAATAAACACACCAAAGAGCTTCTCATGGTAGGCTGGTTGATTCTTGCTGCTTTTGCTGATTTAGTGGAGCCTAGTAGTTTCTACTGGATAGAGCCACTGCTACTGATTGATGTTTGTTGTTTGCTATTAGACAACAGCCAACAGACAGTGGAATCACCCAAAAGAACTACTTCTAAACAGGTCCACAACCTCTTTTCCTGTAAACCTTTTTTCCCTATCTCTGCTCAATGGGTTAAAAGAGAAGTTGAAGCATTTAAGAACCCTAAATAGCGTAGGTTCAGACAAATTTAAGCCTACATGTATTCCATACCTTTTGTTTGGATCATGCTTTCCATACAAGCCTTGGACATCCTTGCTTCTATCTTTTCCTGCTTCCCAATTCTCCACTTAATTGTGTCCAATCATTCCTTTTTGGGAAGATGGGGGAGGACTCCATGGTCCTCATCTTCCTATAACAGTGGAGGATATGCCACAGCCATATGACCTATTATGCCTCTTAAAGATGTTGAGAAACAGGTGAGGTTATTTTCTTACATATTCTGCTAAAGTAGGTTTTTAAGGATTGCTTCTAGGAAGTCACAAAGCCAAAATATGCATCATGACCTGCCACACCCAAGATAAAAGGTCCTGGACCAAGGGAAATGCAGAATCTGCTTGGTTGAGCTCAAATTGCCACAAGCTTGAAATATGGAGCACTCTGATAATCAAGAAGGCATGGTGGACAAGGAAGATGACAATATCACAGTCTCTGCTGGTTTTCCAGTTGGGTTGTATTTAGGATGCAGGGTGTTAGCTAGTTGTCACAGGCATTTTATAGTCAAAAGGAAACTTACAAGTCATTGATTACAGTTAGGCAAGGCAGCACACACCAAAATACCAGCACTCAAGTGGCAGGGGCAGGGAGACAGGAGGATTATGAATTTGAGGCTAGGTTGGTAAGTCAGAAAATAATCTGTATAGCAAGAGTACATAAGCAACAGCCTGCCTTAAAAACATATACAAATTTCAAACTATCATTCATTATAATGCTTCCTGAAACCCACCTGCTGACATTGAAGCGTTCCATGGTGGTGATTAAGGATAGACTAAAAATTTTTGAGGTTTTTTTTCTCTCCCAGGCAAGCAACATAATATGCAACTGTGATTTGTCAAATATAATATTCATTCAATATTTTATTTAAGAACAGAAGAAAGATAAGAAGAGGGCATAGTATCAAAAGACTGAAGTGTTGGTATCTGACTAAGTGGTACCATTGCTCTTTTAAATATAGAAACCTCCATCCTGTTTATCATTTGGATCATTTAGAAAAGTCAATGTGCTTAATGACAGCAGAACAATTTTAAGAAAAAGCAGCGTAAGTAACAAATGAATTGCTCTTTAAATTGGACCTTACATAGAAAATCATAATAAAACCTAAAAAAGATAATTATTGTTTAATAATAGGCATGTTACTGGCAGCATGCATGCAGACATGGTACTAGAGGAGGAGCCAAGGGTTCTGTATCTTGATCTGCAGGCACCAGAAGGCGACTATGTTCCGCACTGGGTGTAGCTTGAGCATATATGACCTCAAAGCACATCTCCAGAGTGACACACTTCCTACAACAGGGCCACACCTCCTGATAGTGCCACTCACTCCCTATGGGCAAGCATTCAAAAGCAGGAGTCTATGGGCCCGCTGCTTTTCAAGCCACCACACAGTTCTTATTCAAGGTATTTTGTCAGTTTTTAAATTGCTTGTTGTTGTTGTTGTTGTTCGTTTGCTGATCCAGTAGATCCTGACTCTTAAGGAAATGCACCTGCACTCTTCTGAACCTTCCCTCCAGTTGGGTGCTGGCAGAAATGCTGAGAACAAAAATAGACCCAAAGATTGCAAAGAACAGACTAGTATCTCAGAACTGATGGCAGAGAGAGACAAATTCCCATCTCTGTCAAAGGACTGAATTTTTTAATTGGACTTTATACAGTATGTGTTCATAAATAAATAAATAAATAAATAAATAAATAAATAAAGGATGAATACCAAAAAGGCATTTTAATATGTTTTTTTTAATAAAGGCATATTCTTGCCTAATTTGTTCTCAACAATCACAAAAATTATGCTTTTGCATAATATGGCACTTTCTTCTGTATAATACTTATGAGGAAGAGTTATCTTTATTAAACTATACTTTCATTTTCTACATTATCAATATATGTATCAGCAAATATGTAAAAGACATTTTATTGTATATATTGAAGAAGTACAACACTGTGCTTATTTAGAAGTTTTTTGTTTGTTTGGTTTTTTTTTGAGTCAAGATCATACTGTAGAACCCAGTGTAATCTTGAACTCACTGAATTTCTGACTCAGCCCCTGCTTGCTAAGATTACAGGTAAGCACCACCATACCTGGTAAACATGATGCTTTCATGAACACAGTAAAGTGGTTACTATAGTCGAACAAACACACCTAACACTTTATGTAGTTTTCCTTCTCTATGTAGAAACGACATCTAGAATTTATTCTTGGCCCAAACCCCAAAACATAGTGCAATGCCATTAATTGTGGTCCTCCTGCCTGATACAATCTCTAAACCTTGTGTATCTTAGTCCTGTTGTTCTCACTCATAAATTCCCATCACCTTATCACCACTCCAAAAACTTCATCAAACAATATCTTTTTTGTTATGTTTTAGCTTTGAAAATTTAATATTATTATTATTATTATTATTATTATTATTATTAATTTCTTTTCTCAAACTAACATCAAGTAACCATGATGATTGTACCAACAATGAAAAATAGCAAAGAGGGCAGGACAGATATCTGAGGACTAACTACTTATTTATGCTGTCATATCTGAGCACACAATTCACATATTCCAAACCTGGACTGTCTTGAACCCTAAGAAACCTGAATGAGTCACAATACTTCTTTGACTGGGCTGTGTTATTTTTGATGGATTATCATTTAAATCTGGCATATGAACTATACAAGCTGAAGTTGACTGCAAATAGCTGCTGTCTGTAACCCCTTTTTTGGGCCTCTATCTATTCCCACAGGAAACATCAGCCACAAAAGCAACACTGCATCTTAGCAAATTGACATTTTCCAAATCTGTTATGTTGCACAAATGATTCTCTACACAGTTTTACAATGCACCAATACATGGAATCTACAGAATGGACTTACTTCTGAAGCAGGAAGTATTCTGAAAGGATCAGAAAAACCATAGTTTCTTACTTAGATTGAGTCAACTACGTCTTAATTATTGTACTACAGATTTTTAACTGGTGACATGTTTACTACTACTACTACTACTACTACTAATAATAATAATAATAATTATTATTATTATTATTATTATTGATACTTCATTTACATTTGAAATGTTTCCACCTTTCCAGATTTCCCCTTTGGAACCTCTCTATTCCCTCCCACTCCCCCTGCCTCTATGGGGGTATTCCCTCACGCACCCACCCACCCACTCTCAGCTTCCCTCCTTGGCATTAACCTATATTGGGGCATCTAACACTCTCCGGCCCAAGGGCCTCTCCTCTCCCTGATGGCTAACAAGACCCTCCTCTGCCACATTTTACTGCACCCAAGAAAAGCACCTCCGTGTTAAAGACAAACACTACCTCAGAGTAAAGGGCTAAAAAACAATGTTCCAGGCAAATGGCCCCAAGAAACAGGCTGGAGTAGCCATTCTAATATCGGATAAAACTGACTTTCAACCAAAAGTCATCAAAAAAGATAAGGAAGGAAACTTCATACTCATCAAAGGAAAAATCTACCAAGAAGAACTCTGAATGCTGAACATCTATGCCCCAAAAGCAAGGACTCCCACATTAATAAAGAAACTTTCCAAAAGCTCAAAGCACACATTGTACCTCAAAATATAATAGTGGGAGACTTCAACACCCCACTATCATCTTGGAAACACAAACTAAACAGAGACACAGTGAAACTAGCAGATGTTATGAACCAAACGAATTTAATGGATATCTATAGAACATTTCATCCTAAATCAAAAGAATATACCTTCTTCTCAGCACCTCATGGTACCTTCTCCAAAGTTGATCATATAATTGGTCACAAAACAAACCTCAACAGATATAAGAAGATTGAGATAATCCCATCCCTCCTATCGGATCACTCCAGAATAAGGCTGGTCTTCAACAGCAACAGCAACAGAAAGCCCACACAAATATGGAAGCTGAACAACGCTCAAATTTTTATCATTTAATTAATTATTTATTTATTTAGATATTTATTTCCATATCAAATGTTTCCATCTTTCCAGGTCTCTCCTTTGGAACCTCCCTATTCCCTCCCACCTGCCCCAGCCTCTATGAGGATATTGCCTTACCCACCCACCCACCCTCATCTACCCTCCTTGGCATTCTCCTATACTGGGGCATCTAGAACCCTCAGGCCCAAGGGCATCTCCTCCCCCTGATGGCTAACAAGGCCCTTCTCTGCCACATATGTGGCCAGCACCATGGAACCCTCAATGTGTATTCTTTGGTTGGTGATCCAGTATCTGGGAGCATGAGGGGGTCAGGCTAGTTGACACTGTTGCTCCCTCCATGTTCATCCAACTCCTCCATCTGGGACCTCAGGCTCAACCCAACAGTTGTTGTGAATTGAATCATGGCTGTTCCGAACTTTGGGTTAATATCTGCTTATAAGTTAATACATACCATGTATATTTTTTGTGACTGAGTTACATCGCTCAGGATGATATTTTCAAGTTCCATCCATTTGCCTGCAAATTTAATGAAGTCATTGTTTTTAATAGCTGAGTAGTATTCCATTGTGTAATTCTTCTCTTTGTCCATTCTTCTCTTGAGGGACATCTGTGTTGTTTCCAGCTTCTATTATAAATATGGCTGCTATGAATATAGTGAAGAATGTGTCTTTATTACATGTTGGAACATCTTCTGGGAATATGCCCAAGTGTGGAATATCTGGGTCCTCACATAGTATTATGTTCATTTTTTTGAGGGTCCACCAAACTGATTTCCAGAGAGGTTGTATCAGCTTGCAATCCCACAAGCAATTGAGGAGTGTTCCTCTTTCTCCACATCCTCACCAGCATCTGCTGTCACCTGAGTTTTTTATCTTAGCTATTCTGACAGGTGTGAGGTGGAATCTCAGGGTTGTTTTGATTTGCATTTCCCTGATAACTAAGGATGTTGAACATTTCTTTAGGTGCTTCTCAGCCCTACAAGTTTCCTCAGTTGAGAATTCTCTGTTTAGCTCTGTTCCCCATTTTTTGATAGGGTTATTTGGATCTCTGGAGTCTAACTTCTTGAGTTCTTTGTATATGTTGAATATTAGCCCTCTATTAAATGGGTTAGTAAAGATCTTTTCCCAGTCTGTTGGTTGCCATTTTGTCCTTTTTACAGTGTCCTTTGCCTTACAAAAGGTTTGCAATTTCAAGAGGTCCCATTTGTCAATTCTTGATCTTAGAGCATATGCCATTGGTGTTTTGTTCAGGAACTTTTCCCCTATATACATGTGTTTGAGACTTTTCTCCACTTTCTCTTCTATTAGATCCAGTGTATCTGGTTTTATGTGGATGTCCTTGATCCACTTGGACTTGAGCTTTATACAGGGAGATAGGAATGGATCAATTCACAATCTGCTACATGTAGACCACCAGTTGAACCTGCACCACTTGAAAATGCCATCTTATTTCCACTGGATAGTTTCAGCTCCTTTGTCAAAGATCAAGTGACCATAAGTGTTTGGGTTCATTTCTGGGTCTTTAATTCCATTCCATTGATCTACCTGCATGCCACTGTACCAATATCATGCAGTTTTTAATCACTACTGCTCTGTAGTACAGCTTGAAATCAGAGATGCTGATTCCCCCAGAAGTTCTTTTATTGTTGAGAATAAATTTTGCTATCCTGGGATTTTTGTTATTCCATATGAATTTGAGAATTGCTTTTTCTAAGTCTATGAAGAATTGAGTGCAAATTTTGATGGGGATTACATTGAATCTGTAGATTGCTTTCAGCTGGATAGCCATTTTAACTATATTAATCCTGCCAATCCATGAGCATGGCAGATCTTTTGAGGTCTTCTTATATTTCTTTCTTCAGAGACTTGAAGTTCTTGTCATAAAGATCTTTCAATTATATGGTTAGAGTCACACCAAGATACTTTACATTGTTTGTGACAATTGTGAAGGGTGTCCTCTCTAATTTCTTTCTCAGCCTGTTTATCCTTTGAGTATAGGAAGTATACTGATTAGTTTGAGTTAATTTTGTATCTGGACACTTTGCTGAAGGTGTTCATCAGCTGTAGCAGATCTCTGGTGGAGTTTTTAGGGTCACTTAAGTATACCATCATACAGTCTTCAAATAGTGATATTTTGATTTCTTCCTTTCCAGTTTGTATCCTTTGACCTCCTTTTGTTGTCTAATTGCTCTAGATAGAACTTCAAGAACTATATTGAATAGATAGGGAGAGAGTGGACAGCCTTGTCTAGTAGCTGATTGTAGTGAGAATGCTTGAAGTTTCCCTCCATTTAGTTTGATGTTGGCCACTGGTTTGCGATATATTGCTTTGACTATGTTTAGGTATGGGCCTTGAATTCCTGATCTTTCCAAGACTTTTATCATGAAGGGATGTTGAATTTTGTCAAATGCTTTTTCAGCATCTAATGAAATGACCATATGGTTTTTTCTTTGAGTTTGTTTATGTAGTGGATAACATTGATGGATTTCCGGGTTTTGAACCATCCCTGTATCCCTGGGATGAAGCCTACTTGATCACGGTGAATGATCATTTTGATGTGTGATTGGATTTGGTTTGCTTGGATTTGGTTTTCGAGAATTTTAGTGAGTATTTTTGCATCGATATTCATAAGGAAAATTGGTCTGAAGTTTTCTTTTATTGTTGGGTTTTTGTGAGGTTTTGGTATCAGTGTAACTGTGGCCTCATAGAATGAATTGGGTAGTGTTCCTTCTGTTTCTATTTTGTGGAATAGATTGAAGAGTATTGGTATTAGGTCTTCTTTGATGGTCTGATAGAATTCTGCACTGAACCCATCTGGACCTGGGCCTTTTTTGGTTTGGAGACTTTTAATGACTGCTTCTATTTCTTTGGGGGTTATGGCACTGTTTAGATGGTTTATCTGATCCTGACTTAACTTCGCTATTTGGTGTCTGTCTAGAAACTTGTCCATTTCATCCAGATTTTCCAATTTTTTTGAGTATAGACTTTTGTAATAGTATCTGATGATTTTTTGACTTTCCTCAGAATCTGTTGTTATATCTTCCTTTTCATTTCTAATTTTGTTAATTTGGATATTGTCTCTGTGCCCCCTAGTTAGTCTGGCTAAGGGTTTATCTTGTTGATTTTCTCAAAGAACCAGTTGCTGGTATTGTTGATTCTTTGTATAGTTCTTTTAGTTTCTACTTGGTTAATTTCAACCCTTAATTTGATTATTTCCTGCCTTCTACTCCACCTGGGTGTATTGGCTTCTTTTTGTTCTAGAGCTTTCAGGTGTGCTGTTAAGCTGCTAGTATAGGCTCTTTCCAGTTTCTTTTTGGAGTCATTCAGAGCTATGATTTGTCCTCTTAACACTGCTTTCATTGTGTCTCAAAGGTTTGGGTAAGTTGCACTTTCATTTTTATTAAATTCTAGGAAATCTTTACTTTCTTTATTTCTTCCTTGACCAAGTTATCTTTCAGTAAAGCGTTGTTCAGCTTCCATGTGTATGTGGGCTTTCTATAGTTGTTGTTGCCATTGAAGACCAACCTTATTCTGTAGAGATCTGATAGAAGGCATGGGATTATTTCAATCTTCTTCTATCTGTTGAGGTTTTGTTTTGTGACCAATTTTATGATCAGTTTTGAAGAAGGTACCATGAGGTGCTGAGAAGAAGGTATATTCTTTTGATTTAGGATGAAATGTTCTATCGATATCTGTTAAATCCATTTTGTTCATAACATCTACTAGTTTCACTGTGTCTCTGTTTAGTTTGTTTTTCCAAGATCTTTCTATTGATTATAGTGGGGTGTTGACATCTCCCATTATTATTATATGAGGTTCCATGTATGCTTTGAGCTTTGGTAAAGTTTCTTTATGAATGTTGGTGCCCTGGCATTCGGGGCATAGATGTTAAGCATTCAGAGTTCTTCTTGGTAGATTTTTTTTTCCTTTGATGTGTATGAAGTGTCCTTCCTCGTCTTTTTTGATTACTTATGGTTGAAAGATGATTTTATCTGATATTAGAAAGACTACTCCAGCCTGTTCTTGGGGCTATTTGCCCGGAAAATTGTTTTCCAGGCCTTTACTCTGAGGTAGTGTTTGTCTTTAACACGAAGGCACATTTCCTGAATGCAGCAAAGTGTTGGGTTCTGATTATGGATCCAGTGAGTCAGTCTATGTCTTTTTATTGGGGAATTGAGTCCATTGATTTTAAGAGATATTAAGGAATAGTGATTGTTGCTTCCTGTTATTTTCGATGTTGTTTTAATTTGTTTGTTTTTTGTCTGTTAGAGAAACAGGGTTTCTCTGTATAGCCCTGGCTGTCCTGGAACTCACTCTGTAGACTAGGCTGGCCTGGAACTCAGAAATCCGCCTGTCTCTGCCTCCCAAGTGCTGGGATTAAAGGCATGTGCCTCCATTGCCCAGCTCGATGTTATTTTTATGTTTGTGTGGCTATCTTCTTTTGAGTTTGTTGAAAGATTATTTTCTTGCTTTTTCTTGGGTGTACTTTCCCTCCTTTTGTTGGTGTTTTCCATCTATTATTCTTTGTAGGGCTGGGTTCGTGGAAACATACTGTGCAAATTTTGTGTTGTCATAGAATATTTTGGTTTCATCATCTATGATAATTGAGAGTTTTACTGGGTATAGCATCCTGGGCTGGTACTTGTGTTCTCTTAGTGTCTGTATGAGATCTGCCCAGGATCTTCTAGCTTTTATAGTCTCTGCTGAGAAGTCTGTTGTAATTCTGATAGGTCTGCCTTTATATGTTACTTGCCCTTTTCCCCTTACTGCTTTTAATATTCTTTCCTTATTTTGTGTATTTGGTGTTTTGACTATAATGTGATAGGAGGAATTTCTTTTCTGGTCGAATCTATTTGGAGTTCTGTAGGCTTCTTGTATATTTATGTTCATCTCGTTCTTTAGGTTAGGGAAGTTTCTTCTACATTATGTTGAAGATATTTACTGGTCCTTTAAGTTGGGAGTCTTCACTCTCTTCTATATCTATTATCCTCAGTTTCTGTCTTCTCATTGTATCCTGGATATCCTGGATATTTTGGGTTAGGAGCTTTTTGCATTTTGCATTTTCTTTGACTGTTGTGTCAATGTTTTCTATTGTATCTTCTGCACCTGAGATTCTCTCTTCTATCTCTTGTATTCTGTTGGTGATGCTTGCATCTATGACTCCTGATCTCTTTCCTAGGTGATTTCTTTATTGTTTCTATTTCTATTTTTAGTTCCTGGATGGTTTTGTTCATATCTTTTGTCTGTTTGATTGTGTTTTTCTGTAATTCAGCCTATTTGTGTTTTCCTGTAACACTTTAAGGGATTTTTGTGTTTCCTCTTTAAGTGCATTTAGTTGTTTACCTGTGTTCTCTTGTATCTCTTTAAGGGAGTTATTTATTTCCTTCTTAAAATCTTCCACCATCTTCATGAGATGTGATTTTAAGTCTTATTCTTGATTTTTTGGTGTGTTGGGATATCCAGGGCTTGCTGTAGTGGGAGAGCTGGGTTCTGATGATAGCAAGTAGCCCTGGTTTTTGTTCCTTACGTTCTTGCCCTTGCCTTCCACACCATTATCTCTGGTGATAGCTGGTCTTAGTCTCTCTGACTGTGGCTTGTATTTCCTACAAGCCTAGGTGTCTATACTTTTTGAAGACCAGTTCTCTCTGAGTGGAATTTGGGTTTGGAGAGCTGTGGTGCAGGGTCAGCTCTGGGGTGCAGACAGAAACCAGAAGGATCTAGTTCCCAGTTGCCCCTTGTTTCCTATGTCCTGGTGGCTCTGCAAGGGTCCCTCTTGATGCAGTGAATTTGAACAAAAGTGGTGGTCTTGCTTGTGCTTGAAGGTATGTCAGCACTCCTGGGATACCAGCTCACTCCTGGCACTATTTGAGTATGGAGACCTGTGTCACAGGATCCGCTCCCGGACACCAAAAGAAACCAGAGGACCACTCCTCAGTCCCTATGTCCTGGGTATTCCAGGTGGGTCCCTCTGAGCAGACGGCTTGCCCACACTCCTGGGAGTCTAGCTTTCTCTTGACACTATTTGGCTATGGAGCCCTGGTGGTCCAGGCATAGGTCTCCAGCCACAGATGGAAAATGGAAGGCTCCTTCCCTGGGCTGTTCCTCAGTCCCTGTGTTCCAAGGAGTCCCGCTGAGCAGTGGAACTCTTACCCCCTCTCATGGGTTTTTTCACACTCCTGGGAGGCTAGCTTTCTCCCAGCCCTAATTGGCTATGGAACCCTGGTGGCCCAGGCAAAGGTCTCCTGCCATAGATGGAAACTGGAAGTCTCCTTCCCCGGCTGTTCTGCTTACTAATAATTTTTATCATGCAAAAATATGAATGTTTTATGATGGGAGGCATTTATTTATTTAATTTTTTTTGGTGTTTCAACATTTTTTTGATATTTTATTTACATTTCAAATGTTTCCCCGTTTCCAGATCTCCCCTTTGGAACCTCTGTATTCCCTCCCTCCTCCCCCTGCCTTTATGGGGATATTCCCCCACCCACTCACTCTCATCTTTCCTGCTTGGAATTTTCCTATATTAGGGCATCTATCATCCTCCGGCCCAAGGGCCTCTCCTCCCCCTGATGGCTACCAAGACTGTCCTCTGCCACATATGTGGCCAGCACCATGGGTTCCTCCATGTGTATTCTTTGTTTGGTGATCAATTCTCTGGGAGCTTCGAGGGGTCAGGTCAGTTGACGCTGTTGCTCCCTCCATGGGGCTGCAAACTCCCTTAGCTCCTTCTGTCCCTTCTCCAATTCCTGATGGGAGGCATTTAAAATGCCTTAGTTAAAGATTAATTCAATGAAAAGCTCTCTTTTAGATTCATACCAACATCTATCAGGTGGTATTATTTTTCTAATAGTCTTTTACTCTATCCTTCATATTCAAAAGAGCTTATGTCCAACCTATAATCATTTTCTTCTAATTAGACTAAATCATGGCTAATTATTCAAAATCATTCCTTTTCAAAATCAAATTCATTTCTTGTCATGACATTAAAAAACATACAAATAAAGTAGTATCAGAATGGAAATTTCTATAAAAAGAGATATCTTTTTTATTTTCTTTAAAAGCATTAAACTCTTTCTCTGCCAGCAAAGCTTTCATGATTCTCTACTTCAATTAGTTTAGACTCAAGAGGGGCAAACTTGTTCATGAAGTGATAATTATAAATGTTCTTGATAAATTTCTAAAGATTAGTTGTTGGTTATACTGAAGCAAATCATTTGCTCTATTCTTAAAGTAGGGTTACATAGCAACACAACTAAGTGGCATCTAAAGGCTAATAGTAACCTGGGATTCTCTCTGCATGAACTGTGTTGCCCTGTGTGCTCTCAATGGTCCTGAGCTAGCTGAGCTCCCTTCCAGGGCTGTCATACTGATGTGGCTCCTTTCCCCATTATCTGACTAATAAAGCCACCATCCTTTCTCAGTCCCTAGGCCAGGATCATATTTTCCCTTTCCAACCCACTCAGTCCTCCTCTGATCAGTATCCCTTCCCTATCCTTGCTTGGTATCAGTATCCCTTGCTACCTTCCCTAGGATGGTGAGCTGTTCATTTGCCTAAAGTTGCCTTATAAATATCTGCTCTACATCACAATGTTTTTACGTATGTTTATTGAGCAGCTCCACTATGTATAGCCCTTCTGCTAGGACAAGTAAATTGAGATACCAACTATGTGTAGCACAAACTATTCTACTAGACTCAAATGAACAGATAAGATTAAAGATCAAAATGCATAAACATCAATGGAAAGGACAGATACTCTGGGGCTCCAAACATAAGAGGAGAAAAATATGTATCAGAAATGCTGATATTATTGCTGCAAGAAAGAAAACTGGTCCCAGCTTAACCAGGACCTGGCCATTATCTTGGTCTTCATTAAATTAAGTTTTCAACTTTACTTTTGCCTATTATGGACAGGCTGTTTATGTCTCATTACAAATTTAGAGTCCTAATTGCCAGTTTGAGATTAGTAAGTATGGCCTTTGGACAAACTCCTCCAGAATGGGCTTGATACTTTTATATGAAAAGACAGGAGAGCTTGCTCTCAGTGCTCTGCCCCATAAGGACAGAACTGGAAGGTGGCCAGCTGCAAATGAGAGAGTCGGCCCTCTCTCACACCAGATTGTGACACCTTGGTCTTGGATATTCTAGCCTCCAAAACAGTGAGAGATTGATGCTTGTTGTTTGAGATACTTGACCATGGTAATTTATCATACCTACCTGAATTAAGACATTTTTATGAAGTGGAAATTTAGCTAAATGTTTAAAACAACAAATAATCAGAATATATTACTTAAGCATTCAAGATTTTTAAACACTAGTGGCAAAAACTACACAGAGAAGGGAGAATAAGGTGTCTTTTGTCTAATGAACAAACCTTTCTTCATTTAACCAGCATGACTTGAAATGCATCTTCACAGTAAACCAGCCCTAACCCAAATACAAATTCCATTTTTGAGCCCTTGACCTTTGGATATCATTTCAATATTATCCTCTCTTGCTAGGTTTGTATCTTTGGGCATTTTGAATGGATATTAAATTTTATTAAGGTATATATTCCATGACTTTAAATGCATAGATAATATGAAATAGAAGACAGAAAATGTTTTCACCTCATCCTGTGCCTCAGAGGAAATCACTAAATACAATGATCTGTTTCTTCTAGCCTCCATATTTCTGAATGTTCTATATCAATAAATCCTAACTCAATCAGATTTATATATTATCTATTGACCCTTTGAGCTACTTCAGGACCAGACAGACTTCAGAATAGGACCCCTTAGTACTGTTGGGGGAATCCTTGAACCTTCTCCTCTTCCCTGAGTCATGGGCCTTGTCTTCATAACTCCAAGCATCTATCTTGCCATTAGCTCCATCCATGTAGTGGCTCTCCCACATTACACAGGCCACAACTATGTACAAGGGCCACATCTACTAGACAGGGCAGAATTTTGGAAAATGAGAAGTTCACTTTCATGAAAGAACTCCAATGGAAGGGGGCTGCAATACTAGGTAACTATTATCTGCCAAATGAACTTTGCCTTAGTGCTTTCTAAAAATGTTTTCAAAAAAGCTTTTAAAAGTCTATACCAATTAGTCTACGAATACTTCGTCACATCAGAAATACATTAGAATGCCTTTTAAACATTCCTGTATGTCTTTGTTCATGTATACGGCCAAGGTAAACCCTGTTCATATGGAACTGTTTGTTCACCCTGAGCTTATGACAACAGCTTTGTTATACTTGGTAGTTTTATCCATGGAAAATTTTGTATTTTCTTTATTGTTAGGACATTATTCCTATTATCTGGATTATGGAAATATACTGGAAAATGTTATTCTAAATTTTTGCATTTTTCTTACTTTTCCTACTTTATTTTTTGTTTTCTTTTTTAAGATAGTAGGGATTAAACCCAGGGTCTAATGGATGCTAGTAAGTGCTCTTCCAACGAGCCAGCCAACAGTCCTAGAGTACTGAGTCAGCACAGTTTTTCTTTCTGAATTTATGGCAACATTTTCAGCATTGTCATTTTAACTTGTATTGAATTTTAAGTATCTTTCTGTTCTACTTTATTTCATTTATATTCCTGTCTTTCTGTATATGAAACTATTTTCCTTGAATATACTCATTATATGTGGTCCTGCTACACATGGACATTTTCATACAGGCACATATTACACATCAAGTTACTACTTTTCCCTCCTCTTTTCATCCCTTGTCCTTCTCAGGAGTTTCCTTTACTTCACTACATAGTATTGCTTCTACTATCATGTCATATATGTGCATATGATTTTATGTATCCATCTAAAATCCAGAAACCACAAACACAAGAAAACCCAGTGTTTGTGTTTGTGAGCCTGGCCTACTTTACTTACTAATGACCTCCAGTTGCCTTCATTTTTCTGTAGACAATGTGCCACTGCTCTTCTGTCTGAATAAGAGTTATTCACTGTGCATAAATATCACCATTGGAAATCCGATGCTTCTGTTGTTCGGAAGCCAATTTGGATCTGTAATATATCTGTTGTGAATAGTGCTACAGTAGACATTGGGGTGTTGATGTGGAGTTCTTTGGGTAAATGTCCAGTAGTGATAAATACCTGGGTAATAAGGTGGATCTATTTTCACTTTTCTAGTAAAGGCTCATATTGATTTCTATAGTAGCTAGAACACTTCCCATCCCCATGAGTAGTATATAAGAATATTTTTTGTCTATATTATTGCTTGAATATTTTTAAGACTTCTATCTTAAATGGGATGAGATTAAGTATCAATATAATTTTATTTTAATTTCTTTAATGGGTATTGAGGTTCAACCTTTTTACTCTCATATTTATTTTTGAGACAGGGTCTTATCTTATAGTTCATTTTGGCATTCTCCTATATTAGCCCACCTCATTGCTGGAATCACAGCACTTGTGTGTGCCACCACAACATATATGATAAATTTCATATTTTCACATATGCTGTCTTATATATTGTATTGTCCTTGTTATAGGAACCCAATATTATTCTCTGGGAGGGGAGATGTAGTGACCAGTAGATACCATTCTGAGTAAGTAGTAGTCTATCCTCATTTCTTCTCTTCTTCTAGTTCCAAGGGCCACACTCAATCTTCCACAATCCTGTTTGAACTTTCTCTAGAGAATAAACTTTCTACCTACTCTGATGGAGGCATCTCTGGACTCAGAAATGTCCACCAGTGTACTGTTCTGCTTCTCGATCCTGCTGATGAGTACTTCCTGAGTTCTGTTGGAGGATACACTCCTCCCCCCACCCCCACTCCCGCTTCAAATGGCTCTTTTTTGGATGATTCCCTCCACTCTTTTACTTTATATTTTCCACATAGCTGACATCTCTCAATACTGCTGTCTTTTCATTCATTTCTTTTGTTGTTATCAAGTTCCTTTATCAAAATAGCTTTACTGGCATGTTTTGAGAATGTGGAAGAATTTTCCATGTCTAAGAACCTGCCATATTTAACAAACAATTCTCAATGAAACTTTACTGATTATTCAAATGAATGCAAATGTATGTGTGTGCTCCCTAGAGTTTCTTATAAAGCTGGGTAAGCCTCCTGAGTTTAGGGAAACACTTCGGAGGTTCTGACAGGCACTGAGCACTGAGGGCTGTGCTCATCGTTATCCAGGCTTCCTTCACCCATCCTAATGTTCCCAGTGTTCCACACAGCATGCGACATTAGTGTTTTACCCATTCTGAATCATTTAGATTGCAAAAGCCTCTAAACAGACACCCATGCTACAAATCCACAGGTGTTCAGAAGAAAGGGATAAGGTGAAGGAAAATGGTTTCATAGAAAATTGCAACTGTTTCCATGTAGAAATAAAGCCAGGAAAGAACCTGCCTTCACTCTGCCCCACAGTAAATATTTCCATAAAAGATTCTCAAAAGTTTCCATGGAAGGTGTTATAGTTACCGGCATCATGAGGGAAAATTTCAGTCTTTATTTCTTTAAAAGGTGGAAATCATTCTTCTTTTAACATAAAATAATATTATAACATGAATTAGTGCCATTTGTGTCTCGGTGGGGCTTTAAGGTACATCATGGTACTCAATGAAACTGCTCCATATAGACTCATTTCTCAGCTAAATGCCAAAGTAAGTTTATACAAACAGCAGAATGGTATGTCTTCGATTACTCATCACATGAATATTGAGCCTCATTTTGGGACTGTCAAAGCACTCACGTCTTCCATCCTTGAGAGATTATACAGGAGGTTGTGGAGTGTTTTTAAGGAGGCTATTAAAAATCGAATAAGACTTAAAGAAAATTGTTGGAATTTGCTGGATTTCTTAGATGCAGTGGATGTGGTAAGAAGCAAGTAGAAATGCATTTTAGTAAAAAATTCCTTGAAAATCTAATGATGAAATACTTTTTTTTGATACTTTATTTATATTTCAAATGTTTCCTCCTTTTGAGATCTCCCCTTTGGAACCTCCCCATCCCCTCCCCTTCCGCTGCCTCTATGAGTGTATTCCCCCACCCACCCACCCACTCCCATTTTCCCTCCCTGGCATTCTCCTATACTGGGGGATCTAACAGCCTCAGGCCCAAAGGCCTCTCCTCCCCCTGATGGCCAACAAAACCCACCTCTGCCACACATGTGGACAGCACCATGGGTCCCTCCATGTGTATTCTTTGGTTGATGGTCCAGTCTCTGGTTTGGAATACCCAACAGTCACTTCACAGCAACCATTGGGCTGAGCATGGGATGAAATACTTTTAAATATAAATATTTGGCAGTCTGGGACTGGGGAAATGGTTTAGTTCATATTTGGATTGATGAGCTCTACTTTCAGTAAGAGACTCTGTCTCAAAAAATAATGTGGAGAGTGACAAAAGAGCAACCCAGTGTCTGGTCCTATCACATGTACAAGCAGATGCATGCACGCACGCACATGCACACAGTGCGATTGTTAGTGTCTATCACAAGTACAAGCAACCCCCCAACACACAGATGCATGCATGCACATGCACACAGTGTGATGGTTAGTATCATCAACCCAACACAATCTAGAATCAACAAAATCTTGAAGTTAAGCCTCTGGCCATGCCTATTGGTATACTTTACTTATTTTAGTAAAGATGAGAAAGCATGCCCAGGTGTGGCCATGCCTGGGATCCTGACTACAGAAAGAAAGAAAGGTAATTGAGCACACTGTACATTTATCTCACTGTTTGTGTCCTGATCGTGCATGTAATGTGGCCAGCTGCTTCCAACTCTTGCTATGACTTCACGGCCAGGATGTACTATATTTTTAATTGTGAGTCAAAATACACCCTTCCTCTCTTAAATTGTTTTAAAATATTTTATTTTTAATTGTGTGTATGTGTTTGTGTGTCTTTGTGTCTGCACATACACATAGGTGTCCACAGAGGGCAGGAGAATGTGATCAATTTTCTGGAGATGGAGATACATGCAATTATTGGCCATTTGACAAGGATGCTGGGAACTAAATTAGATCTTCTATGAGAGCAATACAAACTTTTAAATATGATGCTACCTCATCAGGTTGTTTATGCCTTGGTGTTTCATCATAGAGTCAGAGAAACAAGACACACACACACACACACACACACACATACACGAGAGGGGGGGCGTATATACACCATCCACATACATAAAGCTTCTAAAATCTTGATAATTGATTTCCTGTATAACTCTGGAAACTGTTGCTGATACTTGTTATTTTATACTTAAAACATCACTATCTTGTTCATTGTTTATTTGGAAGGATATTCAAAAGGCTCAAAATTTCTTATGATGTCATTATTCAGACAAAACAGTAAGGTTGAATAAATGTCCAGTTGCAGATAAAACATATTATATAATTTGGGACACCTGTTCTATGAGATATGTTGTAGTCATTTCATGTAAAAGAACAGAGCACATACTTTCAGTTGGCATGTGATGACACTCAATTATATGGTTAGATCTACTGTGTGTTTCTGGAAACCTGTCTTGTCTCTATTGCATGCTGATGGTCAAGATCTTAAGACATCCCTTCAATTTTTTTGCAAGTAAACACAGGATTTGATTTGTACAATGAAATGAATATTTAATGATATGATAAATATTAAAGAATGACTAAACACAAGAAAATGAGCTGGGCCACCACTTATAGCAGCTGTGCGGTGTTACAGGCATGGGCTTGGGGTAGAATATTTGACAAAAGGCCAGAAAGTGCTTAGTTGTAGGCTTCATTGGCTTTGGAAGCAGGACTCTCGTAATGTGCCACTAATCTCCATTTTCTTTCTGAAACCATATTTTCTTTCTGAAGTATAATTCCTGCTGTTCTCCATGGAATTTGTTTTCTCTCTCTCTTTTTGTTACTTCAAAGGAATTAAGGTCAGCTGATATATTTTTCTTCTCTACATTTGAATTGGAGGCTGAGCAATTTCCACTGAGGGCTCATGTGGAACTTCATTTTAGTTATATTTTAATAAAGTCTTATTTGTATCGACTTTTGGGGCAGAATGGCTTTCCTCACTGATAAGCTATGTGCGTTTACTTTTTTTATGGAGGGATTTTAATTTAATATGATAGATTCAACTGTTGTTTTTCAGGTTTTATATGCATGCCTGGAAGCCTTTTAATAACTTGCAATAACAAACAAAATGAATGTGACTTTTAGGGTAGACACTCTTGTAATTGATATTTTTACCAACTCAGAGAGTTTATTTGTTTTTCCAAAAGGGAAAGTATATTCATTCCAACCTTAGGGAATAAAAAGTAATGAGAATGTAGTTTACTAAAATATTGTGTGAAATTCCATAGTTACAGTGAAAATAGTTGTACAGATAAATGTGTGTGTGCACTCATGTGCGTGTGTGTGTGTGTGTGTGTGTGTGTGTGATTCCTGTGTAACTTAAAGAAAAGTATTTTTCTGAATAAATTCATTTGACTTTTCATATAAAGTAGTTAGGGATCAAGGGGTGATAGATGGCTTTAAAATACATTAACAAATAGTAGTTAAGATATGTTGGATTCAAATCTATCATAGGAAATTATATTATTTTAACTTCCAAAGTTATACGTTAATAATGAAGAATGGGATTTTGGATACAGATGTGATTTTGATAAATGACAGAATTCTGCCTAATGCCTCAGAAGATGCTAGTACAAGGAATCTGAGGATCTACAAATTAGCATGATATGACTACTCTCCTGGGTAGCATTTACCAACAGTTTTGAAAAGACCCAATGTACTGAGCAGTTTAAACTTATTGCCACTGAAGATAAGTAGCATGAGCCATAACTCAAATTGACACTATTCCCAAGGAGAAATATTGGGAATGCTAGAATAGCAATGAGGTATTACTGGGCAATATTTTTGAATGATAAGCAGTAATAGAAATATGATTTTGAGATAGACTTTTCAAAGGGATAGGTCACACTTATGAAAATACAGGGGTATATATTTGTTTCTCACTTCTTGATTTGGAGTCTATTAAAATGATTGCACATTAGCCCAGTATCCTTAATTTTTATCAAGATGTCAAAATTCTGATAACAACTTTGAAAAAAGTTTATACTTTTGGATATATTTATTAATATTTACAAGGCTGATAAAGTGCTAGCTTGGCTGTTGGAGGAGCGGTATTGCGGAGGTGGGCTTATAAGCAGGAAGGCAATGAATATGGAAATTTTAATAATTTGCTACAATGATTAATGCTTTTCTTGGATCTCATAAACAAGTAATATTTATAAAGTTGTACTAATGCCTTGGAGAAAGAAAATCACTGGTTACTAAATCTTAGTTACTTTAATTCTATAAGTATTTATCTCCTATCTATCTCCCATCTATCACCTATCTATCATCTATCTATCTATCTATCATCTATCTATCTATCTATCTATCTATCTCTATCATTTATCCATTCATGTATCATCTATTTGCCTATTTATTAATAAAATTTCTGGCTCACAATTTGTGAGATTATTGTAAGGAGTCAACAGACTGAAATGGCCCTGGTATAAAGGATACACTAAAGAGAAAAATGTTACATCATGAAAGGGGATTCACATTTTATCAAACATGTAAATATCAGAAGCAAACCAATGACCTACCATTAAATGAATTCATAAATAATATGTGACATGTCCATAACAAAGGGTGATTTTAGCCTGAAAAAGGAAATTCTTAACACACAGATGAACTTCAAATATATAGTACAAAGTCAAATTAGCCATACACACAATGACTAAAGCTATGTGATTCTACTTCTTTGTATGTGTAACTGAAGTAGTCTAACTCTCCACAACACAAAGTAGAAGTGCCAGTGGCTGCAGTTAGAAGGCAGGGTGAATTATAGTTTAATGTGTAGAATGGACTTTCAGTTCAGGATGATGAGAAATCTCTGGTAATAAAGAGTGGTGTTGTTGCACAACAATGTAATTTATACCATTAAACAACAAACAAATTATTATACTGATAAATTTCATGTCGTATATATTTTCCCACAATTTAAAATGAGTGACAATAACCCATGCCTCATAAAAATAGTATTGGCTATCTCCCCATTGAGTTACTAACTGGTCAGGGAGCCTCAAGAGATACCCAAAGCAACAGAAGTTATTGCAATTGCTCTTGGTTGCTGTTAATGATACCGGTGAGTCTAGATGTGGGTGCAGAGAAACAAACCTTTAACTGTATAAAAACTCTGCATTCCACCAAACTTACATAGTTCCAGAAGGTTCTATGCAGGCTGCTGGAGAGAAAAATAAAAAAATAATACAATGTTCATACCAAGCTTTGGACCTTGCATGGTGGAATATTGATGGGTAGATGTGTCCACTGGTTCAATAGAGGTATGATGGTCATGGAGTAACCACGCATTATCTGAATGGATATGAGTCCTGCTCCACAGGAGGGATTTCATTGTTACTACTGTAAACCTGGTCCAAAATCTATGTTTTGAGGGATCAGAGGCTCCAAGGAGGAGCCTATTAGTGATTTGAAAGATAGTCATGACATCAAACTATATTCTAAGTATGTGTTTATAATTGTATATAAACTTTGTTCAGGGAAACTTCTTTTTGCAGTGGGTAGTAGTTAATACAGAGACTGACAACTAGTGAAAATGCTGAGTACAAAGGAGCTAAAAGCAACCAGTGGAAAAAAGAGCATTTTTAACGAATAGTGCTGGTTGAACTGGCAGTCAGCATGTAGAAGAATGCAAATCGACCCATTCTTATCTCCTGGTACAAAGCTCAAGTCCAAGTGGATCAAGGACCCCCACGTAAAACAAGATACACTGAATCTAATAGAAGAGAAAGTGGGGAAGAGCCTCGAACATATGGACATGGGAAAATTTCCTGAACAGAACACCAACGGCTTATGCCTTAAGATCAAGAAATGACAAATGGGAACTCATAAAATTGCAAAGCTTCTGTAAGGCAAAGGAGACTGTCAATAGGACAAAACGGCAACCAACAGATTGGGAAAAGATCTTTACCAATTCTACATCCGATAGAGGACTAATATCCAATATATACAAAGAACTCAAGAAGTTAGACTCCAGAAAATCAAATAACCTTATCAAAAATGGGGTACAGAGCTAAACAAATAATTTTCAACTGAGGAATATAGAATGACTGAGAAACACCTAAAGAAATGTTGAACATCCTTAGTCATCAGGGAAATGCAAATCAAAACAACCCTGAGATTCCACCTCACACCAGTCAGAATGGCTAAGATCAAAAACTCAGGTGACAGCAGGTGCTGGTGAGGATGTGGAGAAAGAGGAGCACTCCTCCATTGCTGGTGGGATTGCAAGCTTGTACAACCACTCTGGAAACCATTCTGGCAGTGCCTAAGAAAACTGGACATTGTATTACCTACAGACCCAGCTATACCACTCCTGGGCATATACCTAAAAGATGCTCCTACATATAACAAGGACATATGCTCCACTATGTTCAAAGCAGCCTTATTTATAATAACCAGAAGCTGGAAAGAACCCAGATGTCCCTTAACAAAGGAATGGATACAAAAAAAGTGGTACATTTACACAGTGGAGTACTACTCAGCTATTAAAAACAATGAATTCATGAAATTCTTAGGCAAATGGATGGAACTAGAAAATAGCATCTGAGTGAGGTAACTCAGTCACAAGAGTACACACAGGGTATGCACTTACCAATGAGTGGATATTAGCCCAAAAGCTCCAAATACCCAAGATACAATTCACAGACCACATGAAGCTCAAGAAGAAGGAAGACCAAAGAGTGATTGCTTTGGCCCTTCTTAGAAAAATACTCAAGGGAGGAAATAAGGAAAAAAAAGGTGGAGCAGAGACTGAAGGAAAGGCCATCCAGAGACTGCCCCACCTGGGATCCATCCCGTATACCCAGACACCAAAACCCAGACACTATTGTGGATGCCAAGAAGTACTTGCTGAAAGGAGCCTGATATAGCTGTCTCCTGAGAGGCTCTGCCAGAGTCTTACAAATACAGAGGCAGATGCTTGCAGACATTGGAGTGAGTGTAGGGTCCACAATGGAGGAGTTAGAGAAACGACTGAAGGAGCTGAAGGGGTTTGCAACCCCATAGGAAGAACAACAAGATCAACCAACCAGATCCCTCAGAACTCCCATATGGAGGGTTCCATGGCCTCAGCTGCATATGTAGCAGAGGATGGCCTTGTCAGGCATCAATCAGAGGAGAGGTCCTTGGTCCTATGAATGCTCGATAGATGACCCAATGTAGGGGAATTTGAGGGCAGGGAGGTGGGATTGGGTGAGTGGTTGGAGGAACACCCTCATAAAGCAAGGGGATGGGGATGGGATAGAAGGTTTCTGGGAGTAGGGGAACTGGAAAGGTGATAACATTTGAAATGTAAATAAAGAAAATATCCAATAAAATTTTTTTTTAAAAGTTCCAGCATGTATTCTAGAAGGACCTCTAATGTCCTATCCCTGGCTGTGGAGCTACTGGCAGTTGACAACTTCATTGAGAAGGGAAATTGCTCTACTTTGAGGGAGTGTCCTAAATCCCATGTGTTTGTGGACAACACTAATGGGACTCAGGGGTTGTTAATGACAAAGAAAGAGGACATGGAGTTGTGAGAGAAGGTGAATGAAGACAGTGGAGGGAGATAGACAAGATAGTGGTGCATGGACATGTTCGATTTACATTGTATCATATCTGAAACCTCAAAGAATAGAAGATATTTCAGGAAACATTGTCTGGAATGTTCCACATTTGATAGAAAATTAAACCAAATCTATTCATCAAAAATGTTCCCATGAACAGAAAAAATAGACCTGAAATGCAAATGTATTCAAAGTAGCACTGCCTTCATGCCCTGTGCATTGAAAAAAAAAAAAAGCCAGGTGGGAGGAGCAAGTGCAAAGCTACAGGGCAGGGATAAGCTTGGTGTGTCTGAAGGAAGTAGTCTAGGTGTCCTTCTATTTTCTTTTGAATTCCATTTGTATTTCTTTCCTTTTGCACACTTGGCTTTATGTCTTACATATTACATCTTACACTATTTCATTTTGAATATATAGCATCTATTTTTATAAAGGACTTTTGGTTTTATAAACTTACAGAGGCCTGTCTTGTTTTCCATGACAATGAGATGGTTTGCACAGAGTAGGTACACTTCATGTAGTATAGTGATAGAATCCAATTATATAAACTACCCTTCCTAACAAAACAGAATAAAATTCAGACTGCATAGAATAGTGCTCTTTTTCCTGTAAAGGAAAGTAGTAGGTGACCCTGAAGATTAGCTCATCATAGCAATAGTGCTTTGAAAACAGGGCTTTGAAGTCACTGTATTCACTGAATGTAAGCTTATATCAATACATAATGCATTCATTAACATTTCTGTAGCTCACTAAAACTTTGTAGGAACACATTGAGTGTGTGTTTTAGAGTCACACATGCCATTGTATGCAAAGCAGTCCTCAAAAGAAAAATGTCTGTAATAAATTGGGAAAAATATTTTGGAGGATGGAACTCACTTAAAGTGAATCAAACCAACACAGCTCATGTGGTAGTTAGAAATATTGATAGAGAGACAGGTATGTGTAGACAAATGGTAGAATCAGGATGTTGGAGATTTGGGTACATAATGTAATGATGTCATTTTATCTATATGCTTAAGATTTTAATTATACAATTTGGAGAGCACTAATCCAATGACATGACTTTTAAAAATGCTCTAGATGGGAGTGCAATCAAGTTAACTTCCTTTTGAGTTCATAAGTTAGGAATTTTGCTTATATTCTCTAAAGATAGGTTATGTCTATGATAAAAGTTTATCTTATAAAATTCAGAAAATAAAATACTAAATCATTAAAGTCAGTGTTCTGTAAAGATTGCTAGTAACCGATTTGAAAATTACACATTTATTAGACAGTTGGCCTTTATTTTATCATTTTGTCTAAAATAACACCAACCAACAAAATATAGCAGCTGCTTCTGTCTGTCTGTCTCTGCTTCTGTATTTCCAATCCCTCTTTTCCTGTTTCTGTCTTTGTTTATATAGAGAGTTACGTAATTTAGGTAATCATGGTATCTAGATTGGATTTGTCAGTATCAATGTGAGATTAAAGTTCTAGAAATAGATTTGACATATTTTTTACAGTGAAATGTCTAAGTAAAAGTGAACAACTTCTCTAAATTTGCACAACTTTTGAGTTTTACCTTTTTATCGCTGAGATTCCACACCATTATGTTACAGTACATTACTTTAGTAAGTGATAAACTGTTCTATTAACACAACCAAATGAATGAACTTTGTTTTTAATTTCAAGAAAAATAAGTGTAATGCCTATAAGAAACCAATATTTAATTTTCACTTTGTATTGGTGAAAATTGGTATCTTTGACTTGAATTGGCAGTATAAAAATCTATTCCTGTAGCATCACCTGGAATAATCTATGGACAAGGGTTTTAAATTTCAAATCAATAGATGCAATAAAGTATTTAAATTTTGTTTCATTTTTTTACATTTAATTAATTAATTTGTGTTGTATATTAAGGTTGCTTTTGTGGACACCAGAGAACAACTTTCTGGAGACAATTCTCTTGTTCTACCCATGTGCCACTAACTATGAAAACAGGCTCAGAATTTAAGTGACTCGGTTTGATGTCCTTTAAGGCATTCTCACAGGAACATGTTGAGGATCAAACACAGGTTAGATCAAATTCTACCTTACTAGTAGAGTGTTTCCATTGCTTTCACAAGACCTTTGAGTTTTTTAAGCCTTAACATGCTTTAAAAAAATCCCATTCATCCACTATTCTAGTACAAAGCCTTTTGTTTGTTTCTGTGTTTGGACTAGTTTGTGTCAGAGGCATCTCGTTGAGGAGAACATGGAGAGGTGGCTTGCCAGTACACTGAGCTATACTGCAGCAGTATTCTGTGAGGGCTCCTCGTCTATTCTTATATATTTGCCAGTGCAAGCTATGCTCTAGAAATTGTACTACAGAAAAGAAAGAAGTGAGTATAAGGGACTGAGTTCCATTTCTCAAGACTTATCAACATGAACCAGTCCTATTGTCTGTTTACTGAGCTGCTGAATCAATAAAATATATGTGCCAACGCTCTAAGGAATCAGTGACTCTTTAAATCGCCCTTTCTATTTACAATTACTTAATTACTTCATTTTACCAAAAGTAAAGGTCATTAAAATCATCTTAAAGCTAGACTTAAATTTCAGAAGTGGCCTGCAAGTTGTACAGTCTCTAACTATGTTCCATTTAACACATTTAATAGATGTAAGAACTCACGAGTGATGATATAAAGGATAATTTACGCTTGCAATGCATTTTTGTCCAATTAATAGATTGCCTTGTGTTGCATATTTTGCATGACAAAGGAGCAGAATATTAAACTGCCATTCATAATGAAAATGCACTTTGCAAATTAAAAGTGCCGAAACAGAAATTTTTCACCCTGTTTAGGAAATAAACAGTCCTTAACCAATTAAAGTGCATTGTAATAATTCTATGATTTATTGCAAGTTGTTTAACTTTCAAAACTTGGCTAACCTATATTAAGGTCACAATCCATCATGTCTTGCTTGGAAAGCCAGCAAATAATGGCTGTTGTATTAGCTGCTTTTGATGATAGTATGAAAGAAGTATTAGCACTTGTCAACAAAACTGCTTACAACATAGCATTAGCATGCATGGGCTGCTGTACCTATTTATTATTCTGGCAGCTTCACACATATTGTTACAAGCTTATAAAACATTTTGTCGGGTGGAAACCGAATGTACACTGTTTGGTTTTCTGATAGACTGGCAGCATAAATGTCTGGGCTGACTTAGTTTAGTTTAAGTGTAAATAGAGACACAAATTCTTCAACCTGTTCTCTTATTGATACTGAAAAGTACTGAATTATTCAGCAACCAACTCTTCTGTTTGTGTCTATCACAGTTATCAATTACCCATCAGTCTTCTTGTCAAAACAGAATGGATTAATCTGGCTGAAAATAAGACACATAAATGGATACTCTAACGGGGTGTGGGGTTGCCAGACTGTCAAAGGGAAATCTAGGCAGTGACATTTGCAGTCAAAAATGGGATCTCTGGACGAAGTGAGCAAACGATTCCCCGTCTGAGCCAAGAATGCACTTAGCTCACCGTAAGTAAATTAATCTGCCTCCTTCAACTGCTGATACTCAGCACCGAGGTAACAGTTTGCTGAAACTCCTTGACTTCTGAAGAATTCTGGACATCCTTATTGTTTTTCTGAGGAACAGCAGCACCCATTCAATTACTTTCTCTTTGTAAACCGGGGGCCCGCCTGTTAAATGGGGCCATTTAACAATGGAGTTATACTTGGGAGCTTGGTGTCACCTCATAGCTCTCACCTGAAATGATACCAAGTACCTCTTTGCACAGATGGCTGGCAGAGTCCATCCAGCATCTGCAGAGTCTGTCCTGCTTTCTTTCCCAAACACTTTATTTGGAAATCTTGTTTGGCAAATGCCCTGAGATGTTGCCTGGTTGTTTAAAGGACATATTTCCAACCTATTTCATTTGGTCCTTCTATAAAAAAGGAGCAAGTAAAGTGCTTCTGATTTGGCATAAAAATTGCAGCCACAGACGAGCAAGTTTGAGGTTCCTCACCGGAAACCCTGAAGAATGTTATCGTAGATGCTTCCACACTGGACTGCTTTACAGTCAACATTAACACCTGAACCCTTTGTACTGAGACAGTACCTAAGCTACTGGACACGTTTCACCTGAAATCCTAACTTTGACAAAAGTTCTCCTTTGTTCCCACTTCCTTGGCTATCTCATACCCTGACTATTGTAGACACTTTCCTCATCTAGCCTGTGGGGTGGGGCAGTGTAAGGAGAACAGCCTGCTAGGAAAAGACCACCTTCCCCTGGTGACAAATCAACATATTTCATTTCAACACACTTTCTTTTATTACTTTGCCAGTGTATTTTAGAAAGGATTTTAAGCATTTAAAAATGCAAACAAACAGACAAGACCCCCAAATCCCTGTCTACATTTGGGAAGTTTGAGAGATAATTCAATTCTAGGCACATCATTTAGTATTCTTTTAAAGACTGAGGGATGAAAATCTGCATCCCTCATTTCCAGAACATGACCTCGAATTTCCCCTTCATGTAAAACAGTTTCCCAGAACTTCAGCATTGACAAGAAGTGTACTAATTGGCTTGATTGCAACTCTGTTCTAAGCCATCATTTGCTTGGTATGCAATCCCAGGGCTCCCTAACAGAACACAGCTATATAAGGTATACACAATCTTCTCTTGAAATAAGGTATTGTTCCTGTTATCAGGTAATTGAATATCTCCTTACTGTACAAAATACTGGTTCAACATGTTTTTAAAGTCAATCAAAACTTTTTTTTTTTGCAACACCAGAAAGCAGGTTAATTGAAGGGTGTACATAATGGCCTTATTTATAAATATCAGGTACCATTTACTACTTTTTTCATTAATTTAATTGTTTATTCACTTTACATCCTGATTGCAGACTCCATTCTCCCAGCCTCCCACCTCACACAGCCCCTACACACTTGCCTTCTTCTCTGAAAAGGGGAAAGCCCCCTCCTGGGTACCAACCCACTCTGGCAGGACTATGCACATTCTCTCCCACTGAGGCACATAATAAGGCAGCCAGTTAGAGTTAGAGGAACAGTATCAACAGGCAGGCACAGCCAGCACTCCAATTGTTGAGGGATCCATGTAAAGACCACGTTGCACATCTGCTGCATATGTTTTTGTGTGGGGAAAGGTGGATAGGTCCTTAGGTCCAGCCCATGTATGCTTTTTTTTGTAGGATTTTTAAATATATACTTTATTTACATTTCAAATGTTTCCCCCTTTCCAGATCTCCCCTTTTGAACCCCCATACCCCCTCCCTGCCTCTATGAGGGTATTCCCCCACCCACCCACCCACTCACTCACTCACTCACTCACTCTTGTCTTCCCTCCTTGGCATGCTCTTTGGTTGGTGGTTCAGTTTCTGGAATCCCCCAAGGGTCCAGGTTAGTTAACTGTTGGTCTTACTATGGAGTCCCTACACACACACACACACACACACACACACACACACACACACACACACACCCTGTGCCCAGTCCCTCAATCCTTCCCTCAACTCTTCCACAAGGCTCCCTGAGCTCCAACTAATGATTGACTGTGAGTCTTTACATCTGTTTTGGTTAGCTGCTTGGTGGAGCCTCTCAGAGGACAGTTATGCTAGGCTCCTCTCTGAAAGCATAACAAGTTATGAGTAATAGTGCCAGTAAATGGTTCTTGCCTGTGGGATGGGTCTCAAGTTGAGCCAGGGGCCACCCCCATCCCAGGTCTCTGGCACATTCTCCATGTCTCCCCATATCCCCATCCCCACCTGATGCCGATTTCTTTTCACTCTCCTGCCCTCTCTCCCTGGGTCTCCCTACAAGTGATTCCTGGCCTCCCCATTTCTTTTCTCATCCCCTCTCCCATTCAGTTCCCTCTCTCCATTCACCTCCAATGACTACTTGATTTCCCCTTCTGAGTAAGATTCAAGCACCCTCCCTTGTGCCCTCTTTGTTATTTAGGTCCTTTGGATCTGTAGATTGTAGCATGGTTATCCTGTACTTTATGGTTAATATCCACTTATTAGTGAGTATACACTAGGCATGTCCTTGTGGATCTGAGTTATTTTGCTCAGGATGATATTTTCTAGTTCTGTCCATTTTGCTGAAAATTTCAAGATGTCCTTGTTTTTAATAGTGGATTAGTATTTCATTGTGTAATATCAAAAAGTAAGCCTTTTCAGACTCAACTTGTCCAGTCTTGAACCTTCTCTCCCCTGGTTCCTATTCTCCAAAGTCCTAGCAAGTTGCTACATCTGTAGTCCTGTTTTTTGTTGCTCTCCTTTACCTACCATGGTGCTCTTCTTTGCATTTGATGCTGATTCATTCAGATATTCCTGCATGAACAACTTCCCTTATTTAATTATTTCTGGAGAGCCCAACATGGGGAGTCTGTTCATCTCCACCTTTCCAATATCCTTCCCACCCAGACTCTTGGCCCTCACTCTGAAATGCCCTCCCACCATCTGACTCATCCTCTAGATCCTTGCTTAGATGACTTCTCATTTGTTATATTTCCTTACTCATTTGTAACTTCTTACATCTTGGACAATTTTCTATTTCTCCTTCTTATAACCTGATAGAAATTTTACCTCTGCCACTAAAATGCTGTGGAACTGTGGTTGTATAACCAACTTAAGCCTCCATTTCACCTCTAAAATTTGGGGGATTAGTCTACAGAAGTGGTTTTAAACCTGTGGGGCACAACCCTTTAGAGCATACTGACCCTTCTAGAGGGTTTCTCTAAAACCATCAGAAAACATTTATATTTACATTACAATTCATAACTAAAAAATTACAGTTATGAAACAGCAACAAAAACAGTGTAATGGTTGGGGGTCACCATAACATGAACAACTGTATTAAAGAGTTTCAGCATTAGGAAGGGTGAGAAGATTGTTAGTGTATAGCGTTGAACAAACATTGTATGAGTATTCCAAAGTACTTAGAACAGTGCCTGTACACAGAAGCACAGAAGGAACACACAGCAGGTCCTGCTTATCATTAAAGTAGAAACTTAGAAATATGCTTTAACTCTGAATGTGTTTCAGATAACACCTGAGCTGACTCCTGGAGGCAGGCTAGGGTCCAGCACCCTGGTCTGCAAGCATACCACCTGGCTTCATTTTCTGGCCTTTAACTCTTACTAAGTTAGCTTTGTTTTGTTTATCTTAAAGGTGGGCAATCAGAGAGCTACAAGTTTCTATTCTGTGGCTGCAGAGGTATCTCAGTGTTTAAGAACACTGACTTCTCTTTCAGAGAACCCAGGTTTGATTCGTAGTACCTAAGATATACTTCATAAACATTTCTAACTATAGTTTCAGGGGATCTGGATCAAAGTAGACGAAAATCAAATGCTTAGCAGAGTGGTGGGCCCATAACAAGATCACTATAGATCTGGCTTGGCCTTTATTTTAGTTAGGGCTTCTATTGTTGTGATAAAATACCATGATCAAAGCAAGTGAGGAGGAAAGGGCTTATTTTTTTTTAACAACTCTCAGGTCACACTCCATCACTGAAGAAAATCAGGGCAGGAACCTTAGGAGCTATAGAGGAGGTTTGCCCACCCTGTTTTCTTGAAGAACCCAGCACCACTTGCAAAGGAGTGGCATCAGAAACAGTAAACTGGGCTCTCCCTCATCAATAATCACTCAATAGAATGCACCACAGACTTGCTCACAGGGCATTCTGGTGGGAATATTTTCTCAGTTGAGGTCCCTTCTTCCAAACTGACTCTAGTTTGTGTCAAGTTGGCATAAATCTAACCAGTTCAGCATTTATACTAGCATTATTCTTGCAGTCATAATTATTACCATTATTATTGTTGTTGTCATCTAGGACACATCTAAGCCTGTTATATCCTAATAAGTGAGAAAGAAAGGGTGTGGATTTAGGTGAGTGGGTAAGTAGGGAGGATCTGGGAGAAGGGAAACTATAACTAGAATATAAAACACACACACACACACACACACACACACACACAAGGTTTTATTTTATTTTATTTTTCATCTTCCTTCCTGAAGGGATCCATGGAGTAGGCATGTGATACATGCCCCTCAAGGCAGCTAGGCCAAGCCAACTCCATGTTTTCCTGTACCTCCCCTCCCTCTTCTTTTTCTCCCTCCTTCTCTTCCTTTTTGAGGAACTAGGAGTTGACTCTGGGCCTTCCACAAGGTAATTATGTGTCCTCCTACCTAGCTGTGTCCCCAGCCGCCTTCCTTTCTCTCTCCCTTCTTCATCTTGAAACAGGTTCTGAGGAGACTGCATAGGTTGGCTTCGAGCCTGCTTTGTAGCTCAGACAACAGGCCTTGTACTAGTGATTGTCCTGCCTCAGCCTACCAAGTAGCTCAGATTTCAGGCGTGAGGTACAGGCTGAGCTCTATGGTGAGCTTTCTGATTACCCAGCCTCAGAGATCTTCTAATTACTGGAGGCATTTACAGATATTACCTTAGAACTTAGCTCGTAGCTATACATTGCCTTGCAGTATTTTTGTGTATTTGTTGGTTTCTCCAGAGATGTTCCACCAACTTTCTGCATCCCAGCTCTCTTCCCCCACAAGCAGTCACTAAGAGCCCTGGGCAATCCTCTAGTAGTCACAATAGTTATGTCTGTCTTCCAGGAACTTCCATAAGGCCCTGGTTCCTCCTGGGCTTCAGGGCTTCTTGTCTTTAACCTAGCCATACAGAGAAGGCCTTCTGTGAAATAAGCCTCTAGTTATTTGCCAAGACAATCTTCATTCACCAAGAAGAAATTTCTTTCGTTCTAAACGAAAGTTTAAGTCTTAGGACAAATGATGTCTTCTTTCAGGCTATCTTCTTTCAGGCTATCTTACCTGACTGGAGTAGCACATTGTTTTATGGAGGAAGAATAGTCTTAAAATTTTAGATTCGAACACTAGCTTCTCTCTAACTTTGAGCCTAAGTCTTGTTCAGGTACAAAAACTCAATAACCAGTCCACAGAAATATTATAAGGGCTATGTCTCTTCATAATATGAAGTGTTTGACAAAAATAGAAAGTAAATTTTAGTTGACTCAACCCTCCAATTATTAAGAAACCATATCAAGAACTATATTGTATTGATAGTACATAAACAATAAATCATGGTTACGATGTAGATTCATATTTCTATTAGGAACTCATACTCTCATTTAATAACTCTCACCAAATAATCTTCAGGAGTAGCATCCACATTAGTTTTAATATTTGCAAATTCAGCCAAATGCTTGCCATGAAATTTATAAAATTCAAAACTTAATAGATGCTCAGAGCTAGTTAGTAATGAAAGTTACTTTTCAAATGAAACACCTTCTCCTCTCAGGTCAAAGAGTAAAGAGCATGCTAATTAAGGATAAAATACACAGCACTGGGTACACCATGCTCATGGTTTGCTTTGCCACTTTTGATTCTGGGAACATCTTCCAAAGACAACAAGGCTGGGTTCTGCAAGACCAGAGTTTGAGAAATGGCTTAACAGAAATTTCCTCCAAATGTTTAAGGAATCCCTCAAGAAATGTTTGCTCTGTTTCATCTTCCCTGTCCTTCCTTCTATTGTTTTCTTCCATCTACTCCTTTACAACCTTTCTTCCTTTTCTTTTCCTTTCAGAAGTGTAACAGTAGCTCAGAGCTGATTAACACAGGTAAACAGTTTTCAATAATAATAAGCTCCCCTCGCCCTCATAATACCCCTCCCCCTCCCTCTCTTCCTTTCCTCCTTCCTCACCCCCCTCACCCCCCTAATATATTCACACAGATATCCCAGGCTGGCCTTGAACTCAACCTTCTTAGTGCTGGCATTATAGGCATCAACTGCCATGTTCAGTCTTGACAGTCCGAGATGGCCAAATTCTAGGTTGTTCTTCGAGAGGTCTGTTATCTTTCCAAAGTTTTGTAAGTCAGGATTAGTATACAGTGGGTAAATACTTTTCTGAATGGAATAAAAACACAATGGATACTGCAGATTTGATGACTGATACACAAGTAAAGTGATGATGGCTTTTCACACGAGACAGGGGAGACATTTCTTTCTGGATGAGAACACCTTTGAGTGTGAAGCTGAAACTTATCACTGATTTCTGAGAGGAGGGAGGAATCCAAGGCTATTCAGAAGTTCTGGGTCAGTAAGTTTCCAGGCTCCTAGGGCCTTAAAAGGGTTTAAATGTGATCTGCACTCTACAATAGGCATTCATATCAGCCCTCTCTTCTGGAAACCTAATCTTTAGAGAAAGCGTGTGAATAATAGGACAATAATAGTATTTCAGTTCAACAATGAAATTTTTCCCATCTGTCAAAAAAGCAGATCCTGGAACAGTCTTCAGAGGCATTTTATTGTTTTGATGAGACAGTAAAATAGAGTTATAACACAGAGCTATTTCCCCTCTTCTGGCAGAAGGAAAAGCATAATTGTTTTCAAAATGGTGGTGGACAGGAACCTCTCCTCTGTGGACTTTCTAGTTTAGGTGGAGGTTTCCACAGCAATAAATTCCTCCATATGCTGTGTAGGAATAATGTACCTTTTGTATCAGAGTATCAGTATCTGTCAAGTGATTATGACAAGCTCCTTCTCTTTGGGTTCTTTAATTTTTTGAATATGAATTGGATCGTGTTGATGTGTGCCTTGGGATACCATCCAATAAACCAGAAAAAAAAAAAAAAGCCATAAGAATTCTCTCAAAGAGGAGCCTGAGGAAAAGAAGGTCCAGCGACAGGGCCAAAGTGGGATCCAGCTCAAGGGAGGCCCCAATGCCTGACACTACTACTGAGGCAATGGATTGCTTACAAAAAGGGACCTAGCATGTTTGCCCTCCTAAAGACCCAACAAGCAGCTGAAAGAGTCATGCAGATATTTGCACCCAACCAATGAACAGAAGCTGCTGACCCCGGGGTTGAATTAGAGAAAAGTTGGAAGAAGCTGAGGAGGAGGAAGATCCTGTAGGAGGACCAGCAGTCTCAATTAACCTGGACCCTGGAGATCTCCCAAACACTGGACCACCAACCAGGCAGCAGACACCAGCTGATATGAGGCCCCCAACACATATACACCAGAGCACTGCTGGGTCTGGGTTTAGTAAGAGAGGATGCACCTAATTCTCAAGAGACTGGAGGTCCCAGGGAGTTTAGAGGTCTGGTGAGGTGGGGGGTGGGAGGTGGGAACATCCTCTTAGAGACAGGAGGGCAGGGGGGAGGTATGGAATATGGAACATTGGGAGGGTAGGCCAGGAAGGGAATAAAAAAAGTAAAAAAATAAATAAATAAAAGTAAAAAAGTAAATAAATAAGAGATAAAAAGAAAATTCCTCTCAAAGACTTCGTTCAAAATTCATCATCTCTTTGCTTTTCTAGTGATTGTTCCCTTTATTTATGGACTACTGTAGAATTTTCATCTTGGGGTGTTGACTCCATAATGATTGGGCATTTATACAGCATAATCAATCTCATAGTGTCCTGAAGTCTTTGCTTTGTGAGCAAATATGGATTTTAACATTTGAACTAAATTGAGGTTCAGGAAGGATGACTCCAAGATCATATGATTAGCAAGCAGGAAATTTGAGACACAACCTAAAAGCTCCACAACCACAAAGCCCATCCTTCCCCTGTGTGATGCTGTGTAGTCTCAGGTGGGAGAAGGGAGATGTTATTTATTTATTTATTATTTATTCTAAGGAGAGATAGAAATCGAGTTTGTCTTCCCCACATTTTCATTTCTCCCTATGTCTTAAGATTGTCTTTCCCTGCCCCTTTCTTTTCTATTTCCAAAATTTGGATGAATAATTAGTTCTCAAGGTAGGGAATGGTGGCTAAAATATCCAGCTGCCTACAAAGTAGACTGTGGGAAAAGCTCTTAATGGTCCCTAACTCAGAAAAGTACTTCCCCCACACCTGTGACAGCAACCAAAATTCTCACCATTAGAGAGTCACTCCTTCAGTATGTACCCTGGTGTCTAAATGCTGTCTTTGGATGCGGCATATGTTCATTTCATTATCCACTTCCCCATAAACAGTATGAATGTTCTAATCATTCACAGAATATAGTACTATGTTTTGGTAATAACCAAGCACAGAATCTTTAAGGAAATCCTTTGTATTCAGAGAACAGAATAATTTCCTTTGCAAATAGAAAATTGAAAGGTGCTTGAGATCAGAAAGGAGAATCCCTGGCAGGATGCTATGAGGAAAATTATCTTCAACTTCTGACTTAGTCGTATGGAACAAGAAGACATGACACATAGGCAAATATTAAAGCAGGTACAATTTCTCTTCAGGCATTAGGGAATCATAAGCACATGGTTTTATATGTAAGCTAAAGGACATGGGAATACCCAACAAGAAGAACTGGGCATTGACTTTAAGAGCAATGGCCTTTCTATAGAAAGCTGAGAAACGAGCAACCTGGGGTCCCTGTATGGAAGACTTTCAGAAAACTTAGTTCACTGAGTTATCCGATCACCTTTTTATCCTGATTAGAGAAATACTATCCTGCTTTGGCGCAATCAAATCTCCAAAGGCCAGCTTGTCACATGAATTCTTTTTTATTTTTTTAATTTTTATTTTTGGATATTCACTTTATATACATTTCAAATGTTTTCCCCTTTGGAAACCCCCTATTCCATTTCCCCTCCCCCCGCCTCTATGAGGGTGCTCCCCCACCCACCAACCCACTCCCGTCTCCCCTCCTTAGCATTCCCCTACACTGGGGCATCTAACACCCTCAGGACCAAGGGCGTCTCCTCCCACTGATGGCCAACAAGGCCCTCCTCTGCCACATATGTGGCCAGCACCATGGTTCCCTCCATGTGTATTCTTTGGTTGGTGGTCCAGTCTTTGGGAACTCCAGGGTGTCTGGCCAGTGGACACTGTTGCTCCCTCCCCATGGGCCTGCAAACTCCTTCAGCTCCTTCAGTCCCTTCTCCAACTCCTCCATTTGGGACCTCACACTCAGTCCAATGGTTGGCTTCAAGCATCCACCTCTGTATTTGTCAAGATCTGCCTGAGCCTCTCTGGAGACAGCTTATCATGCTTCCATCAGCAAGCACTTCTCAGCATCCACAATAACGTCCTGATTTGGTGGCTATATATGGGATAGATCCCCAGATGGGACGGTCTCTGGATGGGCTTTCATTCAGTCTCTGCCCCACACTTTGTCTCCATATTTCCTCCTGTGAGTATTTTGTTCATCCTTCTAAAAAACACTGAAGTATCCGCATTTTGGTCTTCCTTCTTCTTAGGTTTCATGTGGTCTGTGAATTGCATCTTGGGTATTCCAAACTTTTGGACTAATATCCACTTACCAGTGAGTACATACTGTGTTTGTTCTTTTGTCACATGAATTCTTAATTCATTCAGTTCAGTAACCATTGGGCAAATCATCATATGCACTATCATTCAGTTCCATAACCATTGGGCAAATCATCATATGCACTATCAAATGGAAATAGATTTGCCTGGAAGAAAAGTCACTGAGGAATCACAGCCTCTGGATCAAACCTCTGTGGCACAGAGTTGGATCACTCACAGAGGAATTACTGAAACTTACCACTTGTTATAGATAATGGAAAGTGTGTGTCAGCTTTAGCCTCCTTTCCTGGGGGTGGGGTGGGGAGCAAGAAAGCAGTTCGCAATGGACAGCAAGGTCTTGATGCAATGTGGGTTTACCTCCAAGGTGACCATCAGTAAGAACCCAACCATGTTGTGCACTGTGATGCTTCATGATTTCCCATGAGCCTTTGAAACTGATATTTTCTATGGTTGTACATAGGCAACTTCATAAGATTATTCTTGATAGTCTTGCAGATTGGGCACCACAGTATAACTAACCGTGGGAAGAAAGCAAGGATTGAAATGTGAATAAGGGGTCCACTCCCACAAGTAAGTTCTAAGGAATTAAGTTGTAAATTGAATTCCTGTGAGTCGCAATAGGTATTTGTGAAATATCTAGTGTGTGTGTGCATGTGTGCGTGTGTGTGTGTATGTGCCTGTGTGTGTGTGTGTGCATGCATGTGTGTGTGTGTGGCTTCTCTGAGAGTACAGCTCATCTTTCAGAGCATGCAGTCCTTGCTGTATATACCAGAACTATGACTATTTTGTATGCCTACTTCCTCCTACCACACTCTTGCCAACTTGTTTTCTTCAGAACTTGATACTTACGTTTCAAGACCCCCAGTACAGGGGAATGCCAAGGAGGGAAGATGAGAGGGGGTAGGTGGGTGGGTGGGTGGGGGAATACTCTTATAGAGGCAGGGGAAGTGGAGGGGATAGGAGGGTTCCAAAGGGGAGACCTTGAAAGGGGGAAACATTTGAAATGTAAATAAAATATCAAAAAAAAAAAAAAAAGAATTAAGCAAAAAAGTTAAGAATTTCAAGGTAGTGTCAGCAGGTGATAAGCTGGGAAACACCTAAGCATGAAACTGCACAAGAACACAATGATATCAAGAAGTCAGCTCTGCCTTTTCCTGGTGCTCATCTACTGCAAGCTTATTCTCGCTCCAGGGTTTGGCACCTGTATTGTCTGCTTTGAGTTTTCATATCCTGACTCATACCTCTGCTCCCATTTTAGAGAAGCCCAAATTACCCCATCACACCAAGGGATTTTGGGGAGATATTCCCTTGAAGATTATACTGTTGGCTGTTTCTCCAGTATTTTTCTCAACTGTTTTCTTTCTAATTTATTTGAAGAATTACTTATGTTTCATTCATATCCACTGGATTGGCAAAAGCCACTTTATCTTATTTGTTTCTTCCTGTTCATGTGGCTCCTCTAACAGAACTCAGAATAACTAGGTGTCTAGCAACTAGGGTTTTGACAAACTACTGAACAAGCTAGATTACCTTAGAGTTTTTCTAATATGTAAAGGCTTTACCAATCTACAAATCTGCATGCTCTAATAGATTCAACTAATATAACACATGTACACATGAACACACAAATAAATCAATGAATGAAATTCAAAACTTAGTTAAGACTATATGTTAAAAACAATCTTATCCCATTGTTTACCAACTAACTTATCTTTAGGATTCATACTACCTTCTAAGAATCTAGCTTCATTCTATCATGACTTTCATAACAGAATATCACTTGCTGCACAAGATAAACCTCCCTTCAAGCTGTTCATCAGCAGGGTCCAAAAGATTCCAAAAACAGTGTAGGTTATTACTATTGCTATTGCACTTAGTTTCCTCTAAGAGCCTGAAGGTAGGACCCCATGACTGAAGTAGCACACATAGCAGACATAGGACTTGGGGAAACTGAGAAGGATCTGACCTGGAAGCCTCATTCCTGAGGCTTTAACTTTCAGAGTATTGGGAAACGTTCAAAACATTAGAAGGTATTATACAAGCTGGGCAGTGGTGGCATATGCCTTTAATCCCAGCACTTGGGAGGCAGAGGCAGGTGGATTTCTGAGTTCGAGGCCAGCCTGGTCTACAGAGTGAGTTCCAGGACAGCCAGGGCTACACAGAGAAACCCTGTCTCAAAAAAAAAAAAAAAAAAAAAAGAAGCTATATGCATATTGCCATGGGCAAAAACCAATCAAATTCCTACTGAGCTGTAATGCTTGCAAACACAACAGTTGCCAAGGTGTCACCAATGATGCAGTAGAGATACTTTTATCTTGGATGTAACCAATAGCTGTTTAATTGGATGTAAGGTCTGCTAAATATGAGGTACTATCCACCTAGCCAACTACCTGTGACTGGTGCAGACACAGACACTGGAAAACCTACTGCTGCCACTTTTGTACACCAGTATAATTTCTGAGTGCAATCTAAATCCTTCTCCTTACACCTACAGATAGGTGCAGTTCTCAACTTTCATCAAAGAAGCTTCTTTTTACAAACTAAAGAGGCTACTACAGAGATCCAAAACTTGTCGAAATACAGAGAATAAATAACCATGGGGTGCCTAGTTCCAGTAGATACACCTAAAATACAGTCCCTGCACTTAAGGCTCATGGGATATCATGAACAAGAAGTAGCAAAGGTTGTGGAAAGAGTTAGAAGATAAGGATGTCCGTTGTGAGATGGTGTCTCCTAAACAAGACAGGAGCTGCCCTAATGAAACAGCAACCCAGTAGTTACCTAAACAAGACCTGCACTACGACCTCAATATTGCCTTGCCAGTGCAAACAGGAATTCTCACAAAGCCCCTCTGCTCAATGAAGAGCTACAGATAATCAATGGCTGCTGAGAGATGGAGAATTAGTTTTCTCCTGGGACACTTGCTTGGTTACCTATCCCAGGTGACCATCCATAAGCACTTTACATACAAGCAACAACATTCACTGGACTCTGCCTGTCTGTCTGTCTCTCTCTCTCTCTCTGTGTGTGTGTATAGAAGAAGAGGTCATGAATTCAAGAGGGAGTGGGAGGAAGAGTTGGGTGGGAAAAGCCAAGGGTGGAAATGATGTAATTACATCATTCATGTATTAAATTGTCAAAAGGAGAAATATGTATTAAATGTTTTTACAGTCACTATCATTACTATTGATAATATAATTATTAAGATATTATTGAATACTATAAGAAAACTGAATACCTTTGTAAATTTCTACAAGCTCTCTGTAGAATTAAACAGTATTCCTGTAGTTAAACAAAGTTACAAAGTCTAAGAGTCCAAATCCTTGCACTTTCCACTACCCTGAAAACAGGCTCAGCTGAATTAATCCAAAGCTCATGCTAGGGTACCAAGCGCATGATAGCATCTTTATCCTGATTTTCTGAATGTGAACGTCCAAGATAATGGCTCTCTAAGACATTTTGAGGGTCTAAAGAACTGGCAAGGGAGTGGTTACTATATGCAGATCACCGTGTGTGTGTGTGTGTGTGTGTGTGTGTGTGTGTGTGTATGTGTGTAGTTTCATAGTTCCTATCTGCAATTTGAAGCAAATGACGTGCTGAGAATGTTTTTGTGTATATCATTTCAGCACTAACCATTCTACATTAGAAAACTAATAGAGGAGTACACCAAGTTGTATTTAAATATATTTATGTATGCATATATACACACATACATGCATGTGTGTGTGTGTGAACAACAATAAGAAAAAAGTGTATTAGCTGGAGAATGGGAATGTATTAAAGAAATTGGAGGAAGGGGGCCGGGAGGGTAGAAGGCAGGAAAGGAAGGCAACGTGATGTCATTCTAGTTCAATTTTAAAAACATAATAAAAAGGAAATTAACAAAACAATGTAAAGGCAGTGGCTATTGAAGACACTTTCACACATTCAGTAAGGCATGCAATGCAGGCTACATAGAAGGACATTTGCAATTTAAAATATTATTCTCCATAATGAAAATGTAAAGCAGTCATTCTGTTTTATTCAGCATGGCAGGTTAGGAATCCCTGTGAAGCTACATTGCAGTAAAGAGTAGATTAATAATTCAATTTGGTTCAGAACTGGGCAATAGGGTACCACAACCTTTTATTCTGTAACCAGCTGCTGACCCTAATATGGATGAACCAATTAGACATTTCTTTTTAATTGTTGGGTGACCCATCTAAAACTCACTGGGAATTTAACAACACTCACAGTCTGAGATAGACTTAGTTATCCCCTGGTGGAGGTGGTTGATTTGATAGAAGTGCACAAAGGAGTTCAGCAAATGGGGGGAAACTGAGAGATCATTTTAGGCTGCGTTCTGTAAAAGAACATCTTAATATAATGAGGCTTCTTTCAGTCTCCCCCGGTGGAGCATCAGCCCTCTCAGATAACCCCACACAAAGCAAATACGGTTCGTCTGAAGTTACATTTGCTCCTTGTTATCACAACTTATGCCACTTAATTCATTATTCAACAACTTCACTTTCTTGTTTATTAGATGCAAGGTAGCCGCTTATCCCTATAGGCCATGTATGCAAAAGACTGCTTGTAATCCTGTCACTTCAAACCTCTCTAGACTTTTACATTGCTTCAGGAATTAGGAGGAAAGAAGCAAACAATTTAGACTTATTCCTGATAATATTAAATCTTCATATGATAGAAGAAATAAGAAATAAATACAACCCAAAATTTGTTTATTTGGAGAGTGGCTTCAGATGCTCTTTTACATGGAAGCTTAGCAATTCACTCACTTCCTACAATAAATGCCCTTAAATGTGGGAACTGTTCTTCCCACATTAAGGAGAAATATATTAAATGTATTTGGCTCTATTTATTGTATAGGCTGTCTTAAAAGCATTCATTACTGCCTTTCAACTATATTTCAAAGATGCAGGCCAGCTTGATACTCCATGTGCCGAAACAAATACGAAATATGCCTTAAAATTGAGTATGTGTTATGCTACAGCTCTTAGGTACCATTTTTATTGAATATTATATTTGGAAACATGTTGAAATATTAAACTTTTTAATACAGGTTTTTAAATATTATTTCTGGAAGCCATCATCAGATATGATAAATATATTTGGAATGATATGTGACTTTGGGCTCTGCACAGCAAGCTACAGTGGTCAGATATTTTGATTTGGTTTGGTAATCTTATGCTATTAAAATCATTAAAATGTAAATGAATTACTGAATTAAACACACTGTGCTCTTAGAGCAATTAATATTGTATAAAATTATCTGCATAATTATACACAGTTATGTTTACATATAATGACCGGGAGAAGAGATACAAACCAGAGGCTGAGAGTAAAATATTTTTGGCTATGTGCTGATGTCTTTTAAATGTGTAGACCTAAGTGGTTGTTGTAGCTCTGGTGCCTTCCATAACAGTCCACTCTTCTAAAATGCTTTATTTATTGAAACGCTAAATAACTCCCTACTTTAAAAAAATTCCCACACATATAAACACACAGAATGTATTTTAAATCTGTGTGCTTTATTCACAAAACTAAGAGGCAATTATTTTCTTCAATTAACTTACTTCCCTAGCTAACTGTTTGAATTTACACATTAGTTCATTAACAAAAGCCACAGTGAAGACTTTAGTGCAGCATAGCTTATGCCAAGGACAAAAGACTCAACATCTTCAGAAAACAGGAGCCATTTAGAGGGAACCTCATTTGTTGAATAGAGTTGTGACTACTAAAATAATATGTACAAAATCATTACAACCATTCTAATGAACGAAATACACTTGAAAACTCACAATCCTGGTGACTGGAGAGCATTGTAATTACTGCCACTCTTCCAAAACATCACTCAGATTAATATAATGATGAACAAATTGATTCACCGGAATAATTAACCTTTACTACAGTATTACCTTTGGTACAGATTAATGTTTTCTATTCAACTTAAGACATAAATCTAACAGGAAAACTGCACTCATTAAAAATACTGCAAAAATCATTTATTTGCTGCCATTCTAAGGATATCAGTGATTAAGTTGTACAGTTTGTTTGTTTGTTTGTTTGTTTGTTTAGCTTATGTTCATTGTGGTGCCTATTAAACAAAAACAGCAAACAGAACAAAATGAAATTAACAAAGAGTGCTAATAAAAATACAACTTTTCTGTTGATACTTTTATATAACTTTACTCATTATTGTACAACTCCTGGTTTCTAACATGTGGTAGATTTTAAAAAGTCACCCCATGATTTTTATAGTGTAACCGTATGCTAGATAAAGATATTTAAGCTGTCAGTATAAACTGCTTTTGTTTTCATTTTGCATTTAATTTCAATGCCAGACTCAAGGCATAAATTTTTCATCACCTGCAATGCTATGAATAAAAGATTAAAAAAAGAACCGAGAAGAACTTCTAACACACGGGGTGCATGCATCACAATGTGCAGGCGCAGCATTCATAGCTAGAGGTTTAATTTCCATCTTTTTTACACCAGGAAGAAGATTATTTGGGTTAATACACCATGGTGGTAATTTTTCAGGATTTTATTTCTGCCAAATTCAAGTTTGGCTGGCATGGGCCATACAGGCCACCCATTCCACTTGAAATCTGCAGCACATGCGCTAAGATTTAGATGCTACTAGCTTAGAACTGCAGAGTTCTATTATGCTCATGGTTTTAGAAAGAGACTATTTCAACATTATACATTTTCTTTTATTCCATGGAATAGCATGCACATTAACCTTGTCTGGAAGTTCAAAGAACTAAGAATTACTGAAATGGTCCTCCTTCATATCAGCTCCTCATTAAGATTGCTTCATGTTCTCAGTGAAAAGACATAATCAATCCTAGGAGGTGAACATGTGGGATCAGTGTCAAAGAGAGAGTGTGTGTGTGTGTGTGTGTGTACATGTCTGTGTCTGTTTGTGTGTGTATATGTGTGTGTCTGTGTGTCTGTGTATATTCATGTATATATGTATATACACAACTTAATGAAGACACACACATACGCACATACAGTATAACTTAAGACTGCTTTCTGTAGCACAATGCATCTTCACGATCATCTTACTACCATTCTCAGGACTCAGATAAGAACATTTTCTAATTCTTGCCAATAGACTCTTGATGAACAAGAAATGTGCAAGGTCCTTCCACAGCTACATCAGGACTGACTTGGCTTTCCTAACCTTGCCATTCTGAGACAATCTGAGCTGGCTAAAGTCTACAGGTTTGCAGGAGTTATTTGCTCTAAGGCTAGTAGAATATAATGGTGTATAACTTATTATCTTTGTCTTTAATCATTCAGCCTAATTTTTATGGCACAATATTAATTCCAGAAAAAATTAAACCACATTACCATCAATTTGTTCTGTTGGCTAGCTAAAAATGCTAATGAAATCAAGGAAGTTGGGCCACTTTTGGGCAGGCTGGTTAAATTTGTTTTGTGGTCATATTGACACCTCATGCTCCTATGTTTGCTAAATGCTACTGGTCACCATAATAACCAAACCAGAGAATATAAGTGGATCATTGCAAATCCATCTCTGATATCAGGGTACAGAGGACATCAGTGTTTTCTTTTGTGATCACTGTACAAAATACTTGACGTTCTCCTCTCTTTTTTCCTTCCCCTCTCTCATTCTCTCTTGCCCTTTCTCTCATTCGCTCTCCCTCTCTTTCTATCTCCCTCCCCCTCTCTCTTATTGTTTATGACAGTAAGACAAATACCAAAATATCTTTCAAACAGATAGAATGCTTTAATTATGTAGACTTCATAATATCTCTGTAGTGTTGGCAAGGTTTTTTTTTAGATGAAAAAGCTCAAAAGTGAGAAGTCAAGTCATTTGTCCGAGGTCACACAAAATGTCATGGGCATTTCCCAAGTTAGAATCCCTGTCTTGTTTGTCTTGTTCCACTGTGGTACTGATGAGACAGATCTCTCTGCCTCTGTGGAAACAGCCTGAAGTCACAGCAATATTTCACTATATTATGACCTTAGTTTTCATTATGCTAGAGGACATAAGGCATGGTGACTTAAGGATTAGAGATGTATCTCCCATTATGCAAACACAAATGAATGGACATTTGGGCTTGCTGAACAGATAAATTAGAAGATACCATGTATCACCTAGTCAATACTATTTCTTATCATCATTACTTACTTTTTTGCATGTCTCAACTTTCTAAGTAGATGGATGAAATAGGGAACATACTTTATATGTCTTCGAAACCACAGTGGGCAGTAATAAATATGTATTTATGACAGTGGTGTTTGTTTGGAAAGTGATCAGGGAGTATAAAACTTCATGTGCTTTGGAAATAATGGAAACAGTAGATGAGGTAAGCCTCATGGTGTTAGATAGCAGTGGATTTGTCATTAAGCAATTTTAGAGTGGTGTATTATATCAAAAAGACTTATATGATCAGCTTAAATATAACACAGACTCCAAACATGATGAGTATCTATAGACACAATGCATGTAAAGAAAGAGAAGAATGTCTAAACACAGAGTAGGAGAGGAGGCTTGGGGCAACTGTGCAAGGTGGAGATTTCTGTGTGTTACACAGTGCTTCTCTGTCAATGGAAACAGTATGGGAAATTAGCTGCTCAGTGCTCTGGAAGAGAAAAAGCATATGATGTTGGTGGCACTTTTCATTTATGAAATTACTATTAATAGGATATTTTAAAGATTTTGTTTTACTCATGCCTGAAGTGATCTGATTTAGTATAGAATTGATTTGCTTTGAACTTCCCAGAAATATGATAGTCTTGTAAAAATGTGAATGTAGAAGATTTTCCCCTTGAGGAATTGACTTGAGTTGAATCTATTAGTGAAGGATGAAGTAAATTGCTGAAGTCTCTATAAAATGAGGACCTGTTTAAGAAACAGGTATTTGTAGCCCTGACACAAATTCAAGGTCCAATGTGTATGATTCGTGGAGATAACTATCACAGGGTCTTTATTTAAATGCAGTCCCCTCCATCCTAGTCACATCTCTCTCTCTACCTTACATCTTTGGACATTAGAATACCTCAGAGAATTAAGATTTGAAATTGATAGACTTGTCCTGTCATTAACTCCTGTGGTAGTTCATAACAACCACTATTTTTTCTTATATATAAATATCCTGAAGAACATTTTTTAAATGTATGAATTAATTTCTCAATTGTTATGAGCTAGAGAAAATAGAATTACTTAATGTTAATATCAGGTAAGATATAGCACTCAATTGTATGTTGTTTATATTTATAAAATATTTTTAGTGATTTTTAAAATTTTTATCATTGGAATTTAAAAATAAAACATTCATGAATTAATGAATACATGCTTTATATTATCAGAGCTTTGATGATGTATTGTTTTCTTCAATATCCAACTTGATCCAGTTGCTTTTATACAAAAGGTGGTAGAATATGGATTATTAGTACTATGCAACACTACTTTGTTCAGGGACAGCCTTTCCCTATAAGATAAAGCCTAGGAGGAACCAGGTCCAAAAATTACCTAGAAGTAGATGCAGGGTCGATATATATGCCAATGTTCTTGGTCATAGAACACTTACAACTTCAAAAGAATTCTTGTTGTCAAGGGAATAGCCAATTATCTGGGTCTTTGGCTCATGCTCACTTGTAAGAAGTTCATATTAATTTTTCCATAATAATTTAAGATCTGTTTAATTTAACTTAATCACTGTATGAAACTCACATAAATAACAAGTGCTGTATTTTCTTATCAAAAGAGAAAAGAAGAAGACATACAGGAAGAGATTATGACGGGCAGTTAAATATTTGTCTTTCATTGAAATGTAAGACATAAACAAATCTACTTGCTGAGAGAAATTTGATGGAGTCTTTCCTAGGTGTAGTATGCTACTCTAGAGGACTTAATATCCTTTTAGGGTTTACGATCTCTTTATCATGCACTTCTAGGAGATACCGTCATTGAGGCTGTCAATCAAATACATCACATAAAATACAGGTTATGCTTTGCTAGTCTATCTTTTAAGCAAATATTTGAAAAAGATGCTCTGAACACACACACACACACACACACACACACACACAAATACATATGCAGGAGGCAATATATCAGTAAATTCTTCCTTCTCAAATTAGTGCCAGCAAATTAGTATTGTTCAAAAATCCTTGAAATAAATGTTTATTACTCCTAGTTATGCTAATCACTAAAACCCAGAAAGTCAGATTTGAAGTGTTTCTTAGCACATCTAAGATTTTATATATATATATATATATTTGGCTAGGAAAAGGCTCCAGATATATGGGGAATAACAAATATGGAGATAACTCATGATCTTATAAATGTAGAAAATCTGAAAGACTAGAGTATTGTTAGTTATTAAAACTCTGGAGTGGTATATTGTTCTAATAATGGTGACCTATCCCAAATAATTTCATCTTAAGTTAGGATAATACATTTGGAGTCATGAAAGGAATTATCTGTGGAAATAAAACACAGCGTTTAGGGAATTAATTCAAAATTATAATCTCAAGAAATGTAAGCAGTGAGAGCATATGAATGCTATTTAAAAAGCAGGCTATTTTTTTAAAAAAAATTAGTGCTGATTTCAGTGGACATTGATAAGCACAGGTCAGCACCTTCTTTAAAGTCATATTCGTGTGGAAATATTATTTTAATGTGCTTTTCTGGACAATTGATTCTATAGGAACCTCACCAACACTAACCTTTTAATGCAAAAGGATAGGGTAAGTATTGGTGGGAAATTATAAATTCTCTACGGGTGTTTTGCTTGTTCTTTATTAACAAAATTGAAAGCCAGAATTTTTCTATCAACTTCCTGCTTTTCCTCCAACCTGAAGGTGGAAGATGAAATGTTGTTCTCAGTTCTGGGATATGCCTTGTCAACATGCTAATGGAATATTTGGCGACTTGGAGAATAGATCCAGGCCTCAAAGGATTGCTGATGCTGGACATTTATTCTTTGAGTTGTTTTAACCAAACAACATTTTGATTACATATTATAAAAAACATCATCATACACAAAAACAAGTATACATAAATGCAGAAATAAATGCAAAGGTACTGCTTTAAAATACATTTGTTTTCTACTGACAATGCTTCAGTGGCAGTTAACCATCTGTGTGTAGTCTAAGGCCTGAGTTACTGACAGAAGAGCACTATGATTATATGCAGTAGTACCAAAAATGTTACAGATGAATTGATGATGACATCACATTCCTGGTTAGCTATCTCAGGTGTAGACCAGATAGACTGACTCAAGTTCATATTACTCTATATGGCAGGACCATAGTTGAATGGTTGTTTTGGTGTAACAAATGGACAACTTTATTAATAGAAGGCCTTGCTGTCATGTTGATGTGATCTGAGTTTCTTAACTAGCAGCTACATGTTTGCAGGTGTGTGATATTAATCAAGTTATTACTTATGGTAAAATGCTGAATAGTCAGTGTAATTTCAATAATCATTTTAGTTGGACGGACATGTAGATTAACTATTCCCATTTGCTCAACTCTGGGAAGTAACTTTCAACTTCATTAGGCATCTAATTGATTTTCATTCGGGGTGTATATACAGATTTTAAAAGAGAATTGTTACACATACAGAGCTCTTACTTGGGATTTCTTATACTTCGTATGTACCAACCAATTTAAATTATTAAAGTGAAATGGGTTTCAACGTTCACCCATCAACTTATGATCACTTCATCTAAATAAAGAGCTTCTCTAGACTGTGTCTTCACAATACTTTATTGATGCTCCAAATTCAAGTATTATACTTTTGGTGAGCCTGAAATTATTATTTTTCTCAAGTTATTTGTAAACTGTAGACAATATTCAAGTAAGGTATGGTTTAGACATCCTTACAAAGAGTGTGCGATAATTCATGGGTCACCCACTCCCAACCACTAAGGTTTCTGGTGATTAAATATCTTCCAGTGTTTCTCATGATGACCTCTAGTTGAAGTCTCTTCTGTATTAGATTAGAAGAGTCAACTCAGTGGTTTTAATCCTGAAGATTATCTTTTGATGTTTCAAATGTACAATAAGTTTCTTTTAAATATACTTTTCAACACTGCTTATTCATTTAAGGGAGCCCCCCCCCAAGGTTTTGGAAATCAAAATTAAGAATAAGATTTTATGTCAATTTCACTTAAAATACATATCTGGTGACCTTCTCCTATGTTAATATGATTTATATAATCTTTAGAATATATAATGTAAATATATTATTATTTATAGTTAATCTAAGAAATAGCATTCTTTTAAGCATGTATTCATTTTGTGTCACTTGGCATGCATGTCTAATCATGCATTGGTGTTCTTGGATATCCTAATTTGTTCCTGTGATTTATAATTAGTTTGAGTTAAAGTCCAATATAAAGTAATTGGACTCTTATAAGAATTGTTTTCTTATGATACATACTTGTCTGTAGATATAAAACTCAAAGATTTTCTTTCTTTCATAATCTGCTATAATATGGTTACAAGTGCATTGAAATTCATCTTGTTAGAATGGTAGTAATATATCCCACCAGGACTACTGTTCCTAGTAGCAATTTAAAATAATTATTGTGAGACTTGATGCTAGACATCAGGTTTGCAATAGAATTACAATGAGGGAAGTGTATTAGAGACAAAACATTGCTGCAAGAAAACTTCATAATGGTGCAATTTGGAACTAAGCCTCAATTTTACAGTAATAGATTCTCTTTATGATGGCACAAAGGACTGAATGCACTTAGCAAATTTAAATCTATTATTAGTCACACTTTGTGGATTGCGGTGCAAAACGGAGAAAAGAAATTAGCTTTTTAAGTGTGTTCTTATATAAAGCAGGTTCTAGTAAGAAAAGTCTTACATAAAATCTCCCTCTTGCAGTTCTGAAGCAGTGTCAGCATTCATAACAGCAGGGAGCTGTCCAGGCTTAAAAGTCTCTCTAAAAATAGCTCTAGAGGTCTCCAATTTTAAATTGTAATTTTCTGAATCTGGACACTTTCAACATGGGTACATTTCTTATTTACAGAAATAGAGTGTACAACAATAAGAACAGAATTAATTTGTTATCTGCTGCTAACTGTAAGTCTTATTCCTTGGATGATGAGGTACCTGTAGTTCATGATAGTACCACACAGTGTCAGGGAAGGAATCCAGCAGAGTAAATCAATAAGATGTAGTACACATCTGAAGGAGTGGCAATTACCAGTTTGGCAGAGAAAGCTAACAGAAAGAATTAAAAGACTATGCTTCTATTTACCCCCTAATTAGAATGTTACATATTTGTTTTAATTATAGTCCATTTCACCTAACTCATATTAAAATAATACCCAGTGGAATGTTTCATAGTGGTATAATTCAATTATAATACAACAGGTAATATTTCAGTAATATATTTGTCCAAATACACAAAGCTATTGTTGTCATTAAGAAATATTAAATATTATTCTTATCAGAGAACTTATATTCAAAACTTTATCTGTTAGAAACAACAAAAATCTTAGTCAAATTTAGAAAAGATAAACACACATAAAAATGTTGAAGGATAAGATGCTGAGGACAGACAGAGAGCAGTCATTTTTATACAATGCTGCACAGTACTAGTAACATGCTAATAAACAATCCAATGAAATCACTGAACATTTTTCAAACAAATTGTCCAACTTGAGCCTCAAAACTCTATATCCTGATATCTTCTTCAATTTCTTTCTTCAGCATATCAAAGTTTTCATTGTACAGGTCTTACTTCTGTGGTTAGATGTATTCTGAGATATTTTTGAGGCATAAATGTTAAATCTGTTGCTTTAGATACAACAGCCATTTCCACAATATTAATCCTACTAATCCATGAGCATGGAAGTCTTCCCATATTCTGGTATGTTCTTCAATTTCTTTCTTCAACATGATCCTCATCAAAATCTCAGCATAATTCTTTATAGAAATTGAGAGATATTCTCAAAAACTATATGTAAACATGAAAGACTCAAAGTAGCCCAAACAACCCTGAACAATGAAAATGCTCAGGTGGAGTCACTAGCCCTACTGTTATCTTATGCTACAGAGCCATAGTTATTGAAATAGCTTCCATGGAATAGAAACAAACTCAGTGACTATTAGAAAGAACTGAAGACACACATATAACCCCACACTGTTACAGCCACCTTCATTTTTCACAAACAAACTAAAAATACACACTGGAGAAAAAAAATGCATCTTCAAAAAATGATACTTGTCAAACTGGATAGCCATACATGGCAGAATAAAACTAGTTCTGTATCCCACACCCTGAAGAAGACTCTATTCCTATTTAAAGTACTTCTATGCAACAAAAAAAAAAAAAAAAAAAAAGGAGAGAAGATCATCATACAAGGAAGAGGCAACCCTACAGAATGGAAAAATCATCATCTACACATCTGAAAAAAGGGTTAATGTCTAGAATATTCAAAGAGAACCTCTACTCAGAAAACAAACATGAAAGTGGCAGTAGTAGATTTGCTCTAGATTTCATGGTCTCAGCAACCATGGGTAATACAGCCATGAATTCCTCTTATAAAGCAGGCTGTAAGTCCAATTAGACATCTTTTGGTTGCCTCTAAGATATAAGTGCCACTATTACATCTTTGGGAGTACCTTCTGTGATGGTCATTGTGTCTCACAGGTGTCTCAACTGGTAGAACTATTGATTGATTTTTATCACTTGGCAGCTTGCATAGCATCTTCCAGTACTGTAAGTACTATACTCAGGGAAGAAGCCTCAAAGTCAGTTCCAGCTTAGTTCCTCAAAATCCTCTGGCTAAAATGTGTGCTGACCTTCAGCAATAGGAGCATACCTTCAATTTTTTGAAAGCAAACAGAACAATGGGTATAGACTACATTGTCTTGGGAGTCTCTTGGATGTCCCTAACCAACAACTCAAAAGGAGCTTTTGCATGCCTTGTTCTGGGATTATTGTATACAGTTCTATTGGGGGACCATCCTCACTGCTGTAACTTCATTACACTGTATTATAGATGTCATAGATAATTTTAGATAAACATAAAATAATATGATTCCTTATGATCTTAAAGCATCCTTAGCACTGATGAAGTATAGGCAACTCGAATGCTGTGATAGGGATAATCAATATGTCCCAGGAATGAACCCACTAGTGGTTTTCTAGTACTAAGTGATCAGCCTTAAAACATATAAGCAACCTTAAATAGAGTCAACTGGTTACATGTGTGTGCATACATGTCATAATAATATTTAAAGAGAGACAGAAAACAACAGAGACAATATGTCAAAGTAGAAAGAGGACCTGGAGGTAGGAAAAGGGAACAGTGATGGGAAAGCAGTAAGTAATAGGGTGGTGAAGACGATCAAAGTATATTATATACTTAGTCAGACTCATTAGTCTGTACATGAATAAATGGTATTAAAAATGAAAAGAAAATGGGACCTGGATCTAAACAAAGACCTCTGAAAAGAAAAATGCAAATGCCTGTAAAATATGGTTTTAAATGTTCATCCTTCTTGACTATCAGGCAAACAAAATTAAACTACTTAAGGATTTTATCTTATTCCAGTCAAAATGGTTAAGATTTTAAAAATGATGAGAAAGACTGGTATAGATGTGGGAAAGAGGAACACTTATTTACTGCTGATGACAATGTAAATAGGTGTGGCCAGTATAATCAGTGTGGAGATTCTTCAAAGAGCAATAGATCTACCATGTGACCCACTATACCAGGCTTGGGTATATATTCAAAGGGCTCTGAATTGTACTAGCAAGATCCTCTTATATCCACACTCATTGCTGCTGTATTCACAGTAGCTAGGAAACGGATGCTCATCTGTGGGTGAATGAATGATGAAAACGCTGCACACATGCTATGAAATGTTATCCAGGAGTAAAGTAAGTAAAATTAAACAACTGATGAGTAATGGATGGAGTTGGGAATAATTATGATCGATATAACCCAGACCCAGAAACACAAATATCACATGCTCTTCCATATCAGAGAAGTTTCCTTTTGAAGGAGATAGCAATGCATACAGGAATCCATAGACTAGTCAAAGTGCAGAGAATGAGGTGGTGAAGTGCTATCCTTAAAAGGAACATCTATATGACATTCCTCCTCTATAGGTTGGGGGATTATCATGGAAGAGGGAATGGAAAGATTGTGAGAGCCAGAGGTGGAGGATGTCTACAAGGAGACTGTTTCCAGACACAAAGGGCAATTGCAGATATGAACTCAGTAACTGCAACACACACAGCTCAAGCCAATCAAAATTACTACATGGAGAACTGATGATGGGCACACCTCATTGCTCTGAAGTGCTCTTCACAACTGACAGTGGCCTGGAGAGGGAACATCAGATTTCTTTTCTTTTTTTAAATTTTTATTGGTCAGTTTATTTCCATTTCAAATGTCATCCTCCTTCTCGTTTTCCTCTCCAAAAATCCCCAGCCCACCCCCTCCCCTGCCTTCACGAGGGTGATCCCCCACCCACCCACTCCCACCCCACCGCCTTAGCATTCCCCAACACTGGGGCATCAAGTCTTCACAGGACCAAGGGCCTTCCCTCCCTTTGATGCCAGACAAGGCTATCCTCTGCTACATGTGCAGCTGGAGCCATGGGTCCCTCCACATGTACTCTTTGGCTGGTGGTTTAGTCCCTGGAAGCTCTGGGGGGGTCTGGTTGGTTGATATTGTTGTTCTTCCTATGGGGTTGCAAACCCCTTCAGCTCCTTCATTCTTTCCCCTAACCCCTTTATTTGGGGTACCCATGCTCAGTCTGATGATGGTTGGCTGCAAGCATCCCCATCTGTACTGGTAAGGCTCTGGCAGAGACTCTTAGGCTCCTGTCAGCAAGCGCTTCTTGGCATCAGCAATAGTGTCTGCATTTGGTGGCTGCATATGGGATGAATCCCCAGGTGGGGTAGTCTCTGGATGGCCTTCTCTTCAGTCTCTGCTCCACTCTTTGTCCCTGTATTTCCTTTAGATAGGAGCAATTCTGGGTTAAAATTTTGGGAAGGGTGGGTAGCCCTATCCCTCAACCGGGGAGCTGTGCCTAACCCTGAATATGGTCTCTACATGTTCTCTCTCCCCTTTGTTGGGTATTTCAGCTAATGTCATCCCCGTTGGGTCTTGGGAACCTCTTGCTTCATGGTGTCTTGGACTTTCTGTTGACTACCTCCAGTTCTCCATCCCCCATTGCTACACACCTCTGCTCAATTTCCTGACCCTCTATACATCTCCCTTGTCTCCTCCCACACCTGGTCCTGCTTCCCTTTTTTCCTCTCCCCCTGCTCTCTTCCTTCCAAGTCCCACCCACTCTCTACCTCCCGCGATTATTTTGTTTCCTTTTCTAAATAGGACTGAGGCATCCACACTTTGTTCTTCCTTCTTCATGACCTTCATATGGTCTGTAAGTTGTATCATGGGTATTCCAAGCTTTTTCCCTAATATCCACTTATCAGTGAGTGCATACCATGTGCATTCTTTTGTAACTGTGTTACCTCACTCAGGATGATATTTTCTAGTTCCAACCATTTGCCTGTAGATTTTATGAAGTCGTTGTTTTTAATGGTTGAGAAGTACTCCATTGTGTAAATGTACCATATTTTCTGTATCCATTCCTTTGTTGTGGGACATCTGGGTCTTTCCAGCTTCTGGCTATTATAAATATGGCTGCTACGAACCTAGTGGAGCATGTGCCATTGTTACAGGTTAGAGCATCTTTTGGGTATATGCTAAGGGGTTGTATTTCTATGACCAATTTTCTGAGGAACTGCTAGACTCTTTCTCAGAGTGGTTGTACCAGCTTGCAATCCTACCAGCAATAGAAGAGTGTTCCTCTTTCTCCACATCCTTGTCAGCATCTGCTGTCACCTGAGTTTTTTATCTTATCCAATCTAACTGGTTTGAGGTGGAATCTCAGGGTCGTTTTGATTTTCATTTCCCTGATGACTAAAGATGTCAAACATTTCTCAGCCATTCCTGATTTCTTAGTTGAGAATTCTCTGTTTAGCTCTGTACCTCATTCTTAATAGGGTTATTAAAATCAGTTTTCTTTAAGGGTGTGACTCCTAGTAGGTCAACCACATTCAAGGGTAGAACCCACACCCAAGAATGTATGTTTTTTTTTTTTCCCAAAGAATGCAAAGTTGTATATGCCACTAGGGAATTGGGGTTAGATCTTAGAAGAGTTGTTGGTGAGAAAAATATGACCCAAATACCTAGTATGAAATTCTCAAGAACTAAAAGAAAATACTATTTAAACATTTTAAAAGGAAAAAAGGAGTTTGAAGATGTGGGTAATAAGCTTCATTATATATTGTTGATGAGAATATAAATTAGCCTAAATTGTTTTGAGGGCAATTTGGAATATTTGTTAAAATATAAATAGTTTAATACTTAAGTATTTAAATAATAGTAATCCCAATCAATTGGTTTTAGATATATATCCTTTAGAAATATAACTTGTCTATACAAAGATACATACATAAGAACATATATATTATCATAAATTTTATAATTTAAAAGTAAAAAATTAGTAAATATCTAACAATTAGCATGCGGTTAGGTAATTTATAAAAATATACATTATATATTATTAGAAAGACATTAGAAAATAAAGTAGATATGAAAAATAATGTTATAAGGTAAGGTAGGAAAAGACAGAAGAGTTTCTAAAATATGCTTTTGTTTGTATCAAAAGAGGACATATTCATCTATGTATATGCTTATATATAACATACAAAGCCCATTCTTCAGAAAGGGCTATGGAGATAGATAGCTCAGTGAATAAAGGGCTTAACATACAATCCTGAGGACCCGAGGTCAGATTCTCAGAGCCCATGTAAGGCAGACACAGTAGCAGCAGTGCCTGTTCTCCTATAGGTAGTTAGGAGGTGGGTTTAAAAGGAACCTGAGAAAGTATTGGACCATCTAGCTTGGCAAATGTAGCTGTGAACAGTGAAGGTTGTCCTCTGACCTTCACACCCGAGCCATGGCGCGCACATACAAGCATGCGCGCGCGCG
>JADRCH010000247.1:2623925-2681628 GCA_019843965.1 Rhynchomys soricoides | reverse complement strand
TTTTTTTTTGCTTTAAAACTTTAGTGACTTTTAATTACCATTACACAAATATAAGTGAAGCTTTGTGACTTATAACATTCATAGTGAATTTTTTCTCATTCCTCCTCCTCTCTCAGGTTCCACCTCTGGAACAAACTTACTCATTTTCTAAAAAGCATCTGGAATCATTTCTTCCACAGTCTTCAGTCTTGCTTGGCTAACTCTTCTCCAAGGCGCTCGCTGACATTTCTGTCTCTTATTACAGCATATACCACAGTTAGTGTTTATAGAAAGTACCACACCTTTTTGGTAACAATTATCACCCTCATGGTTAATAGAATGGCAATGTGGCTGTGCTCACTGAATAGTATTTAAACCACTAGAAGTATATGAACAGAAAAAATTCAAAGACCATTCTGTATTCCTGTTAAGATGGAATGGCAAAACTTTGGGTGAAATATGGTAAATACTTTGAAAGTGAAAGAGAAGGTAAAAACTGAGCTGAAAGTAGATAATTGGAGATAAAAACCTCAAGGACAGATGAATATTTGCAATCTAATTAACAGATCCAGGTAAGGTATGGAATATGAACAGAGAAGACTGGCTATGAATGTAAGTCTTTAAACTTGATTTTTTACTGAAGTTAAGGCTGATGAAGTGGGGGTTGAGACACTTCTAAGCAGGACAGGATGATGTCACATCTCAACACAGCATTTGTTCGCTTGCTTGCTTGTTTTCTGTGTCCCACAGGACACTACTTTTATACTCCTGAATTGTATGCCAACCCTACTTCAGACCCAGTGTGGTCTTACTACACTCAGCAGACATGGATTCTCAAGCACTAACTTTGACTAGGCAGCCGTTGATCTTTATCATGGGCAGAAGGAAGCATTGCCCTGGAACTACACAAAGGACTCCCAACTGATTATCTTACAGGGAATGATCTTAGGGCAGTAGGTACCTCAAATCTTCAAGGAAACACAGAGAGTTGAGATAGTGGTCCACTGAAATCAGGGCATCAAAGGCCTACTTGCTTTTCTTATTTAGCTGTAGCAACACTAAGAGGCTAGAGTTGATATTTTACTTCTATTTCTAGTACACAAGTCTATTAAGTGGTCTGTCTGCCTGAACCTTTCACTGTTTCTCCCCGTCATCTAGTGAGTGTAAGCCCTATCACTTGCTTCCTGACAAATACTTTCCCTCCACTTAAATATCCATTTTCCTTTCATGTCTGCCAGCAGAAGATTCTTGTGCCTCGGCACTGTCTTTTTTTGTAACCCATATGTTCTCTCCATTGGGGAGAATTTCCACGCATTTGTTTAACAGTCATGAACACTAATCACTCCTAAATTTATCCCAAATTTTCCAGCAGGAAACTCAACATGCCCCAGAGCAGACTTACTACATCCAGCCAAGACCTTTTTTTCCAATATGTCTCATTTTGTTAATATCATCACCTTGGTGTCAGGGAACCAAGCTATAGGGATTGTACATCTTTTTCTCCACCATGGCTGTACAGAGTTACCAGTGCTGTCAAAGTTCTCAAGCTTGCTTACTGTTTCTTGAGTCCTACTGCTCTATGCATGTTCTACCCTCTGGTATCTCTGGCTGGGCGAAGTTCATGTCTATTACTCCTCTTTTGCAGGTCTATCTTATCTGTATCTTAGCACCATCTTCTGATATGGCGAGGTAAGAATTCTCTAATGAGTTATCAGGTCATTGGGTGTGCATATTCATTCTACATAAATCCAAATGATGTTTCCAGTCTTGAAACTGCACTTTGTAAATTCCCTACCTTTCACTGCAATGAAACTCTCTATTTTCAAACAATGCAAAGTTCCCCCCCCCACACACACTTCTGTGTCATTGTCAATGCAATTTCCTCAGCCCAGAATATGCCTCTCCCCCCTCAGTCTGGCCAGCTCTGATTACTTTTTTCATTCAATCTTATATATAATAGTTTTCTCTGGCTCCTTATGAATTAACTCACCTGTTCTACCGTGTTCTGATATTATCTTAACTATATATGTAATAACATACTATAATGTATCTTTAGGTGCATGCATTGCTCACATGATTCAATGGTTAACTTGAGTTCTTTGAGCTTTTCAAATTGTCTATGTCTTTACCTATGCCATTTTTCCTTATCTTCCAAGCCCTACAGATATGGTTTTCAGTTTCATGTAGGTCAGAGATATCATGTACTGATTATGTACATTACTTAACTTGTGCACCATCACTCCTTTTTGGAAGGGGTCCACCTTTTCTCACGTGTACTTAAGGCTAATTATATACTAATTGTGTATTCTCTCAAATCTGTACTCTAGTTTTGAGATGGAGTCTCCTATATCTGAGGTTGGCTTCAAACTCACTATGTAGATGAGGATGATCTTGAACTCCTAATCTTCATGTCTTCATCTCCTAAGTGTTCTGGAGTACAGGTGTGTACTAGCATTCCTAATTTTAAATCTATACTATTTGTATGGCACAACTGATCTCATATAATCACATAATAAGTTCAACTATGTAAATTGCTATAATTCAGACTTCCCTATTAAAATGGCAAACTCACATAGTTCAGCCTCACTTTTATCTTTTTTCTTTTACTATTAATTTACTACTTATTATCTTTGTTACTAGTTGGTCTACTTCTAAACTTATCATTGGCAAAATTCTATGTAAGTGGTTTTCAATGGAGATTTGTGAACATCTTTGAGCCCTAGGACATATTCAGATATCCATGAAATCAAAATACTTTTGAAAGTAATAGTGAAAGATACCTGCTATTTTCACAGCAATGAAACATGCACAGAAGGTGCTAAAGCAGTGATGAGCAAGGCCACTTGTGCCTGTGTGTGTATCAATGCAATGACAGCAAATTTCAGTTGTGCTCATTGTAATAAACGTCTGGACATACACTTAGGTGTGCGTGCACACACATACATGAACAGGCACATATACACACCCCTTCAGCTTTATTTATGAATGCTCTTGATAAAACATATACTACTCCCATGCAATCTTATTAAATCTTTGTTCTTGTATAAACATGTATTTTATTAATTAATTATATATTAATTAATTAATTTTTTAACATCCCAAATGTTATCTCCCTTCCCAGTCCCCCCTCGCAGAGTTCCTCAGTCCATCTGCCCTCCCTTTCTCCCCTGAGAGGGAAACCCCACATCAACCCACCTCCGGTATCCCACTACCCTAGTGCAATCTCATCCTGGTCTCTGTAGGATTAGGCAAATCTTCTCCTAGTGACAAGGCAGTCCTTCTGATACATACGTGTTTGGGACCTCAGATCAGCCTGTGTATGCTCTTTGGTTGGTAGCTCAGTCTCCAGGAACTCCTAGGGGTCCAAGTTACTTGATATTGTTAGTCTACCTGTGGGGTTGCCATCTTCTTGAGGGCATTCAATCCTTCCTCTCACTCTTCTACAGGTTTCCCCAACCTCTGTCCAATGTTTGTCTAACATACAGGTATTTTTCATAGTTTAGTGGAACATGAGGTACACAGGAATCTTCTCACCTTCACATTCTTGTATAATAGCTGCCCAGGAGAAAGGCACTCAGGTGATTGGGGTGCAGATAGACCTAGCTACATTTGTCATGTAATCATATTTTTGTGTGGGATCTTTGCTTGAATTTTTTTCAAACATGAACACAGTGTAGTTGTCATTTTAGGGAAAACTGACAGTATTTGTTACTGGTCTTAAATTGAATGTTTAAGTAAAATCAGAATTTTAGAAAAGTTGTATTTTCTATCATAAAAATGACAGGTTCACAATATTTAAGTATATTTCTGAGATAAGTGGTGGTATTAAAATTATTACTTTGGCATTATGTAAGAGAATTTATTCTTATTTTAAGATCTGTTTGACTTGGCTAATAAGTTCCCCATTGTAGGGAGCCAAGGAAGTCCTAAAAGAATGTGTGAGAAGCAGAGGAAGTCCTGGCCCAGTTTGTTTGACAAGGACCAAGGCATCAGATGTGGCAAAGTCTTTTGTTAGTTCTGGTGTGAATATTGACAGTGTATGCAAATATGAGTTCTTACTAACAGTTGTTCAGTGTGTGGACAAACTAGCTCCTCTGAGGAACTGAAGGGCTCCCCTACACAGCTCTCAGACTGAAACTAGCTAACTCCTCTTCTCGTGCTAAGAAACAGCATGAAAGACTTGCTGAGATTCCTGCTTATTGCAGTAGTTGGTGCTCCAGCAGTGAGCATAGCCTTCTGATCCCAGCACTTCTCCACTTATGTCTGTGTGTCTGTCCTTCATTCATTTCCATGGTGCTCCAGTCAGATCATTCCCTAAACCACCTAGCACCAAATCAGTAAGACCTGATGCTACCAGGTCTTATATGGCAGCAGACCCATTTAAAGGGCAAGATGAAGTTCTTTTCCATATCAATGTTAAGAAATTACTACCTCAGGGTAGCATATAGGCAACTGTAGATCTTTACCTCTCCTTCTGTTCCCCCAGTCCTAATGCCCCCAGACTCATCTTCAACTTGGCAGTAGGTCTCCCTTTCCACTTTGACCTCATCCTCAAAGAGTTACAAAGATCTTCTCCTTCAACCTTCCTTCCCCCAACTGAACCCAGTATCCCAGGTTCCAACACCAGCAGGTATTCAGTGGAAATAGACAGGCTGAGCAGGCCAGGAAACAGGTAAGCCAACTGAAGACCTTCACTACCCTCAACTCCCTCCAAACCTTATTCCTTACTCCCATCTCTATCTCTGCAATAGAACATCAACTGTATCCCTCCTTCCATATTGGCTCACATCTCTTGTTGATCCCACATACCTTCTTCCCCTAATATCCATAACCCCACTATTGCCCCCAACTCCAGCAGGCACTCCCAATAATTCACAGGAAGCAAGTAAGCTGTCTGTAGATCCTCTCCTTCTGTTTCTTTACCTCAGTGGTTCTCAACCTTCCTAATTCTGCAAACTTTTAATACATTTCCTCATGTTATGGTGATCTCCAACCATAAAATTATTTTGTTTCTATTCATAACTGAAATTTGGTGCTGTTGTGAATCATAATATAAACATCTGATATGCAGGGTATCTGCTATGTGATCCCTGTGAAAGGGTTGTTTGACCCCCAAACAGGAGTCACAACTCACAGGTTGAGAACTACTGCCCTAGAACCAACCATCTGTCTCATCCCCAGAACTATAGCAGATCTTATAGGGTGACTTTTCTTACTGTCTTCCCCCATTCTAAGGAGACAAAATAAGTAGATACTGGTTGAACATTCTGCTTTCCTGTATTCTGTGAATCCCTTCAGACACCCTAGTCTATCTTTGTTCCTGAACACAGTTTACATGGAAACTCTAGTGTACACACCTTTCGGGTCCAAAGAAAATTTTCTATCTGGTAACAGACAGCCATCATGATCTCCAAAAATCCATTGTGGAAACAGAAATCAAGGAGCAAAATAACCACCAAACAAAGACAAACACAGAAATCAGGACCTAGACCTATGATTATCCCAATCCAGGATGCCTAGATGGCAGTGTAAAAACACAGTCAACAAGAGTTAGGGTACTATTTTTCAACTAGACCTCAGCTACACTAGAATAGAAGAATCTAAATATTCCAAAATAGCTGCAATCATAAGAAAAAGGCCTTAACACTGTCTATATAAAGATTATAGAGGCCTTTAAAAAGAAAATTAATAAATTCCTTAAAGGTGTCCAGGAAAACATAAACAGTGCAGGGGAAAAAATAGATCTCTAAGGGAAATCCAAAACAAACTAATAAACAGTGGAAGAAGCAAATAAAATTGCTAAAGATCTGAATATGAAAATGGAATCAATAAAAAACCAACCAACCAACAAAACAAACAAACAAACAAAACCCAACAAAAATCAAACTGGGGAAATTTTAGAAATGAAAAATTTAAGAATTCAAACAGGACTTGCAGAGGCAAGCTTCACTAACAGAATACAAGAGATAGGCGATAAAATAGAAGGAGATTATGAAACTAGGCATACATGAAATCTGGGACATTATGAAAGGACCAAACATATGAATAATAGGAATAGAGGAAGGAGAAGAAACCCAGTTCAAAGGCCTAGAATTATTTCAACAAAATCACAGGAGAAAAATTTCCCAAGCTAAGAAGAAGATGTCTATAAAGGTACAGGAGCCATACAGAACACCAAATAGATTGGACCAGAAAAGAAAGTCCTCTCAACATATAATAATCAAAACACTAAATATACATGGCAAAGAAAAAATATTAATGAATGTTAAAGTTGTGGGGGAAAAATACCAAATAACATAAAATGGTATATTTATTCTAATTATGGTTAACTTTTCAATGAAGATTCTAAAGGCCAGAAAGGCATGGTCAGATGTGCTGCAGACTCTAAAAGATCCCAGATCCCAGACTACTATATGCAGCAAAATTTTCCATTCACCAGACAGGGAGAAAATAAGATATTCCATTACAAACTCAAATTTAAATAATATTGGTCTATAAATCCAGCCTCATAGAATGTGTTAGTAGGAAACCTCCAACTTAAGAAGGTTAATTTTACCTATGAAAGCACAGGGAATAAATAGTTTCAGATAAGCAAAATCAAAAGAAGGGAAACACACATACACACACACACACACACACACACACACACACGCGCGCGCGTGCGCACACCATCACTACCACCAAATTAACAGGAGCCAACAATATCATTGGTCATTGATATTTCTCAATATCAGTGGTCTCAATCACCCAATAAAAGGCAGAATCACAAAATGAATGCTAAAACAGAATCCATCCTTCTGCTGTATTCAAGAAGCACACCTTAAGATTAAGGCAGGTGTTACCTCAGGGTAAATGGATGGAAAACAATGTTCCAAGCAAATGGACCTAAGAAGTAAGCTGTTGTAGCCATTTTAATATCCAACAAAATAGATTTCAAACCAACACTAATCAAAAAACATAGGGAAGGATATTACATTCTCATCAAAGGCAAATCCACCACGATGACATTTCAATTATTAACGTCTATGTCCCAATCACAAGGGCACCCACATTTGTAAAACATTATAGCTTAAGTCACACTTTGATCCTCACACACTGATAGTAGAAGACTTCAGTACCTCACCAAAGGACTATACCCCTTCTATATCTATCCAAAGGACATGTCATCCAGGCAAAAACTAAACAGAGAATACTAGAGCTAACAGATACTATGAAACAAATGGACCTAACAGATATCTACAAAATATTTCACCAAAACACAAAGAACTATTCTGTACCTCATGGAAACATTCCTTAAAATTGACCACATATGTAGACACAAAGCAAGTCTCAATGAATACAAGAAAATTGAAATAACTTCCTACATCCTATCAGTCCATAACAGATTAAAGTCAGATGGCAACAACAACAGAAACCTTACAAACTCATGGAAACTGAACAACTCTCTACTGAATTAAAGATGGGTCAGGACAGAAATAAAGAAAGAAATTAAAGACTTTTTGGAATTGAATGAAAATGAATACATGGCATACCAAAACTTATGGGACACAATGAAAGTGGAAGTGAGGCCAAGAAGCAAGTTCATAGAGTAAGTGCCTACATAAAACAAAACAAAATAAAACAAAAAACCTAAAACCAACCAAACAAACAAAAAACCAAAACAACAACAACAAACCTAGAAATACTGACAACTTAACAGCTCTAGAACAAAAAGAATCATCCCTAAGAGGAGTAGACAGTAAGAAATAATAAAAATGAGTGCGGAAATCAATAAAGTGGAAACAAAAAGAACAATACAAAAGATCAAGAAAACAAAGAATTGTTTCTTTGATAAAACCAATACGATTGGCAAACCTTTAGTGAACTTAACTAAAAGGCAGAGGGAAGTGACTCAGATTAACAAAATTAGAGATGAAAACAGGGCATAGTAATAGACATGGTAAAAATCCAGAAAAACATAAGAACACACTTTAAAAACATGTACTCCATCAAATTGGAAAATATAGAATTTATGGATACTTTTCTTGATAGGTACCATTTACTAAAGTCAAGTCAAGATCAGATAAGCAATTTCAACAGACCTACTACTCCTAGTAAAGTAGAAACAGTAATTAACATTTTCCCAACCAAGAAAAGCCTGATAGTTTTAGATCAGAATTCTACCAGACTTTAGGAGTCAAAGCCAATACTCTGCAAACTATTCCACAAAATAGAAACAGAAGGAACATTGTCTAATTCATTTTCTTAGGCCATAGTTACCATGATACTCAAACCACACAAAGACTCAACAAATAAAAAGTATTATGGAACAAGTTCCCTCATGAACATAGATGCCAAAATACAAAATAAAATAATTACAAACAATATCCAATAACACATCAAAAACTCATCAACCATTATCAAGTAAGCTTCATTCCAGAGATGCAGGAATGGTTTGATATATAAAAATCAATAAGTGTTATTCTCATATAAAGAAATAAAAGAAAAAAAAACTTACATGATCATTATGTTAGATGCAGAAAAGTTCTGTGACAAAATCCAACACCTTCTCATGATAAAAGTGCTGAAGAGATTAGAAATACAAAGGGCATTCCTAAATATAATAAAGACAATTAACAGCAAGTCTATTGCCAACATCAACTTAAATGGATAGAATCTGTAAGCTCTATTACTAAAATCAGGGACAAGACAAGGCTGCCCACTCTCTCTATACCTATGGCACTTGACGTCTTAGCTAGAAGAATAAGGCAACTGAAGGAGATCAAGGGGATGTGAATTAGAAAGCAAACATCAAAGTATCTTTACTTGAGGATGATATGACAAATAAATAAGTGACCCTAAAAACTCCATTAGGGACCTCCTACAACTGATAAACACTTTAACAAAAGTAGCTGAATGTAAAATTAGCTCACAGAAAAAGTAGCCCTCATATATACAAATGACAAATGGACTGAGAAAGGAATCAGAGAAACAACTTTCCACAATAGCCTCAAAAAAAAAAAAAAACCTCTAATCAAGCAAGTGTATTTTACAAACTGAAAGTCTTTGAAGAATGCAGTTAAAGAATATATCAAAGGATGGAAAGTTCTCCCATGCTCATGGATTGGTAGCATTAACAGTAAAAATTCCTTACCAAAAGAAATCTACAGCCGGGCAGTGGTGGCACATGCTTTTAATCCCAGCACTTGGGAGGCAGAGGCAGGCGGATTTCTGAGTTCAAGGCCAGCCTGGTCTACAGAGTGAGTTCCAGGACAGCCAGGGCTACAGAGAAACCCTGTCTCGAAGAACAAAACAAAACCAACAAACAAAAAAAGAAATCTACAGATTCAATGCAATCCCCATTAAAATTCTAAGGCAAGTCTTTACAGATGTTGAAAGGACAGTTTTCTACTTATCTGGGGAAAGAAAAAGCTCAAGATAGCTAAAACAAACAAACAAACAAATATAGCTGAACAATAAAAGAACTGTTATAAGTCTCATAATTTCCAATTTCAAGTTGTATTACAGAGCTGCAGTAATAAAAACAGCATGGTATTGGCATAAAAGCAGACATATTTTTCAATAGAATCAGTTTGAAGACTGAGACATGAGTCCATACGCTGCTGGATACCTGAGTTTTGATAAAGAAGCCAGAAACATGCGCAGAAAAATAGACAGCTTCTTCAACAAATGGTGCTAGAGAAACTGGATGTCCTTCTGTAGACAATGCACATAGATCCATATTTATCACTCTGCACCAAATTCAATTGGAAATGGATCAAAGACCTCCACATAAAAACTGGATACACTGAGCCTGATAGAAGAGAAAGTGAGCGACAGCTTTCAACTCATAGATGCTGGAGAAGAGTTTGTGAACAGAATACCAATAGCATAGGTGTTGGGGGAAATACTAAAAAAGTGATCGGGCATGTTCCTGTGCTACTGCCAGCAACCGGCGGGCCACCAGTCTCGAGCCTGATGAAGAACCCACCAACTCTCCAGCCGTCTGGTGGGTGCTCTCAACTTGGTGGTCTCTCAGCCTGCCTACTCTCTGCCCCCCACCATCCCCAGTTCCTCTCCTTCCATGCAACACCCCATGCACCCCACCGTCAGCAATGACAACACCCAATTACGCAGTAGAATTAAAACTCTTTTTTTTTTTTTTTTTTTGAGACAGGGTTTCTCTGTGCAGCCCTGGTTGTCCTGGAACTCACTCTGCAGACCAGGCTGGCCTCGAACTCAGAAATTCACCTGCCTCTGCCTCCCAAGTGCTGGAAGGTGTGCGCCACCACAAGCTTATAGTTAACCAATCAGATTTATGGATTAATAAAATCACAATTTACAAGATGCCAATACAATAATTTCAGAACCAATTGATAATGATAAAAGCTGCCCACCTAGATTAGACAAATCATCCCGATATTCTAACCTTCATGATATCATAACTACCTGTGGCTGGTTAAAGCCACGCTGATACACATCTTCAGCCATCTTCCCTATCCCTGTTCCATGACACACTTCCTGTCTCTGAAACTGTTAGCTCCGCCTCCCTTTTCCATTTCCAATCACAGGCCTCCCACTGCCCTAATGTGATTGGACAGGGAAAATCCTGCACTATATCACCCTTTTTGTTTAATTAAATAAAAAACAAAACTTCTCTTAAAATATAAATTGAGCACAACTGTTACCATTTTTGTAATTTATAAAGTACAAGATAGACCTAACACCCAGTCCATCATTTTTATCAATTAAATAGAACCTGTCCTCTATCCTAACTTAACAGACTACAGTTCTGCACCTGTCTTAAGTCCCGGGTTCAGATTGAATGACATCTGAAAACCATCCTCTCAAATCTGTTCTCTCAAAGTAAATAGCCTGGGTTGGCTATGAGACTATTAAGTCTTCAACCCCATCAAACACCAAGAACGACTGATATTAACTGAAAATGTATAGGAAGCCTAACAGAGCTTCCAGAACTGAGAATAACTGTAGAGACGGCTGCCTACATACACAGCCCCAGTAAGTCAGGAAGTGGGAGCATCAGTCTTCAGCCTTCTGGCCCAGGATCATCTAACAGACTTAGAGAGACAGGATATTAAAGACTAGCCAGCCTATCCTGTCTCTGCAGAACCATGCTGTCCTAACCTGTGTTAGGACACAGGTCCTTACACAGGTTATTGTGTCCTTTTTTGGACAGTATTATGTCTGTAGATGAAATGAGGCAATTCTTGCTTAGTGGCTGTCTCGCCACAACTGGAGCAACTCCATTGATGCTCAATTTCTTCTTTGAATCCAAGAAGGGAATGCTGTCAGGAGCATACTAGTCTCAACAACTAGTGAATAAATAACATTGAATGTCACATTCTGTGGATTTCTGACGTTTTTGAAAACCAACTATTTATGTAATCTGGATCATTCTCTGTTAACTACTCTCAGCTATTTCTAATTAAAATAGCTGAAAATAACTAACAATAAGCTCAGAGACATGAATTTTCTATTTGGCCCTTAACTCACAGGCTTAATTAACTCACAGGCTTTAATATCTTAGATCAGTTATAAAAACAGTAATAGAAGGACTGGGTCTAAGCCCTGTATTTTCAAATTTTTAGTATTGATAGAAGAAATTAAATTCCCTCAACACATAGGCACTAAGATCAACAATAAAAAGGACCTCATGAAACTGAATGGTTTCTGTAAGGAAAGGACATGATCACTTTGAAAGTCAAATGGCTAAGAAACACTAAAGAAATGTTCAACATCCTTAGCTATCAGAGAAATGCAAATCAAAACTACTTTGAGATTCCATCTTACACGTTCAGAATGGGTAAGATCAATAACACAAGTGAGAGCACATGCTGCCGAGGTTATGGAATAAGGAGAACACTCATCCATTGCTGGTTGGAATACAAACTTGTACAGCCACTATGGAGATCAATATGGCAGTTTCTCTGAAAGACGAGAATCAATCTGCCTCAAGATCCAACTATACCACTTTTGAGCATATACCCAAAGGACATTTCATCCTACCCCAAGGATACTTGTTCAACCATTTTCATTGCTGCCCTATTCACAATAGCCAGAAACTGGAAACAACCTAGATGTACCTCAACAGAAGCATGGATTAACTAAATGCGGTGCATTTACACAGAGGAGTATTACTCAGCTTTTTTAAAAATAAAAAAATGGAAAAAGAATGAAATTTGCAGGCAAATGGATGGAGCTAGGAGAAAAACATCTTGAGTGAGGTAATACAAATGCAGAAAGATAAAAATGGTATATATTCACTTATATCTGGATATTAGACTTTAAAGAAATGATAAGCAACCTACAATCTGTAGACCTGGAGAGATTAAATATAAAGGAAGGAACTGGGGGTGGGTGGGGCATGGATCTCCGAGTGAGTGGGAAATAGAATCCAATTTATGGGTAGACTAGGGGCAGGTGTGATGTTCAGATGAGGTGGGGGGAGGGAGGAAAGACAGGGTTGAGGGAGGGAATGTGAGGAGAGTCAGTGGAATTAAGAGGCATTTGAGGAACAGTATGAAAACCTAGTACACTGAAAACTTCCTAATATATATCAAGGTGAATCTAATGAGGTCTCCTATTAATGGTGTATATGGAGTCCCAATTGGCCATCTCTTGTCACCAAATGAGTCTTCTAATAGTGGGACATGGTTACATTCAATTGAGTTGTTAGCCAAGAAAGTCCCATGGACATCCCCAAACAATCCAGAATGTTGTCAGAACAATGAGTTGCTCTCTCCACTAATGGACACTACCCAAACAATTCCTTGAACATGAAGATGTCAAATTGGAGCAGACATGGAACTGTCAACCCTACATTCTTCTGTAAAAGCCACAAAACCTGTGACTTACAATCTGTTCAGCCTGGATGATATGCTAGGACAATGATGGCACAAAAGTTTGTGGGTGGGAACGACCAATGTCTGATTTGACTCAAGGTCCACTCCATGAGCTGGAACTTATGTCAAAAATTTCTTGGGTAACCCCAAGAACCAAAGACTAGATAGCCCAGAGACCTAGAGTAAAACCAAACACTACTGGTCTAAAATTTAAGTATTAATAAAAGAACACTTAATTATAATCTGCTATACTTATATATCAATGTCTTAGCCATTGATCATTGGAGAGGCTTCCTCAGCAGCAGATGAGAACAGAAGCAGAGAACCAGAGCAAGACATTTTACACACACACATACACACACGAGAGAGAGAGAGAGAGAGAGAGAGAGAGAGAGAGAGAGAGAGAGAGGGTTATTTATGGGATGTCTCCATCAAATCTCTCCCCTTGGAGCTAAGAAAAACCTGAGGACAATGAGGAGGTAGAATGAGATTAAGAGCCATTAGGGGACAGAGGACACAGGAGAACAAGCCTCAGTGAATCAAATGAACAAGGCTCCTATGAACTCATAGAGGTTGAAGCAGTAAGCACAGGGCCTACATGGTGGAGATCATTTCTTCTGTGTAAACATTGTAGCTTTTAGCTTTAGTATTTTTATAGAACTCCTGAGTGTATGAATGAGTGGCTCTCTGATTCTTGTGCAAGTCTCGGGGCTCTTTTCCTGCTATTCCATTGCCTTGTTCAGCCTTGATGGACTTCATGCAGGAAGAGCTGCAGTGGACAAGTGAGCTTTCTGGAGATGGCCCACAGCTTTGCATGGCTACAGTAGGTGAACTCTGAAGAGGCATGGCCCTAGCAGCTTCATCCCAGGATTCCTTCCTGCTGCTGATGTGCCTGGTCACACTTGTCATTGCTGTATTCCTCATTGTTCTGACATGGCATGATTGGGCAAAAAAGGACCCTTTCTGCCTTTAGCTTGTTATGATTGCTTCCTGCGTGTTAGCCCACCCTACTGGGAAATTTTCCTGCAGATCAGCATGAAGATGAACTCTCATAAAATAATGCTGTTTAGATGAATGAATCATTTTAAGGAATTCCTTATTTGATTTAAATGATTTTAGGAAATTGGTTTGATTTAAATAGTTTTTGGAAGTTATAGTAATTGATAGAATGTTTAAGGAGATGGTTTAAGTTGCTTTGCCAATTAGAATCAGGAATAAAATGTGCCCCCTCCTCATAGAATAATAAGTAAGGGCTGCATAGGTTAGAAAAGAAAAACAGGGAGCTTTCATGTGTTACAAGCATGTGATCACACTAGGATGAAAAATAGGCTTGGAACAAATTAATGATCAAGGAAAACATTCATTCTTGGTTAGGTCCATTGATGAGGCCACAGGTGTGCACCATGGTAAGCAAGGCTATGAATAAAGTGATGGGTAATTCTATTACATAAAAAATATTGCTTTGAATGTGTGGAATTAAGAATAGATAAAACTACTGCTTTGAACTTATAATCAATGATCCTGCTATAACGCCTTCTTGTGTAACATTTCATTTGTTTTTGAATGAGGTGATTATTTTATTTATGTAGAGAACTTTGTCTTAGGAGAGGTATAAAAAGTTTAAAAGAAAAATAAAGTTACAGCCTGCTCTACCCACCAACTGTGTATGTGTGTGTGTATATATATGAATATATATATATACACATATGTATATATATATGAATATATGAGTATGTGTATACGTATAAACACATATACACATATATGTGTATCTGTTTATATATACATAGTGCCCCAATCAGCACTACCAGTGCTGATCCTGCAAATCACCTGCCACTGTCAGCAGGAGGGTTGTTGGTTGCTGTCAGCACATATATATGTATATATGTCCGTATATATGCATACATGTATGTATGTATGTGTGTATATGTATATATGTATGTATTTGTATATTTGTATGTGTATATGAGTATATGAGTATATATACATGTTATACACATGTACATACATGCATATCTATGCATGTGTATACATGTATATGTTTAGATATGTGTGCATATACACATATATGTATTTTTTATACTTTATTTACATTTCAAATGTTTCCCGCTTTCCAGATCTCACCTTTAGAAGCCCCCTCTTCCCTCCCCATTCCCCCTGTCTCTATGAGGGTAGTCCCCCACCCTCCTACCCACTGTTCTCATCCCTCCTTGGCATTCCCCTATACTGGGGTATCTAACACCCTCAGGCCCGCCTCTGCTCCCCTCGATGGCTAACAAGACCCTCCTCTGCTGCATATGTAGCCAGCATCATGGGTCCCTCCATGTGTATTCTTTGGTTGGTGATCCAGTCTACAGGAACATTGGGAGGTCAGTCCAGTTGCCACTGTTGCTCCCTCCATGGGGCTGCAAACTCTCTGAGTTCCTTCAGTCCCTTCTCCAAGTCCTCCATCTGGGACATCATGCTCAGCCCAATGGTTGCTGTGAAGTGACTCTTGGGTATTCCAAATTTTGGGGCTAATAACCACTTATCAGTGAGTACATACCGTGTTCATTCTTTTGTGACCGAGTTATCTCACTCAGGACGATATTTTCAAGTTCCATCCATTTGCCTAAGAATTTCATAAAGTCATTGTTTTTAATAGCTGAGTAGTATTCCACTGTGTAAATCTACCACATTTTCTGTATCCATTCCTCTGTTGAGGGACATCTGGGTTGTTTCCAACTTCTATTATAAATATGGCTGCTATGAACATAGTGAAGCATGTGTCCTTATTACATGTTGGACCATCTTCTGGGTATATGCCCAGGGGTGGAATAACTGGGTCCTCAGGTAGTATTATGTTCATTTTTTCTGAGGGTCTACCAAACTGACTTCCAGAGAGGTTGTATCAGCCTGCATTCCCACCAGCAATGGAGGAGTGTTCCTCTTTCTCCACATCCTTGCCAACATCTGCTGTTACTGAGATTTTGATCATAGCCATTCTGATTGGTGTGAGGTGGAATCTCAGGGTTGTTTTGATTTGCATTTCCCTGATGACTAATGATGTTGAACATTTCTTTAAGTGTATTTATACACTTATGTGTATATGCATATATCTATATATGTATTTAGGTATATATGTATGTATACATGTGCATATGTATATTTATATATCTGTATAAATCTATATATGTGCACATTGATGTATATAAATATATATACATATATGTGTAAATGCATAAGTGTATATGTGTATATGTACAAGGGTATATATGCATATGTGTTTATATGTATATATGTATATATGATGTAAAATGTTTAGAGCTTGCTAGAGCTTTTCTTTATTCACTAAATGTATACATGTATATATGTCTGTGTGTAATATGATTGGAAACTGTTTTGCTTCATCCAGTATGTGTGTGTGTGTGTGTGTGTGTGTGTGTGTGTATGTGTACATGTGTGTGTGTTTGCATGATTTTCTGCCTTCTTTTTTGCTGGGTCCCTAAGAGTTTAGAGTTCAGAGTTTCTTGCCAGTCACAGTGATGTCCCCATAATTAAGTTTTGCTCCCATCAGCAGTACCTCATAAATCACCTGCCACTGTCAGCAGGGGGTGGGGTCTGCTGCTATCAGCATGGACTCCACATTTGCTGTCTTCCTCAGTTTACCATGTAATGTTGAAGCTGGATTTTGACCCAGCCTGAAAGTGATTTTTTTTAATCTTATATTTTATCACATTTGGTTCTTATCTCTCAGAAGCCCTCTCTTTTTAGTGAGAGACAGAAAGGGAGCAGATCTGGAGGGGAGGAACTGTGGTGAGGAACTGGGTGGAGTAAAGGAAGGGAAAAACATAGGGTATATTGCATAAGAAAAGAATCTATTTCCAATAAAAATATTTATGCAAAAAAGAGAAATTACTACCTTTAGAGTGTTGGTGTAGTATTGAAAAAAATGTTCAGAATTGCTAAAAGTGATGATCAAGATATTCTTCTATTCCAATGACACGTCTATATGTTGTCAGATGTCTTTATATACTTCTACCAAAGTAACAAACCTAACAAATTCAATGTTTAATGTGTAGTACATAAGCCCAACATACAAGAGTTATAAGCAGGAGAATCAGTTTAAGTGTGGCTATGGCTACATAGAAAGTTAAAGGCCAGCCTGAGCTACATGAGACCCTATGCAAAAATAAAATAAAATAAAAAATAAATAAATATAAAAGTGGTGAATTTTAAAAATGGAGTAAAAATGGAGAACAGAAAAAAAATCTAGCTCTGTTAAGATATACATAGAGATAAGGCAAAGGTATGAATCGATACCAATTTCTAAATTTTCTTTTGAAAAATTTATGCTTTTTAAATGCAATATGTGATTTCTTCAATAGTTTTTAAGAACAGTAAGGGTCTGGAGATTTGAAAACTACATAACATATTCACTTGATATCCTTCAATTAATGAACCCATGAAGTAATGCAAATGAAGCAAGAGAGAAGGCATGGGAGTGGGGTTCACCTTGTAGTCCTGTCTCCAAAACTTGGCTGCTACCATACCTGCCAGCCCTCTTAGAAACATGTAAGGTTTGAATATAATTCAGGCAGCAATGAGGTTATCCTGCAGAGATCAGTCCACTGAAACAGCATCTTAATTGGAAAAGTAATTATTCTCTTAAATTTTCAATAAAAGGAAACCAATTCTTTCATTTGGTTTTAAACATTAATTGCAAATCTAACTGTTATGGAACATTTCCTGGGCATCTTGCATCTTAAGTACACAATGCTACAAGTAGCATTGAACCTGTTGCTGGTCACACAATTCTTGTGGGTGGGGTGGCAATGAGGCTGGTCATAGCAAAGCCACTGCTTCAGGAGAAGTACTGTGAGATGTCAACAAGGAGAGAGGGTCCACAACACTTCAAAAGAGCACTGAATTACAATCTTAAAAACAAAACTCAGTAAGATTGCTTACTAATGAGAAACCAGAGGACTGACAAGCTCGTTTGTTATAAACAAATAAAAAGTGGGTGGCTTCTTTAGAGCAAAGGCATGGGGCCAAATAAGATAAGAGGACGCCAGTAGCTGCAGTCCCAAATCAAAACAGACACTACACTGTATTTCAGGGGAAAGGATGGTTGGTTATTCTAACTATTCACTTGTACCTGCCCAGGAGTCCTCAGAAACCTACTCTTGCAAGCTGAATTACTCCAGTAAATATACGCAACCCAGTTTCTTAGTAACCATTCCTTTTTCAGACCAATCCCACTCACATTTTTAATATTTCTTTTATGTTTGAGGTTATAATATAATTACATCATTTTCTCTTCCCTTTCTTCACTCCAAACTCCCCCATATACCTTCTTGCTCTCTGTCAAATTCATGTTCTCTTTTGTCCATTAATAGTTGCTAAATACACATAGGTATATGGTTTACATATATATTTCCAGGTCAATGAATACAACCTGTTAAATATGAATAATATTACTTGTATGTATTTTTTCAGGGATGGCCATTTAGTTATTGGATAAGCAGTTGGTATGCTCTTCCATGGGAAAAAATATTTCTTCTGCTCTCAGCTGCCTTTGGGTTCCATTCTTGTTTTACTTGTGTCTCTTGTGGAATACACTGTTCTCAGAATGACATTCCAGATATTCTTGTAAGGCTACATTAGCTCATGCCAAGCTCACTGCAGGCCATCCATAGCACAGTGTTATGTGCAATGTGTGCTTAGTCCATATTGTTGAATAAACAAAGCACAAACTGTTAAAGCTGTCACTTCCTGATTCACTGTTTCCTCATTCAACAAATGTTTATTAAGGCTGTGTGCTCCATGAAAGATCAGATACTAGGTTGCATTGACTGTGATAAGACAACACAGACATGGCTACTTCCCCTAAAGTCACCAGAGTTCACTGATGAAAACTAGTCTTCTTACCAAGAGTTAAAGCTAGAAGCATTTTCTTCTTTTTCTCTTTTTACTCTTTGAACCCATTTTGTTAATGTCATCAAGGTCTAAAAGTGACCAATAAATGAAAAGAAATAAAATAAGTGTCTCTTTCTTTAATAGAGTAATTCCTTTGAATATCTTTAATTAGATCAATGAGTAAAAAAAAAAATTCATCCCTGATGTGGTAACAATATGACAAACCTATGACTACTTAGAACTCAGCTTTAACAAATACCATGCCATTTATGCAATAATTATAATTTAAATGACATTTTTTCCTCTAAAGTCATTATGTTTATAAAAATGAGAAGAGTTAGAAAAATCAAAATTATAATCAGAAATATAGCTCTTTAATAGAACACTTGCCTAGTCTGTGTGGGGCCCTGAGCTCAATCCTAGTACTGAAAGAAAGAGGAACATAAATACAAATTTTTAAAATGTAAAAAGACCAGGATTAAATTCATAAAAAGAATAGTAGGAAGAGAACTAATAGGCTTTCATTGCCATAACTTCAAAGTGATCCTAGAAATAAACACAGGGCAGGATATTGTTTATATAAAGTAAGTATATCTGATATAGAAGAGAAAATGTATGCCAGAAAAATACACGGTGTGCCTATTTATTGAGCCAAGTTGAATCAATAGCTAGAAGCAATATAACTCATCTGAGGAAAAAAAAAGCTTACTTTGGAGTTTACAGGAACTCACAACCTTCATGGATCATACAGGGAACATAAAGAATAATTTCCAGGCGCCGAGATAGTTAACTAGCATCTATCACAGAATGGGGTCATAGTATTTCTTGGGGGGGCAATTATATGAGGCTATATCAATATACGACAGTTAAAACTCTCTCTCACCATTTGAAACTGCTGGGTGACCTTGAATGAGTTCTCTGATTCATACAAATACCATGTCCAAAAAAAAGTAGTAACTACATTTTTGAACAGGTAAGGTTAAGCAGGATTACTAAAAGACAAGATTGTTCATTTAAATTGCCTTATAATTTATTTCTATCTCCATTCTCTCATTTCAACAAAATCAGCCTTGAAGGCACATATTCCAGACACTGAGCTGGTTAGTGATCAGAGCTGAACTCTGTTAAGCAGCATGCAGAGTAGAGAATGTGATGTTTATGATTACAGCTCTACATGAATGCTGGGATAAAGATAAAGCTCAGCAGCTTTGGCTGTTTTGAGTGTTGCATCCAGAAAGCCAACTCACACCAACTTGAACAAACACTTGTAGGCTGAGATAGCAGAGGACAGGAGAGGCATGGTAGGAGCCATTGCTCCAGAGCTTCTTTGGGGTTCACACCATTTGCAGAAACTTTCCCTCCTGGGGAAGAAAAGGACTTATGAATTGCACCCTCTCATGAATCAAAGTTTTAGTATATGGTATTATGCCTATTTCCAAACCAATTGCGAAGGTCACTAGCAGTAAAATAGATTAATTGGTTCCATCTCCAGCTTACACACTTTCACATAAGGTGCATAGGTGTAGGATGAGTGATTCCCTGAAGGAGAAGTAGGTAATACTGATGTCTCCAAAGAGTTGACATTAGATTGCCCAAACAGTGAATGTCCAGTCTACCCCAGGTCCAATAGAAACCTTTTAAACATATTCTGGAGATGTGTTTGCCTTGATATTTTCAAATGGAAGCTTAAAATACGGAGACAGGAATAGGGAGATATATAGATAGGAGATGAAGAAAGACTCTTGTTGTTTGGATGGTTGTTGAATATAAGTTCATTTTTCACTTCAGTAATCAGGGAAGTTCCCCTACCCCAGGAGGAGGTTTTGAAATGCTTCTCAGTACAAGGCTGCCACATGTCCCACTCAGCACAATGCAATCCCATCTGAACTAAAAATTGCATTGTTTCTCCTCATCCTAGAGACAAACTTTTAAAACCCTGCAGTATCTTGTTCTAGAGGCTAATCTTGTTATTTTAAGAAATGCCAAACTTCCCTAACTGGGATTATTGGCAGGAAGAATATGATTACTATGATTTTACTATGTTTGTGTAATAATGTTTCCCTTGCCTTGGCACATGATTGGTACTAAAACAATGTTGGTTAAGTAATAGCATGAATGGATATCTGGTTGGAAAAAATACTATGGCAACAAGTTAATGGGTAATAGATGAGATTCCTGTGGTTGTGTAATGCCAATTTAGAAGACATCACTAAACATTGTCTATGACAAGTTGTCTCTGTCTGGGTTCCTGAGGGGTCATCATGCTCTCTCAGGTAGCCCTCTGAGGCTCATCAATGGCACCATTTACAGAGTTTGCATTGTGTGCAGTGAAGCTCAACCTGGCATCCAACAAACCCTCCATCTTTCCATGTAAAACAAAGTGCCGCTTCCCCCACAGGGCATCCTGATTAAACAAATTAACTATGGCACTGCTTGCAAATACACATGCTAGAGTGCAGGAAATGAACAGATACAATGGCCAAGTCTGTATTTAATTTTAATTAAATTTCATTCTGTAGCTCAATTAATCCACATCTCCAAATGTCAACAGGACTTAGGCCAATAGGATGACATCTGCTGCACCACACAGCACCATAAAACCTTCACTGCATGCTAGGTCTCTGGAAGCATACCAGAAAAAATGAAACCTCTTTATTAAGTCTGCATCAATGTATAGAAGTCTAACTCAGAGTCTAATGAAAGAACACAAACTAGAGAAGAAAATTAGACGGAGAACACTGGTGGTATCGGCATGGCAAACAGTACTCAATGCCCTGCATGTGTTATTTATTCTTTAAGTTGTATTTGAGTTTATAGATGTTTTCTGTACTATGACCTAGCTGGCTTCCCAGTTGCTCAGGTTGATTTTCTTTCTTTTAAGGAATCCAAGCTTTGTATTTTTCTGAGGTCGGGGATTGGTGAATAAAGGGGTAATCATTCTACATGGACTATGAAGCAACCATATCAGCTGTTTCAGCACATTGGATACAAGAAGCCAGTGTGATTTGTAGCTGGGTATTGACAATCTTCCATGAATACCTTTGTTCTCCCACTTATAATATCAGACTAGGGGATTGTTTTAAAATAAAAAAGTCAGATATTATTAATTGAAGTGATAGGGTTTTCATTTGACAATTTGACAATTTGGAGAAATCTATGTGTGATGATCTTAGAAAATGTAACTGTGCTCATAGATGATAGAGTTGGGCTAATCTTAGTAAAATAAACATATTTACTTTGATACAAGAGTAAATAATATATAGTCTCTTCTCTAGAGAGAGGATAAGAGTAAAGAATAAATCACAATACATTTCAAATGGCTTCTTTAACAGGGAAAGAATCCCAAAGAATTAGTCTAGCTCTGGAGGAATGCCAAAAGCCTAGGGTGGGTGCTGAAAAAGAGTAGGATTATGAGCAAATAAATGCTGGGGAAGCTAAACCAAAACAAAAGCAATAACTGAAAAAAGAAAGAGAAGTGAAGGAGAAATGGAGGAAGGAAGAAAGGAACAAAGACAAGGAGGAAAGGAGGGAGGCAGGATGAAAGGAAGGGAAGAAGGGATGGAGGGAAGATGGAAGGAAGGAAGGAAGGAAGGAAGGAAGGAAGGAAGGAAGAAAGAAAGAAAGACTAATCAAAATAATGAGGCCAAGATTTAGCTTTCTAATGTGAGGAAAGTTCAAATTCTGAAGAACAAGCAAAGCAAGGAATAAGTGTCCTGGGGTCAGAGAAGCAGACAGTCTGTCTCCTATACAGTACTTTGGATTTCCAACTGAATGCAATGGCCATTCTCCAAGGGATCTGGCAAGACACAGAAGGTCTGTTTGTAAGTGAAGTGTGAAATATGGAATGCTGGTCAAGCTGGTGCACCTGTGCAAACCTTCAGGCAAGCAGACCTTCAGGCAAGCAGCAGCGTTAACTAAATCCACACCTGTCTGGGGATCATGCAGAACAGAAGGGAAGACCTGTTCTGATTTACAGGGATGAGGAGGGACTCACTTGAAAGAAATAATGGCAGGATCTGGCTAATTTAGACAATAGAAATGATTGGAAGATGATTATGTTTCAGGTTTATTGTTATCCCGAAAAATAAAAGAGTGGCATTTTTCAGATTCTTCTATCAATGGCCTTGACACCTAGGCAATGGCTCAGTGGAGATGTTAGGAAATCATTTTATCTTGCAAACAATCAACTTTTTAAAGATTATCAACATTTTGTAAGCTATAGACACATTAGAATGATTAAGAAAAAGATACATACACAGAAAGGAAGATACTGGCTTAGAGGGCACATAATAAAGGAAGAACGCAGACCCTAGCACTCATTTTCAGAATAGTGACTCAAAAACCACAAGTTCCAACACAACCAGTCTTCGTGCAATAATAATTCAGAAGAGTTCTTTTGTGTCATTTCCAGAATTTGAGGTAGGAATAAAGCTTTTTAGAGTTTACTGTCCCTTGTATTTATTTTATATTTTATTTACTTTTCATAATTCTGCAAATGAAAGAAAACAATGTGACTTAGTTATGACAAAGTATTGAATTATATAGTTAGCATTTGAAGTTGTGGAACTGAAACTTTAATACCAATGTGCAGGGAGCTTCTGACTATCTTACAAGCTCAGTTTCTAAGAAGTTCAACTTATACATGTGTCAAGAGTCTTTTGATTTTTTGTAGCTGTGATAAAATACCTTGGCAAAAGTAACTAAAGAGAGGAAGAATTTATTTGGCTCACAATTCCAGGTTACAGTCGATCCCTGTGGAAAAGCCAAGGCAGCATGAACTTGAAGCACCTACATGCTGAATTTCCAGTCAAGAGCAGATAGCAATGATGCATGAATACAAGTGTTCAACATTCCCTACTATTATACAACAGAGTCCTCAAGGTAGTTCTCCTAAACGACATGCCCACAGAACAACCTAATCTAAATACACCCTCATTGAGACTTCATCTCCAGGTGCTTCTAGATTATGCAAATTTGGAAATTAATACTAACCATCACTTCAAGCATACTGAACTTGAATAGGGATCCAAAAATGTGTAACTACTTTGGTCAGGAGTAAAGCATCAGTCCAGATGAAGAGAAAGAGATAGTGCGTTATTAACAGTTGAAATATGCAAATGTGAGAACTGAAGTTTAAGAAAGAGCTTTAATTGAGTTCATAAGTTAATTGCTCCTATGAAATTCTTGCTGTATAGTGAGAATAAGTATACTTAAAGCAGTTCTGCTTAAGTCTAGAAATTTGAAATGCAAAAATGCAACTACTAAATATTAACTATATTTTTCAAGAGCCTAGAAAGAGATTTAACTATGATGTTGTGTCATACAATCAAGAATTACAAATCCAGACACTATGGCAGATGCCAAGAAGTGCTTGCTGACAGGAGCCTGATATAGCTGTGTCCTGAGAGGCTCTGCCATAAACTGACAAGTACAGAGGCAGATGCTTGCATCCAACCATTGGGCTTAGCATGGGGTCCTCAATGGAGGAGTAGAGAAAGGACTGAAGGAGCTGAAGGGGTTTGCAACCCATAGGAAAATCAACAATATCAATCCACCAGACCACCCCCACCCAGAGCTCCCAGGGACTAAACCACCAACCAAAAAATACTCATGGAGGGACCCATGGCTCCAGCCACGTATGTAGCAGAGGATGGCCTTCTCAGACATCAGTGAGAGGATAGGCCCTTGGTCCTGTGAAGTCTTGATGCCCATTATAGGGGAATGCCAGGGCAGGGTGGCAGGAGTGGGTGGGTGGGGGAGCTCCCTCAGAGAAGCAGGAGGAGAAAGGATGAGATATGGAGGTTCCAGAGGGGAAACCAGGAAAGAGGAAAACATTTGAAAAATAAATACATAAAATATCCAATAAAAAAGAATTTATACTATGGCCAGTACTGACTTAGATTTCTTAGTTGACCTTTATCTTGATGTCAAGAGCCCCAAAATAGAGCTACACAGGCATTTCTTACAGCACTGCAGGTCTATCAGGCAGACAGCTACTATTTACAGATTGTTATTGTCAGAAGTAACCTCTTGTCTTCAATGAAGACCACTTAAACAAGAAGTTGGACAATTAATGAAGTTGAATTATATATTTAGATACAAATGTTTTATATGCATAGTTAAATTGAATGTCATCTTTTTTTTCTATTACTTAGATAATTTCAATTTTATAAATTTTACATAAAGAAAAAAAGAGAGTTGCATACTGTTTCTAATGAAAACTTTTATATAATATATTTTGATCATATTCTTGCTCCAATTCTTCCCACTTCTCTATCAACCCAATTTCATGTTCTTTATCAAAAATAATAACAACAAAGAACAAAACAAAGAAACAATGAAAATAAAACAAATAAAAGACTCAATAAGACAAAAAATGAATTAAAACAAAATAAAACAAGTTCACAAGAAAACATGGAGTCCATTGTTGCTGCGGCCAACTACTCCTGGGCATGGATTGTGGTTGTCATGGAGTATATCCAGTGACACTCCACTGGAGAAAACAGATCTTCTCTTCAGGGATCAATTTGTCTCTGCACTTACCATGAGTACTTGGCCTGATGCCTTCATCTTTTCTGTATGAAGATGAGCCATTTGGAGGAGCATGCTCTACTGGGCTCCTTGATGCTATATGCATTGTTTTGAGATCATACCTCTCTTGGTATAATTTCTGCTTGGGTAACATCTCAGAGTTGCTACCACTCCACTAGCTGGTCTGCCCTACATCCTACTTTTGGTCCCTCTGTTACATTTCAGATAATGAGGTAAGGGCACATATGCACAAAAATGAGAAAAATTAAGTTTAAATGCTAACTGATGTGACTGCTGGTCCAAGTAGCCACTGAACACCACCAGCTGCTCCATAGATTTGGAAAAGAGATGAAGTTCAAAATTAGAAACCTGATTCTAGGGCATGAGAACTAAACCACAGCAGTAAAAGTACTGTCTAAATCTAAATAGTTCAACAGCTGGTTCACTTAACTAATGTCTTGGCAACTTAAGTCCACACTATACTACTAAATATTTTCATATAAAAAGAATTTAATCAGAAGTGACAAAATATCTTGGTTGCTTTGGTATATTCATAAACAGAGTTAAGATAAGCATGTTTGGAACTTGTCACATAGCTGGTAGGAAGAAGTAGGGTAATTCAGTGGATAATGTAATGTGATATTTTACCTGTATACAATCTTGCTGACATAAAACATGAAGTTAAGTATTACACACACGCACATACACACACGTATGCGTGAGCAAGCATGCATGCCTGTAACTGTACTACTCCATTTGTTATTGAGAGCATTAGACTCAAAATTACAAAATAGCATGAACAAAAATTCCCTCACATCTATTTTTTTCCCTTTTAGCAACAAAAATCTTGTAATAGTTTGTTTCTGTTTCTGTGAGGAAACAACATGAATAAAAGCAAGCTGGGATGGGGGTTTGTTATTTGATTCATACTTCCACAGCACACTCCACTGAGGGAAGCCAAGACAGAATCTCAAGGCAGGAACCTGGAGGCAGGAACCAGAGCAGGGACCATGGCAGAACACTGATTACTGGTTTTCCATGGCTTGCTCAGGTTGCAGCTTTTTAAAATATGTAAATAACTTGGGACCACCAATTCAGGGGTGGCAATGCCCAGAGCAGGTGGGGTCTTCTTACATTAATCATTAATCAAGAAAACACCCCCACAGACTTGCCTACAGGCTAATATGATAAAGCAATTCCTCAGCTGAGGTACTCTATTCCCAGGCGATTTTAGCTCGTGTCATGTTGTCAAAAACTAAGGAGCATAGAGTCACAGTACCATATCCAGAGAGATTTGACAACCTCTAATGCCTAATATGTTGTGATGAGCTGATAAAGTGAGAACTTCTGGTGGAAGTGGCTGCACAAAGTAGGATATTTAGCACCTATCTTGGCCTAACCTCCTACATGCAACAGTAACCTCCTCAGTGGTAGCCAAAAGTGCCTCCAAACATAACTAGTGATCACTGGAATATCCTTTATTAAGAACTGCTGGCTTGGGGACTAAGTTGCCTTCCTCATCTTTGACTGATCCTTGTGCCATGTGGTCTGTCTATAGCTTCTGTGGTTTGCTATCTATTCTCTGCCAAACAGCCCATCTCTTATGTTCTACTTTCCCCCACTGTCCAAATCTAATTTAACCATGTACTCTATCATACTTTGTCAAGTAGTTTTCTTATGGCCGTGTCTCCTCTGATTTGACTTAAAATCTTCTGCCATCTCAGCACATCAGCCACAGGAGTAGCAAGCAGATATGTACAGATTACTCTTGTTCGTTTTTTGGAAAATGACCTCTATTAAACTCTAAATCTATTGAGGGGATAAAGGACTATCCTTTTTCCTTATATTAGAACAATAGAAATTTTCACAGTAAAGGTTTTGTTTCCATTTAAAATTCTTTATCTTACCAGCATATAGCAGCATCATATACAACTTAATATTATGCTAATTTTTCTAAACAAAATTCCAGTAACAAGGATTCAGACTTACTTGAATGTTTACATGTAGAAATATACAACCACATATAACCAAACATACTTTAAAAAGGAAGTATATGCCTTTCCACATATTAACACATGCATAGGATGGAAAGTCATATTGGAGTGAACTAAAAATGGACAGGATGATCAACAGAGAGAAAAGAGAACTTTTTTCTTATAATTTATTTTTCTGAAAATACTGAATTATATGTTTAAGATTTACACTTTGCATTATATACCAGTTTTAAATGAAATAATTATAAATTTAAAAATTAGTATGAAGAGGTCTAGAGATACAGCTGAGTGGCAGAGTGCCTGCCTAGCATGTGTAAGATACTGACCCTTAGCACCAGAAGAAAGAATGGAGAAGGAGAAGGAGAGGGAGAAGGAGAAGGGGAAAGACAGAGGGAGGGAGACAGAGAGAGACAAGAGAAACAGAGACAAAGAAACAAAGAAAGATCCAAGAATCAATTTTATTTTATTACAACAAAAGAATGGACAAGTAGAAAATTATAGACAGATAATCTTGATATGAAAATGACAGGATTTAGACCTATAAAAATGTGGTCCTTCCTGTCTGAGCCGGTACCCTGAGCAGACTTTGGGTACTAGTTTCGCACCCAGTCCTACAACACCCAGAGAAAGCTTGACTCTCAGGAGCTCTAATATGCCCAGGATCAGAGGATCTCAGGATCTCAGAAGCTTGGTCACACCAGGATCTCAGGGTCCCAGAGGTAGCTTGACTCCCAGGAGGTCTGACACACCTAGGATCTCAGGAACACAGGATCCTGCAATCACAGGATCGCTGGATTCTGAGGAGTTCTGACGCAACTAGGATCACAGGAGGGAGAGTCTCCAGTTACATACAGCGAGGGCAGGTAGAACTAGAGGTAACCAAATGGCAAGAGGCAAGCATATGAAAATAAGCAATAAGCAACCAAGGTAACTTGTTACCATCAGAACCCAGTTCTCCCATAATAGCAAGTTCAGGATACACCATCACACTGGAAAAGCAAGATTTGGATCGAAAATCACTTCTAATGGTGATGGTAGAGGACTTTAAGAACGACATAAATAACTCCCTTAAAAAAATACAGGAGAACACAAGTTAAAAGATTTCCTTTAAAGGGGAAACACAGAAAATTCCGTACAGAATTACAGGAAAACAAAACCAACTAAGTGAAAGAATTGAACAAAACCATCCAGGATCAAAAAATGGAAGTAGAAGCAATAAAGAAATCACAAAGGAAGACAACCCTGGACATAGAACAGTTAGGAAAGAGATCAGGAGTCATAGATGTAAGCATCACCAACAGAATACAAGACATAGAAGAAAGAATCTCAGGTGTGGAAGATACCACAGAAAACATTGACACAACAGTCAAAGAAAATGAAAAAAGGCAAAAAGCTCCTAATACAAAATATCCAGGAAATTCAGGACACAATAATAAGAAGAAAACCTAAGGATAACAGGTATAGAAGAGAGTGAAGATTACCACCTTAAAGGGCCAGTGAATATCTTCAACAAAATTATAGAAGAAAACATCCATAACTTAAAGAAAGAGATGGCCATGAACATACAAGAAGCCTACAGAACGCCAAATAGACTGGACCAGAAAAGAAATTCCTCTTCACACATAACAATCAAAACACCAAATGCACAAAGCAAAGAAAGAATATTAAAAGCAGTAACAGCCTTAGTCATCAGGGAAATGCAAATCAAAACAACCCTGAGATTCCACCTCACACCAGTCAGAATGGCTTAGATCAAAAACTCAGGTGACAGCAGATGCTGGTGAAGATGTGGAGAAAGAGGAACACTCCTCCATTGCTGGTGGGATTGCAAGTTGGTACAACCACTCTGGAAATCAGTTTGGCGGACACTCAGAAAATTGGACATAATACTTCCTGAGGACCCAGCTATTCCACTCCTGGGCATATGCCCAGAAGATGCTCCAACATCTAATAAGGACACATCCTCCACTATGTTCATAGCAGCTTTATTTATAATAGCCAGAAGCTAGAAACAACCCAGATGCCCCTCAACAGAGGAATGGATACAGAAAATGTGGTACATTTACACAATGGAATACTACTCAGCTATTAAAAACAATAACTTCATGAAATTTGCAGGCATATGGATGGAACTTAAAAATATCCTGAGCGAGGTAACTCAGTCACAAAAGAATGTAACTTATAAGCAGATAATAGCCCAAAGTTCGGAACACCCATGATTCAATTCACAGCAACTGTTGGAATGAGCATGGGGTCCCAAATGGAGGAGTTGGAGAAGGGACTGAAGGAACTGAGGGAGTTTGCGGCTCCATGGGGAGGGAGCAACAATGTCAACTGGTCAGGCCCCCGGTGCTCCATAGACTGGACCACCAACCAAAGAATGCATATGGAGGGGCCCATGGTTCTGGCCACATAAGTGGCTAAGGAAGGCCTTGTTGACCATCAGTGGGAGGAGAGGTCCTTGGGTCTGAGAATGTTAGATGCCCCAGTATAGGGGAATACCAAGGAGGGAAGACAGGAGTAGGTGGGTGGGTGGGTAGGAGAGCACCCTCATAGAGTCAGGGGAGGGAGATGGGATAGGAGGTTTCCAAAGGGGAGATCTGGAAAGGGGAAAACATTTGAAATATAAATAAAGTATTAAAAAATAAAAATAAAAGCAGTAAGGGGGAAAAGGTCAAGTAACATATAAAGGCAGACCTATCAGAATTACACCAGACTTCCCAACAGAGACTATAAAAGCCAGAAGCTCCTGGGCACATACCATACAGACCTCAAGAGAACACAAATGCCAGCCCAGGCTACTATACCCAGTAAAACTCTCAATTAGCTTAACGGAAAAACCAAGATATTCCACGACAAAACCAAATTTAAACAATATCTTTCCACAAATCCAACCCTACAAAGTATAATAGATAAAAAATAACAATACAAGTAGGAAAACAACACCCTAGAAAGAGCAAGAAAGGAATCTTCTTTCAACAAACCCAAAAGAAGATAGCCACATGATCATAATTCCACATCTAACAACAAAAATAACAGGAAGCAACAAACACTTTTCCTTAATATCTCTTAACATCAATGGACTCAATTCCCCAATAAAAAAAAAACATAGACTAACAGACTGGATACATAAACAGGACACAGCATTTTGCTGCATACAGGAAACACACCTCAGTGACAAAGACAGACACTACCACACAGGAAAAGTCTGGAAAAATTTTTTCCAAACAAATGATCTTAAGAAAGAAGCTGGAGTAGCCATTCTAACATTGAATAAAATTGGCTTTCTACTAAAAGTTATCATAAAATATGAGGAAGGACACTTCACACTCAACAAAGGCAAAATCTACCATGATGAATTCTTAATTCTGAACATCTATGCTCCAAATGCAAGTGCATCCACAATCATAAAAGAAACTTTATTAAAGCTTGAAGCACACATTGCACCTCACACAACAATAACCCACTGTCATCAATGGATAGATCATGGAAATAGAAACTGTACAGAGACACGGTGAAACTAACAGAAGTTAAGAACCAAATGGATTTAACAGATATTTGATATTTATAGAACATTTCATCCTAAAACAATAGATTCTCAGCACATAGTGGTACCTTCTCCAAAACTGACCATATAATTGGTCACAAAACAGGCCTCAATAAATACAAAAAGATTGAAATAATCCCATGCATCCTATCAGATCACCACAGACTAAGACTGGTCTTCAATACCAACAAAAACAATGAAAATCCTACATAAAGAAGGAAGCTGAACAATGCTAGACTCAATGATAACTTGGTCAAGGAAGAAATAAAGAAAGAAATTAAAGACTTTTTAGAATTTAATGAAAATGAAGGCACATCATTCTCAAACTTATGGGACACAATGAAAGCAGTGCTAAGAGAAAAACTCATAGCTCTAAGTGCCACCAAAAAGAAACTGGAGAGAGCATACACTAGAGGCTTGACTGAAAGCTCTAGAGCAAAAAGTAGCAAATATACCCAAGAAGAGTAGAAGGAAGGAAATAATCAAACTCAGGGCTGAAATCAACCTTGTAGAAACAAGAAGAACTATATAAACAATAAAACCAGGAGCTGATTCTTTGAGAAAATCAACAAGAGAGATAAACCCTCAGCCAGACTAACCAGAGGGCACAGAGACAGTATCCAAATTAATAAAATCAGAAATGAAAAACGGAGACATAACAATGGAAACAGATGAAATTAAAAAAACATCAGATCCTACCTCAAAAGCCAATACTCAACAAAATTGGAAAATCAATACAGTACTCGAAATCTTAGCCAGTGCAATTAGGCAAAAGGAGGTCAAAGGGGTACAAATTGGAAAGGAAGAAGTCAAAATATCACTATTTGCAGATGATATGATCGTGTAGTTAAATGATCCCAAAAATTCCACCAGAGAATTCCTAAACCTGGAATAGAATTGAAGACCCAGAAATGAACTCACACACCTATGGCCACTTGATCTTTGACAAAGGATCTAAAACCATCCAGCAGAAAAAAGACAGCATGTTTAATGAAAGGTGTTGGTTCAAGTGGAGGTCAGCATGTACAAGAATGCAAATCAAACCATACTTATCTCCTTGTACAAAGCTCAAGTCCAAGTTGATCAAGGACCTCCACATAAAACCAGATACACGGAAACGAATAGAAGAGAAAGTGGGGAAGTTCCTCAAACACACGGTCACAGGAGAAAATTTCCTGAACAGAACACCAATGGCTTATGTTGTAAGATGAAGAATAAACAAATGGGACCTCATAAAACTGCAAAGCTTCTGTAATACAAAGGACACTTCAATAGTACAAAACGCAAACCAACAGATTGGGTAAAGATCTTTACCAATCCTACAACCTATAGAGAGCTAATACCCAATATATACAAAGAACTCAAGAAGTTAGACTCCAGACAATCAAATAACCCTATTAAAAAATGGAGTTCAGAGTTAAACAAAGAATTTTCAACTGAGGAATATTGAATGGCCAAGAAACACCTTAAGAAATGTTCAATATCCTTAGTCATCAAGGAAATGCAAATCAAAGCAACCCTGAGATTTCACCTCACACCAGTCAGAATGGCTAAGTTCAAAAGCTCAGGTGACAGCAGACGTTGGTGAGGATGTGAAGAAAGAGGAACACTCCTCCATTGCTGATGGGAATGCAAGTTGATACAACCTCTCTGGAAATCAGCCTGGTGGTTCCTCAGAAAATTGGATATATTTCTACCTGAGGACCCAGCTATACCACTCCTGGGCATTTACCCAAAAGATGCTCCAACATATAACAAGGACACATGATCCACTATGTTCATAGCAGCTTTATTTATAATAGCTAGATGTTGGAATGAACCCAGATATCCTTCAACAGAGGAATGTATACAGAAAATATGGTACATTTAAACAATGGAGTCCTACTGAGCTATTAAAAAAGATGAATTCTTGAAATTCTTAGGCAAATGGATGGAACTAGAAAATATCATCCTAAGTGAGGTAACCCAATTACAAAAGGACACACATGGTATGCACTCACTGATAAGTGGATATTAGCCTAAAAACTTGAATACCTAAAATATAATTCAGAGGCTACATGAAGCTCAAGAAGAAGGAAGGCTAAAGTGTGGATGCTTCAGTCCTTCTTAAAAAGGGGAACAAAATACTCATGGGAGCAAAGACTGAAGGATCCATCCAGTATAAAGTCACCAAACCCAGACACTATTGTGGATGCCAAGAAGTACTTTCTGAAAGGAGCCTGATATAGCTGTCTCCCGAGAGGCTCTTCCAGAGCCCTACAAATACAGAGGCAGATGCTTGTAGCCAACCATTAGACTGAGTGTGGTGTCCCCAATGGAGGAGTTACAAAAAGGCTGAATGGGTTTGCAACCCCATAGGAAGAACAACAATATCAACCAACCAGACCCCACAAAGATCCCAGGGACTAAACCACCAACCAAAAAGAATACATGGATCCAGATGCATATGTAGCAGAGGATGGGCTTTTTGGGTGTCAATGGGAGGAGAAGTCCTTGGTCCTGTGAAGGCTCTATGCCCCAGTGTAAGGGAATTGAGGGTAGGAAGGCAAGAGTGGGTAGGTGGGGGAACACCCTCATAAAAGCCGGGGGAGGGAGGATAGTATAGGGTCTTTCCGGGGGAGGGAGCTGGAAAAGAGAATAACATTTTAAATATAAGTTAAGAAAATATCCAATAATAATTTTTAAAAAGCGACAGACCCCAAACTCCCATTACTGTGTAATACTATCATTGCAATTATTTATAACAGAAACCATATTAGCTAGTACTTTATCATGGATAGTATAAGCAGGAGGACCAAAGTGACTTAATGGGAGAATTTTATTATAAGGTACACCCCCCTTTCTAAAAGAAAATATTCTCCTTATAGCTCACTGTTGAAATGTTCAGTTATGCAAGCTCAGGGCTACTGACAAAACAATGTCTAAACTTAAAGTCACTGTCACAAATACATTTTTCCCAAAACAGCATTCTTCATCTCAAAATAAATTCAGTGTTCAGTTAAAATGCATCTAGGCATGGTAGCCAACACTTGCAATCTCAGCATTCAGTAAGCTAACATGGGACTGTCATGAGTTCTAAACCAGCCTCACTACATGGTGAACTGAAGGCCAACCTGCAGTATAGAGTGAGATCCAGTCCGTAAAGAACAGTAAAAAAAATGAATTCTAACATTTTGCTGTATCATTCATAAGATTAGGTTGTTTTTTAGGTGATTGCTTAAAAAACACAACCTGTCTCTCTATCGTAAGGAATGATTATAGCAATAACCAGGGGTCTGGTGAATGAATGGTGAATGTCATGGGGATTATTTCCAAATGAAAATATACAAAGTGGAGAAGAGACACAAGGCATAAAGGTTCTGGGGGCGGGGAGAGGGCGTGTAAAGTGGGGAGAAGTCTCTGCGAAGGGGCTAAGGGAAGCCATAAAATACAATGATTTTCAGCAAAGCGGAGGAATTCAACACCTACCTTTAGCAGGTTGGGGCTTGACAGAAATAAACATTCAAGACTAAACCGCAGGAGGTAGGCATCTAAATTCGGAGACTTTATCTTTAAACCCAAGCTGAATGGTTTCAACAGGTAAGAAGTCTTTTATTACATTTTGGATGACTATACTAGTACTGCTCTTGATTTACTGAGTTTCCTTCTGCCTGTGATTCCAAAGTGTTCTGAAAACACCTTGTGACAATTGTGATGTCTTTTTAGGGTTGGATAAATTGAGGGAGGTGGGGCCTAAGTTCACTGTCTCAATTAATCAGTGCTAATACTAGAGATATAATTAAAGGCTTCTCAGTTATCAACTATAGAGCTGTTTTCTGCCCCATGTTAAATGATCTTTAATGCACTTTCCACAGGAATAAAATGGATTTCTAAGAAATAATTATCAGCATAAAACCTTGTTAGATTAATGTTCATACTATAGAACTAATAAGACCATTAGTACTAGAATTTCTAAAATTCTCAGAAAAAATAGTATTTTAAAAAAATGATATAGCTATGGTAAATATCACAGTGATTGTTAAGACATAGGTTTACCTTAAATTTTGTAGTGTTGGGGGCAGTGAGTCAGGTCGCAAGTAGCTGCTGATTGTGAACTCACTATAGAGCTGAAGCTGATCACGTGACTTTGTAGCCTCCACTTCGCTAGGGCCAGGATTGTAGACAGGTACCACTATGCCTGACATTTTACATTTTATTTGAGTTTCCATGATAATTTATATAACTGTGTTCTTATTGCACTATTAGTAATTCCTATTATTATTTTCAGAAGCAATTACTTTCAAACTAAAAAATGTTTGAATTTTCAAAATCAACACATCTTTCTTTCTTTTTTGTAATGCATAAACTATTTAGACAATGAGAGTGGTTCCTAATTAAGCATGGAACTCCCGAGTGGCTAAACTGATAACCAGAGGCGTATTTATAGATCTTGTAAGCATTAATACATAGGTTCAAAATTAGTAACCCAGCCAGTGTCTTCACTGCATACTGAACACAGTAGATGATCATTCTTTGACAACACTTTGACAGGATTGTGTTCTGAAAGTACAGGTAAAGGCTGACATACTTAAGAATGTCCACAGGATTACATTCAATGGGTTATTTTTTTAAAAGGGCATGACAGGAGAATAAAACAGTAGTCATCAAGAGTGGGGGATATGAAAGGGAGATTATAGGAATGAATATATCACAACACACACACACATGAAATTGTCATAAAATTAAGAAATAAAGCTGGTACTTGTGTTTGGATGAAAAAAATGTCCACAGGACTTGTTGCCTACATGGTTCCATTAGGCAATGGTCCAAATGATACTCAGTTACACGTTAAGACACTGTGCAAGGAAGCTGCCACCAAACAGGGCCCCCATTCTAAAAAGCACAGCATGATTCTTGGTTAACACAAGACATTCTGCAGACAATGTGCCTAAGGTAGCCATAATACATTTCATGCTGCTTCTATACCAAAAGTTCATCAGCAATCTCCCTCCTGTCACTTCCATTGAATGAATGTAAACTTGGAGCATGCTATTAAATTCTGGATTTAATACAAGTTGCCAAAACTATTATGTACCGGTCAACAACTATCTTGTTCCTAAATATCTCCTGATATTTTCTCTCTTTCCCCCTTTCTTTCAATACTGTCTGCCAAGAATGGCTCTAGTGTAAATGGTCTCTTAAACATAAACCTCTTTGTGTTTGGGAAGACCACACATCCCTATACCTTCTCCAGCTTCCCCTGATCAGTTCTTTTTTTAGTCATGTTGAAACATTGGATCACTTTCACTAAGATACTAAAAACAAATTTCAGTTTCTTATTTTGGACTGAGCCACCTGAGGCAGCTCTCTAGCCTGGACATAGACTAGTGTTTACTCAATCTCCAGAATACATTTGTTAAGAGGGAAAATAAGTACAGGTGAAGCAAAGCAATTACAGGGGTAAGACTGTCAACTCGGTGACATAAAGAAAGGCAAAAACTGTATGTGTAATTTATACAAACTTGTGGATTATTGAAATAATTATTTCTCCCAACGAGGATGATTTTAGAACACACATAGATTACCAGCAAGAAACCGTGATTGCTTTGTTCACTGATGTAACTCCAAGTGCCAGAGACAATGCAAGGCATGGAATTGACATTAATAGATATTTGTTGAATTAGCAAATAAATGCTTCACAGGATTATTCTTAAAGGTACTCTGGTGTTTTATATATTCTTTCAATTTTATTTGACCCTCAGTTTCTTAGCTAGATTGTATAAGTAGAAGATACCTAGAATAACCTAATTTTATTGAATATACAGTTCAATTTTATTGAATATATATCTGCAAACAGATATACAGGATAACATAAACTGCCTGTAAGTGTGAATGTTTCATACCAAAATGCTTCATTAAGAGAAAGAATTGAACTTTCTTGAAAAGATCGTGTGTTTTTTTCAGATGGAGAAGTTATTGTACATATGCTGAATTTGTAGAAAGGCTTCAGCCTCCCAGGGCTACTGCTTAGGCTGGGTAGGATTGAGAAGTTGTGAAGAGTGAAGGGTCCATTAGGTAATGACTAGCATTGCCAGGCCTGCTGGTGTCCCTTCTACCCACTGCTCACAGCTCTTAGCTAAAGCAGCCCTACAATCATAGGCTTAGCCTTAAACAGCTCTTACTGCCATGACCAGAAAGAATACACCAGAAACCGAGACTGAGCTGAGGGTCATTCTACCCTGTTCCTTCTTGAGGAAACTTTTTCCGAATCAAAACTGCAAAGGTCAAATCCCAGATAATGCCAGAGAGAACACACAGCAATTCAGAAAGCAATGCTGAAAACTGTAATCAAGTTCTGCTACCTAAGTGGCACATCGGCTGATGCACTGATGACAAAACAGAAACCCCTAATCCAGAAGTCAGCATGTTGTTAAGGACAGGGTTAGAGCAGAAGTAATTGTGGCATGGTTACAAAGTCAAGCAGAGCAGTGAGCTCTAAGAATATCACTGTTGCTTGTTGCTTTTCTGATTAGACTTGGATCTGACATAACAAGGTGAATGCAGTGTATGTTTGTGAGAGAGAGGGAGGAGGGAGGAGGGAAGACAGTGGGAGGGAAGGAAGTAAGAGGGAAGGAGAGAGATTCAGCTCAGATAAACCTGAGAACTGTTCACTTTTCCCCAAAGGGTTCTTGGTGATTCTACCCATGCCTACTACAACTCAATACAATTAATAATTAAAATCTATTCATAACTCCCTCAGCTCCTTTGGATGGCAGGCTCTCTCAGAACAGGCATCTGTCCGACTTTCCTCTGGAAGCCATGATACTTGCCATCTACTAAGTGACTTATATTTCATAAAGAGTAACAGAATCTTTTCAGCTAGTTGTTGCTGGGCTAAATTCTTGGCTATATCTACGTTGGCTTGTGTGTTGTGTAGAGGAATTTTAACCTAGCAACATGGCTGTTCTGGCAGTGGATCATATCCAAAGGTGATCTGGCCAGAATACAGACACACCCTTAGTACACACCTTTAATCTCCAACAATGATGGTAAGGTTACTTTGTAAAAAGAAGCAGCCATGTTGAAGATTATGGCTAATGAGGGGCAGACAAAGTGACAAATCAGAGAAATTTTGACGATGAGTCAGAAATAGGTCATGCCCAACTCCTGTGAGAGCAGCACTGAAAAAGAAGCTACTTAAGATCAGTGAGAGAGAAAAAAGGTGGTGCTGTTCTGTGGTGTGTATGTATGTCAGTTTCACTGAGACAGTTCTACAGAGACAGATTACAGAAAGAATAAGCTAGACACAGATGAAGACAGAACTAACCAGAGAATGAGAAAGAACAGAACTCTTCAGCCTAAAGATTAGAACATATTGCCAAAGTTAGTATGAGGCCAGGAATAGCAATTCAGCTGAGAAAAACCTGAAATGAATCAGTCAACTTGAAAGTGCAGGAAGGCTAGAAGCCTAGGACCTTGTTACCAGACAGGCCTAAGAAATGGTAAGGTTGAATGAGCTCAAACTCTGGGAATCTCTGATTTGAGAATGCCAGAAGTGAAGCCATTTCCTACCTGAGTCTACCTGCTCTGGAACACATAACCACGACACCCCACTGGTCATGTAGCATGTACACCTGGAGTTCTCTACGCTAATGAGGTATCTAGACAGCCCCGAAGTGTTCAGCCAAAGATCTTCCCTTTCTGAGTACTCCTTCCCTCAAAAGGTATTTAATTCCTGGTTCATCCTGAGAAACATGTATATATTCAGATCCGCCATCAAATAAACCAACAAGCAAGGATCATCTCACAGAGCTGTTTTATTGAGGATCTCGGGGGGGGGGGGTCTTCATCTTAAAGTGCCTAGTCTAATATTCCTGAGAAAGACTTTCTCCCCTACAGCCTCATTGGTGCTCTTGATAAGTTCCACTCATCCCAGGCTCTGTCGTTTCCCTTTCCTCATGCCTGATTCCCTAAGGGGAAGCATAGACAGTGGAAACCAACAGCATTAGAGCAGCCAGGGAGGAAACCAGGAACCAGAGCTTACACCCCAGATTCTGCTGTTTCTCCTACTAGTCCCTCAAAGGAAGACACGGGAAATGAAACCACATTCCAGACTTCATTCTGCCTGGCACTACCAGCATAGAAGCAGGATGAGCATATGACATTGGGATATTTAGAACAAAAAGGGGAACACTGGGCTCAGCCAAGGTGTGTATCTGCACAACTTGGGTACGCCTCTCATCTCATCACTTCCACTGAGGAAACAAAAGTGACCTTTACTTCATTGTGTGACAGTTGCTATTTAGAGGAATCCACCTCTGCTTTTTGCTTCTTGTATGGAGTTACCATTGGCTCTGACTGCTATGACACATAAAACAGTCCCATATATCCCTGAACTCATCTTCAGCTCTGGCTTCATTTGTCTAAAATAGGTGTGGAAAAGGCTTCGTTTTCACTCTGCTGCTTGAAATAGCAAGTAGTTTAGATTCTCAAGGCCGTGGTTTCCTGGATATTGAATGAGAATAAAAATATCTGTCCATGCAGGGCCAACATGAAGACAAAATGAGATAATATAGATCATTCTGATGATATTAGTACTAGGTAAATAAATGGCCTCTATTATTGAATTGTGTCCCCTACCATTACCTCCTGCTCCACATAAAATATGCATTAGTTTTTAGGGAGGAAATGACTTATAGGCAGAAAAATAACACCTACAAGCCTTTTCAGGCACATCCAAAGAAAATCTAGAAATATGAAGACAATCAGTATTTTACCAAATTTTCAAAGTGAGCAAATGTCTTTTCTGAATCCTCTGTTCTAAGATCTTATAGCTTCACTAATTATAATTTTATGAATAAAAATAGGCGAGTAATTCAGCTGCTATGAGTTCCTTATATTTAGAAAATAAGTATAATTACCCTGAGAAAATGATATACCTTGTTTGTCAAATCAAGACTTTTAAGAACATTACTATGTATTCATACAAGAGTTCTGTATGTTGCTCTTATTAAAATTTCAAGTGCCTGAGAAATGAAGAACTATAAAAGGCATTTTCTTTATTTAGAATCTCAAGAAAATTATAATATTAAAGACAACTTCCCTTTGAATTCTTAATATAAGAATTTGGGAAATGTCAGTTTGCCTTTTACCATTGTTGTAGAAATACATGCTAAATTTAAACATGTCCTACTCATCACTAGATAGTGAGTTTTAGACATCCCTTACTTTTTAGTGGTAGCCTGAGGTGCCATGAGACCAGACAGTCCGGTGCTCCAGCAGCTACCTTCTCTAAAACCTATCCGAGGACCTCAGGATGCTCCTCATCTGGAGACACTTGAGCAGCTCAGAGCTTCCACCAGAGGATGCTGGTGACTCAGATCTTCCATCTTACTAACTCCAACCAATGTTAGAAGGAGAAAGGCACAGATAACACGATGTCCATTGCTTCTGATCCCTAGAACAGTGTTCCTTATATGGAACACAAATCAAGGCCTGTGGATCACCCTAACCCCATTTTTGCTGAGTCTGTGGAAAGAAATACCAGAAGGGACAAAAATTAAGGGACTTCTAGTAGAAGTGGAAAGGGAAACCGAGTCTGAAAGTAGGGGTCTCAATGCAGGGGAGTCTATTGTGTTTCTCCAAACTCTTCAAATGTTGATGTCCTAATGCACAGACCTGAAATAGTACAGAATTTTTTCTCCTACCTCTGACTTCCATTAATTTCTCAGTTGAAGGCTAGGGTGTTAAAAACAACATAAGTGCTACATTAAGGATAATGTTACAAACCAAAAACAAAAATATAAACAGGCTGGGATTCAGGTGACTTAGGAGGCGTTGGAGAGACTGTGAGCTCATCGGGAGGAGCGAAAGGGAACTGTGATTTAAAGACACCTGAGCTCAATTTCACTAATTTGAATAGATTTATTTATCTACAGCTCTACTGGCAAGTCTGTGAGGGAGAAATTTAGCACTTAGTAAAAACTTAGCACAAAACCTGGGATGCTTTCTTATTTTCCTTTTGGTTTTATCTGTCCATAAACAAACACACACATGTGTGGGAATGTGGGGGAAAAGCTTAAATTCTGTAGCACTGTTGTAAACAGAATGGAAACTATGGTTGAAACAGCTCTGAATACCGGTGTCAAGTCCACCAAGGTACCACCAAGGTGCCACCAAGGTGCCAACTCTGTGAAAGCTGAAAGACCTGTAGAACCTGAGCTGTTCTGACACTCACCAGAGATGATTTAAGTACAAGAATAATTACAGCCTCATCAGGTACGCCTTGAAATTATAGCAAGGCCTCCACATTAAAAGTCACCCCACGTGTGAGCTGCATTGGTCCATGAATCACTCTCACTGATGCATTAAAAGTCACCCCACGTGTGAGCTGCATTGGTCCATGAATCACTCTCACTGATGCATTAAAAGTCACCCCAAGTGTGAGATGCATTGGTCCATGAATCACTCTCACTGATGCATTAAAAGTCACCCCAAGTGTGAACCGCATTGGTCCATGAATCACTCTTACTGTGATCAGCCCCATTATGAGTGGTAGATACTGTTTAACCCATCATTCTTGAGCTCTAATATTAGATTAGTTATTGGGGCAGGGATACAAAGTCCAAATCTCATCCCTTTATCTTAGTCTCCTTTTCTGTGTAACAGTGTGGTGGAAAGATTAATGGCCAATAAGAAGGTTACTTATAGCTGACTTGTTTATTCATTATCTGGTGTGTGTGTGTGTGTGTGTGTTTGTGTGTTCCCCAGGATGCTGATGGCTTCCTCAATAAATTGTTCTCTTCATTAGTTTGGATTTTTTGTTTTGTTTTGTTGTTTTTTTTAAGAGCTCAGCAAATGGCTAGATTGGTGGCCCAGTGCCCTCCAGAGATTTACCTGCCTCTGTCCTCTTATCATAGACATTTTAGGATTACAGATATGTACCAGAACATCCTACACAGATGCTGAGGATGGAAACTCACATTCTCACACTTGTGTGCAGCATGTTGAGCCATCTCCCCAGCCCCATAGTTGATTTTTTTTTTTTTAGCAGTACATTTTATCATTTCTTTGGAGTGTTTCATATACTGAATCTTATCATATTCATCATCACTGTCAGCTGTTTCCAGACCCACCCTTTCCCTCTACCACTGTCATTTCCTCACTCATGTCTACTTTTTTTCTTAAGACATGTCTTCTAGCACATTTCTCTCCTCTCCTGACCACTTACAATCCTTCCACCCCTTTCTGTGTGGGAGTGTGCTGTAAATGTATTATTTGGGGATGGGTCTCTTTAGATATTTTCAGTTACTTGCTAAAAAACAAACACTGTAAAAGACAGGAGAGTTTTCTATATTTCGTAGAGAACTCCAATAATGCAAACTCATTTTTAGGCAAAGAAAATGAGAAGCATCATTGTTCTAATTGAGGAGAGTCTCCTGAGACTTGACGATGATGATAAGGTACATTAACCAAACCTGAAATCGTCAATGTAACTGTTGACAAAATGTCTCAGGGGCAGTTATGACATAGCCATCACCAATGCACTGTCTTGAGCTATGTCATAACCATCGCCAATGCACAGTCTTGAGTTATGTCATAACCATTGCCAATGCACAGTTTTGAGTTACGTCCTAATCATTGCCAATGCACAATCTTGAGTTATGTCACAACCATTTCCAATACACAGTCTTGAGTTACGTCACAACCATTGCCAATACACAGTCTTGAGTTACGTCATAGCCATTGCCAATGCACCATCTTGAGTTACGTCATAGCCATTGCCAGTGTCTTGAACTAAGAACTGTTCAGGCACAGTCTCACGTTACTTCTGTCATTTTATGGACTGAAAACAAAACAAATAAGTAAACTATCACTTGTTAATGGCAGTCAAGGCCAGTGGCAGCCTGGATGTTACCATTCAGTCTAAAATATCAGTAGCAAATTACTAATAACTATATAATAATAATAACTAATAATAATAATAGGGACAGTTGAATTTTTTAGTAAAACAGTTTCAAATTAGTTTGTTTTTACTATCCTTTAATAATTATGTTATTCTGTGTGGATTTTAGAGAACTTTTTATGTGTCCAGCTCAAACAACTGGAAACTTCAGATGCACACATGATGATTTGAGAACTGATTTCATTGATTTTGACAATGTTAGGAATCAACCCCCATGCCTGTGAATGCTAGGAAGGTGATTTTCCACTGAATCATGTTCCCAGTGGTATTCTTTAAATTAGGCATGTATGATCAAAATACAGTATGTGCGTGTATGGAAATGCAACAGTGAAACCCACAGTTAGAAAATGCCAAAGTGTTTAATTAAAAACATTAAGAACAAGCAATGGCAGCATAGCAGGGCAAACAATGGGAACTCACTTTCCTTCCATCTCTTCCAGAAAACCATGTGGGGCTTCTATTGGTTTTCAAAACTTAAATTTTATTTTTTTTCCGTGTGGTGCTAGGAATTTAAACTAGGGTCTTACATAGGCTGCACAATATAACCAAAAAGCATTACTTGTATTTTTTTTCTTGTCTGATGACAAAGATGATTATTATTTAATATCTTACTGATATTACAAGTTAAAGTTTCCATATGCATATCATCACCTAGGACATTCTGCACTATGATTAACTTTCCTCTATGACTCATGATGAGAATAGTTTCTCTGTATATGATGGCAGGTGTTAGACTCATTGACACCAGGTGTGAAATGTGCTATCTATGCCACGACTCACAAAAACGGTGTGCCTTTTCCTGATGTCAGTAGTTTCCTCTGACACTGTTGAGCTATGATAAAAATGTATGCATTAGATGAATGGTAGAATTGCTGATCTCTTCAAGTTACAGCCAGCTTGGAGGAAGCCAAGATTAAAAATGCCTGCAATTTGACGGCAATGCTTATTGGTGTGGGACGTCAATGCTCTTCATTTAGAAGAAGAAAAGGAAAACAAACCAAAGACTCAATCTTACCCAGCACGGCAGTTATATGCCAGCATTTTCTTTTACTATTTTTGGGTCTATATACAGCATCGCTCAAATTCACAACTATGAAATTGTTAAGATGAATTTCACTCTTTAATTTGCTGTTTCTAATGTGAACTTTTACACTTAAACTTTAATGCTGAGGAAGAGCTCTGGCGCTAATAACAATTATAGGAGTTAAATCACTTTGGGGAGCTTGTTCTAAAAGATATAATTTATTTCTTAATGATTTATAACAAGAAACAGGATAGCAGCATTCATGAATTCCCTTGCTAGAAACATTAAGTATTTCATTCAGGTGGTTTTGATAAAATTACAAAATATGTGCATATATATGCTTCTTATCTAGAAAATGAAGATATTTAAAAAAAACTATTTTAGAATAACTTTTAAAATATTTTCAGAATGGACAACTGCTGAAATAAAAAAAACTATTATGTACTAATTAACGCACACATACACACACATGCACACACATCCCCCTGAATCCTTATAAAATATTGTAAATGGATAATATAACTAAAGTTTAAGTAACAGAATTGGCATATTGAAATAGTACACATGTCTCTCATAAGATATTTCAAGAAGCTTAAACATATTGGGAGTTATTTAATGTGACAGTTGGCTTAATCAACTTGACACAACCAAGAATTATCTGGGAGGAGAGTCTCAATGAGATAGTGTCTACTTTGGGTTAGCCTGTAGGGATGTCTGAGAGAAATTATCTGAATTAAGTTAATTAATGTGGGAAGGCTCGGTTTACTGTGGGTAGCATGATTTCCTGTGCAGGGAGTTCTGAACTGTCTAAATAGTGGAGAAAACGAACGGAATGCATGCAAGCAAGTGAAAAATGCATGCATTCATCTTCTCTGTGGGGGACTATGGGTATGCCCAGGTCCTCAAGCCTCTGCCCTTCACTTTATCATATGATGAACTGTAACCTAGAACTTTGGCTAAAATAACCTCATCCCCAATTGCTATATTAAGATGGTATGATCTGTTTTTCTCTCTGCAAATATTAAAATAATTGTCTGCAACAAGAAACAAAGAAGAGCAACATCTGTGAACATTTGCCAGTATAAGGGATGATGCTCAAAGGCTGTGGCTAACAGAGCTATGGCCATATAGTTTACAAAACCTTTGGATTTTCCATGGGTTGTTGTAAGATGTTAGCTAGAGGAGCCATCTTTCTCATGTAGGTATGCAAGCAAACAACTGCTCATCTTTTATAAAGGAAAGGAAGAATGTAGGAATACCAAGTGAGAGATCTGCCCACATGGGGGAGAAGTCCACAGCCCTGCTTCTGAGAAGTGAGTGGCAGCTGAGCAGCCTCCAGGATGCTCTCCCGAGGGGATTAATTTTGAATAGGAAACATAGCTAATACTGAATTGTTACATTTCTTTTTTCCTGACTGTCTTTGTCATTAATGCTTTTCTACAATGGTATTCTAGTTTGAGCCACTCATTAGATATTTGAGACAGAATCAAAGGTACTTCCTAATCTACAGGTATTCTCCAAGAAGAAAAGTTTCAGCTAGGAAGAAAAAGATAACTAATGATGATTTATTGCTAGTCTTTAACTTAGCATCAAGAAACATTTAATATTTTTTCCAACAAAGCTGTCTTGCTTGATTAACTAGAAAGGAACGAGTGCAAAAATCTAGATTAGCTTAGAAGCTAGTATATGTATTATGTATTTACCACAGACATACATTGAAATAAGTTACTCATGGAGCAAGCTATACTGCTGCCCTGTTACACCACAGAATTCTCCTGGCATCACGCTTTGTGGCCGTTGTCCTGACAAGCTTAAAGTTCAGTCAAGGCAACAGAACCTCTACATGCATGCTGTAGCAGAAAGCATTAGGAAATACAGAGCTCTGGATGCATAAACCCGTTTTCAATAAGGGAGGGATTTCCCTTAGCGGAAGTTATCAAGATAAATTTCAAGAAAGCAAGGGGGCATGTAAAGCTTAATATATGCAAAAATGACAAGGATTTTGGTGAAACAGCCAAATAAAATCAAACATGATGAGAACACATTATGAACAAATTATGCTGATTACATCTAATAGGTTTTTTTTTTTACAAGGAAAGTCTACTATAAAACAGGTTTTGGTTCTGCCCCCCGAACATGAGCACTGAAATATACTGGTCTCCTTTTCTATTGTAATTATTAGAACATGTAACTGAACTTTGTAGTGTGAGTGACATTTGGAAGCCATAACTCTGAAAATTGTATTCACAGAATGCATCTGTAACTGTACAGCTTAAAAGGCGACTGTTCACTTCATCTTATTAGAAGCTCTCCTGGCCTCTACAGCACCGCTCATCTGGCCCCCACTTCAGGTTCAAGTCATGCAGATTGGACTTGACTCCCAATTATACCAAGTCCTTCTCCAAAGATGACAGTCCAGATACAGTAGAGATAAAATACATCAAGGTTTAAAATAGGCCCGTTCAGCCCCAGTGCCGTTTCATCATGAAATGATATAATTCACGATGCCTCTGCCTAGCCTAACATATGTTCTATTCACAGCTGGCATCACTCTTCATTTGTAATTATTTCCCTTTTCTTCCTTTACCCCATCTTGTAATACTTTGCTTGGTTGAAGACAAATACTGAGAGGCAAAGAGTATTATCATATGATGAACTAACTGTTCCAGGGTGTTAAACCCCTGTCAAGGTTTGATTTTAACATGGGGTATCGCTGACAGTACATCAATTCAGGCATCATGTCTGGAATTAGACTATATTAATTATCACTTGAGTGCAATATGCATGAAAATGCTGTTTCATTGACTAAAAGGATCTGACTGAATAAAAATCCATTTCTCAACTGGTTGCTTATGGATAAAGACATTTTTCTCTTTGCCTTGGATTGTTCTTTATTAAAAATGATTTTATATGATTGTATGAATAAATTGTCTTACCAACAACAGGACTGGATAGCTTTCAACAAATAAGATTTAATGGGTTGTCTAGTCTTGGCATATGTCTAGCAATATATTTGCAGTTAATAGTTTAGGCAGATTATTTATAAACATACTGCCCAAACCAAAGTTCTTATTTTCAGATTTCATGAAAAAAACAAAAAACAAGAGATTTTCAAATTATTGTCATTTTCATTTAAAGGACAATAAAGTTATCACTTATAATTATTTACGGATGATGGGACTGACTACAGTGACAAATGCATTTGAAATAAAACTAATATCCCTCTTAAGTTTTGAAAAGACATTCACATGAAGCATCACCATGCTAGACAAAGTTAAAACCACAAGTTTAACAACCATGCAGTCACATGTGTTCGTAGGTTCTAGGGAAGGCAGCGGATAACAAAGGCAAAACATGAAAAAGTCCAACTTACGCTGCTCAGTTTCTCTTAAAGTTAACAGAACTATAGGTGGTTTTGTTTTTTTAAGCTAAAAATGGGGTTTTTCTTTTCAACTTATGTTTCAAAACACTTCAAATATCTCAAAGCCAACATAAAAACAATTTAAAATATAAAATTAAAATCTCTAAATTTGGTTCTGCTAAAGAGAAAATAAATATAAAATGTCTAATGAGAGCTACAGAAATGGCTCTTGGGTGAAGCACTTGCCATCCAAGCCTGACAGCCTGAGTCTGGATCTCCAGAAGGCTCACGAAGGCCAGAGGCAGTAGTGTACACATCTGTAATTCCAGCATCTCCTTACAGGGCATTTGAGGGTTGGGGGCTGGTGGCAGGGAAGCTTGTGGGCCAGCCAACAGCTGTGAATAACAAGAGACTGTCAGAGTGAAAGGTGTGGACTGACACAGGAGATCACCCTCTGACCTGCACATGCATGCCCATCCCCCAACACACACAAATGCACAAAGAAAAAAAGATATCTAGGCTGTGAAATGCTTTTCAATATTTATAATGAAAAAGTAACAAATCACTAGGCAGACAGATGTTTCCAGTACCAATGTCAGTGTCAGGAAACATGATTCTTGGATTTCTTCCAAAAATGGCCGTTTTATAAGTAAAAATTCCAAAATGCCAAGTTTATATTTGGGAGGGGTAATTCTTAAAATAGGAAGGATATATTGTTTCATTATAAAGAAGAGTTGAGAGTCAAGTGGTAGTTTCTGCCTCTAATCCCAACACTGCGTAGACTAAGGGAGCAAAACTGTGAGCTTGAGGCTATTCTGGGCTACATGATGAGACCCTATTACCTACAGAAATAAGTCGGTGAAATGATTTTTTAAATTAGAAAAACAGTTGAAGCTTTATAAAGTGGAATAGTAATATTCCTACTGGAAAAATAAGGGACGCCTCAGAAGTAACTAATTTGTTTCATCATCCTTTCTATTGGGTTTCATACTTTTAATGTCCTTTGTACAAAGATCATACCGATCCTGGAAGGAAGGGGAATCTGTGATGATGCCCCTCAGCACTCCTGTCTAAAGAGGCGGGGTGTTCCCAGAGTGTACCGAGTCATGTTCTACATGGGAGAAATGTAAATATCTTAGTGTAGTGTAGAAAGAGCAAACTGGCCTGGAGATGCCACCATCCATGTACGCACGGTACAGTCAACAGTTGCTCCTTACTGCTTCTAGGGAACATTATTTTTTAAAGTAGTGAAAAATAATGCCAGTGAGATTCAACACTGCAGACAGACAGGGTGGTACTCCTCTGTTCCAGCCTGATACGGGGGTGGGGTGGGAGGGGAGAACATGTGAGTACAGGGCCTGTGTCAACTGCAGGAGAGAACACTGAAAGAGCCTGGTGTGGTCAACATGGGACTCTGACAGAAAGGGTTGGTAGGCTGAAGTCTCACTGATTCCCCTTCCTGTTGTCTGCATCTTTGCTCTCTCCTTGCTTTCTGTAAAGCAACTCTCAGTGAAAACAAGTTACATTTAATATTAACTAGTTAATATTTTTTATTTTTAAATTTTGTGGAATTTATTTGCATGCCTTTCTGCATGTACCATGTTTGTGCCTAGTGCCCGAGGAGCCCACAAGAGGGTCTCGTTCCCTGAGACAGCAATACTAGATGGACATGAAGCATCCCTTGCATGTGTGGAATCAGGAGGAGCAGGCGGTGCTCTTAACTGCCCTCTAGCCAGCCCCATGGGTGGTTAATTGTTAATTCAGAAGTGAAAAATTCTCAACCTAGTCCTTGCTATTAAATTCAAAATTCAGAATTGTGGTTAGTACAAGACAGTTCACAAACTCAACAGGAATAATGAAAAGATATTTGTTTTTCTGCAATTGATAATAAAAAATTTATTCACAAGTCGAAACCCTCATGTATTAAGAATAATGAATAATAATAAGTTATGTTTAATATTAAATTAACTAGATAATTTTTTTACTTATTTACACTTATTTACTTATTTATACTGTATACCATGAACAAGTTTTATAAACACACCTTAAAATAATGCTACACAAAATAAGAATCATTTTATTCCTCTGATACAAATTCTAATTTAAATTTATGAAAACAGAAAATATCTTAATTATCATTGTTCTAAAATCAAAATATTTCAATGTTTAACAATAAAAAGGCAGAACCAAAGTTTTCACATTGGTGTTTTTGTACTTAGTCATCAAAATGTTGTCTCTATTAATATTAATAATGATAAGTATTTCGGATTCATGAATATAAGCCCAAAGTCTCAGCATTAACTTCCAATACCCATCTTCTCTCTTTTCTCTCCCTCTCCAGCCCCTCTCTCATTCTTCCATACACATATACGTCTTTTTTTAGTGCTATAGGAGGAAAAACATATCTCACAGCTTGGTAGTGAAAATGCCCTGTCACGTGACTAGGATGCCATTGGGATGCAGTGTTTCACTGCCACCACAATGTAGGATTGACATATGACATTTATAAAATGTCAGAATCCCTCCCCCAACTTTTACAGTCTAATCCCTAGTATGCTTTCAGCGTATAAAATGAACTGAAGGCAACTGTGTGCTCATTAGCTGTGCCACTTCTGATACATTGTGCTGATTGACAACGAACCAATGTGATATCAAAGTGCAGGTGTAAAAAATAATAAGGCAAGTGCCGTGTAACAAAACCGCACTAACTGAGAATGTGTAATAAATATGCAAGAAGGCCGTTTTTTATTCATTGAAAATGTGACAGGGTACATCAAACATAAAACCCAAGGAAGGGTTTTGACATGCCAAACTCAATTAAAATTTGTTTTCATGACTATTGCTGGCAAGACTCAGTGACTTCCTTACACATGTGGTGAAAGGTGATTATGCAAGTACCAGATAGGAGCCACTGAGGACAGTGGGAGATTTAGATGGTGCTCAAAACACAGCTAATGGTAAAGCCTGGCATCACTCGCACTTCTTGTCATAATGAAGTTATTATATGTTTAGCTACCTCTGGCCTATTGGGAAGAGGTGGGGATTACTGCCTCCTTCACAAATCATCTTTCACCCTTCCATAGCCTCAAGAACTTAATGCTTAAAAAAATCCCATAGGAGAAAATAAAATAATGAACATAACAAAAGTGTGGTAAAATTTGAATAGCATGCATATAGTAAAGATATGGTCACATGACTGATTTTATATATGTTGGCTTACAGTGTTTACATTTAAAGATAAAAACAGGCAATGTGACATCAAATTTGAAGGCTTATTTTCTAGAAATTTCACAAGATCACCACCCCCCCGCATTAAATACATGTTTACATTTTATTGCCTTTTAAGTTGTTTACACCAATAGGTATAACATAAAAGAACAAAATATAAAAGTATTAATCATCACACAACATAAAATCATGAACCCAGAACAGAGCAATACATTGGGAAAGTCTTTCCTTCTTTCTTTCTTTCTTTCTTTCTTTCTTTCTTTCTTTCTTTCTTTCTTCCTTTCTTTCTTTCTTACATGTCTCCATCATTTAAAAACTTTCAAATTATTTTGTGTAAATAATGATTTGAAAAATTCCAGAAAGGGTCTAGAGAGATGGCTCAGTGGTTAAAAGAACTAAGTGCTCTTCCAGAAGACCTGGGTTCAAATCCCAGCAACCACACTGCAGCTCACAAATGTCTATAGCTCCAAGGTTTGCCATAAACATACATGCAAGCAAAACACTCATACACAGAAAATTAAAAAAAAAATAAGAGAAAAGAAAGAAAAAATTCCATAAGATATCAGAAAAGTTGCCACTGTTTCACTTGCAAATTGTCTTCAGAGGGGAAGTGTTCCATGAGATCTTCTGGGGAATTTGGGATAACTAATCTATGTAGAAAGCTAGGAATCTTGTCTAGACAAGAACGTCTCCTATTACCTTCCATTAGTGCCCTCACCAGACCCTCAGTTCAACCCAGTAAAGTTACTTACAGAAACTATTTCCCCTCTTGATACCCTTTGTTGGATAATTTTAAGAAAATTCAGAAACATTAAAGGGAAATTACCAACGACATTAACAATACTGATACCAATCATTAAGGTTGAATACCATAGTCACCAGTCATTTCCATAATTTGTTCATTTCTATAATTTCTTAATAATAAGGAAAGAAAGCACATTAGGAAAAAATATTGCAGTAAGAGTTCTCAGACTTCATTCTGCATCCAAATTTGTATACAGAGATGATTACAAATGGAGATGGTGTGACCTCATTCTAAGCATCCTAAATTAGGTCCTTCATGGTGGGGCTATTATTTATGTATCTGTATTTACTTTTATAGGTGACAGTGACATGTGCTACTCACTCTCTTGCAATATTGATAGAGTTTAACATATCTTTCGTATCTTGTGTAAAATTTTCTCAAAATTCCACAGAGTATTTTATTTACTACTGAGAGCCACAAGCCAACTCTCCCTTCTGTTCACAAACATAAAACATGAGCAATGAGTTGCAGATCTGGGAAGAGAGGAGAGCAATGAACATCTTAAAATACTCTGCTCTGGAGACATGTTTCCTCTTCCCCAGGCCAGACACACACACTGAAGCCATCTCTTGACTCTGCTTCTCACTGGAGTTGTGGCACTATTAAAGTACCTCAGCAAAGCCTTCCTCAACCCTTTCTTACATGATGTCTCTGCAACTGATAAGAGTTTTAAATTCAGATTTCAAAAATGCTGTTTGCCTGGCCACTGTGCCACAACATCTAAGGACTGAAGCGAATAGTTTTTACTGTGAATGGCAAGTCCTGCTGTGACTTGGTTCTTTTTGTTATTTATTTGTTTGTTTGTTTTTATGTTGTTTATTTATTTGTATGTATTTTTAAATTTTTGATATAACGTCTCATTACATAGCTCTGGCTGGCTGGAACTTGCCATATAGACCAGGCTGGCCTCCAACTCTCAGAAATCTACCTGCCTCTGCTTCCCCAGTGCTGGAAGTAAAGGCATATGCCACCACACATGAGACTCTGGAATTTGGTTCTCAGCTGCATTTCCATCTCTATTTGCTACTTCTAGTATTTTCTTGATGGTCTTCTCGAGTGTCAGGAGCTTTTTCAGTAGTTTAATCTCTCACATCATTTGCTCTGTGCTAAGAACAACCCCTCTAATCTTTACTCATCTGGATGAAGTTTCAAACTCCACAAATTCCAGGTCCATTCTAGTTTCCAGATCAAACTATGCTTACTCTAGCACAAATGAGACACTGGTTCCTTCTAAGGCGCTGATGAGCCTTGATTGATTTAGTTTTTTTAATGGGTAGATTATAGTTTCATCATCTTCTGTGTCCAGAATGGTATGTTAGTCTTTACACTATTATAACAATGCTGTGCATTGTACAAATAAAAATGATTTGCTTAGCTCACAATTTTGGATACCAAAGAGCATGGAACCTATTTCTACTTAGCTCTAGCGATGGTCCCTTTGGCCATAGGGGTGGTATTGTGGTGGACATTATTGTGACTGGAATTCATGTAAGAACAATCCAATGGAGATGTGGGAAGCTAGAAATTGGAAAAGGGTCAGCACTGCTCTTTGTAATAACTCTTTATTACAGAAACTAACTAGAAAGAAGTTAATCACCTCCAAAGGCAATGAGCACAATAACTCAGGTATCATGCAGTAAACTGCCCCTTAAGGTTGTACCACCTACCACATTGCTATCTTAAAGATGAGGTATCTTTAACACATGAACCATTGAGGGACAAACATGTACAACATCTAAACAATGGTCCATGGTAATACACGAAACAGGATCAGTCCTGTCCATTTTTTAAGTTTCCTATGGTGCCTTTTGGATATCTAACTTTTAGGGGATCCTTACTGATTATATTCTAGAGATATTTCTTCAATAAGTATCTAAGAATCAAGTTATTGTTGACTGTATAAGAAGCATCATAGAAAATTACTTGGGAGTGTGTAAGTAGAGATTTCAAGGGATTTTACTGTAGTAAATTGTTGAGTATCACTCAACATTGACACTTCCAGGCCTTGTTCATGGGAAAGTGAAGTGAAATTCAACAAACATTTATCAAGAGTCTCTGCTAAAGGTAAGGTACTCTTACTTCTGATACCTTAAAGAGAGTCCCTCTAGAACTTCTTGGAACTTAACACAACATTTTATATCTATCATACATGGAAACTTATTTCTAACCTAAAATAAATTCAAAATAGTATGTAAACGCTTTTGGAGTGTTAGATGCAGCCTATCTATGAAGGAGCTTTGAATCTAGTATTTTGTTTAAAAAATCAAGCAGCCATAGGGTTAGAGTGAACATAGACAGTAAATTCCTGAATTGAATAGAATTTATTTTGTTGTCATTCCTGATGTAGATAATTAAAGTGCATTTATTATATATTAATTGTTATATTATATACTATTATTATATATATTATATATTATTTATCACATACATAAATATAAACATAAACACTCTATAGAAATCACCTGGAAATGCTTGTGTTTAGTGTGAGATTGTTTTATTATTTGATTTGCTCACTCAAAAGAATATACACCATCCACTCATCCACTCATTCACTTACTCCATTAGCCAGCCTGAGAGCCGGCTCTGCCCAGTGCCTCCTTGCATTTAGCCTGGCATCTACTCTAGAGCTCTAGCTGAAGTGGTCTTTCAAGCATTGTTCCTTCTTGTGGGAAGGGACTCAATGAAAATCTCTATTTGGGTAGGTTCTTTTTCTACACCCAGAGGGGAAACACTTGGCAACAGACTGTACTGAAATTAGAGTTAAAGGAACATATACCACGTTGCTAAATCTCCACTTGAAGCTTGAAAGTAGCTATGTCTGTACTAAAATTAGAGTTAAAGGAACATATACCACATTGCTAAATCTCCACTTGAAGCTTGAAAGTAGGAGGTGCTCAGAGTTCATGGGAAGGAGAGGAGTGGTTATCTATAGCTGGTCATAGCTCAGCAAGTGCTCTCTGCATTCACTCCGTTCTGATCTCCTGGGTATTATTCATATGCATTCTCTGTTACCCACTGTATTGTGGTATCCTTGCTAGTATAGACATGATACTCTCTATTGTAGTATTCTGGGCAAATGTCATTGTATGCTTGTCAAGATGTTTAATAAATAATTAATTTGCTGGGTCTTTAAATTTATTTTCTGACACAGAGTTTTAGATATCCCAGGGTAGCTTTGAACTTACTATGTAGCCAAGGATGACTTTGAACATCTTTCTCCCCAGTGTTAGGATTATGAGCATACAGCACTATACCTGGTATATACAGTGCTGTGGATTGGACCCAAGTCTTTCTGTATGATAGGCCAGCACTCTCCCACCCAACGTACATTTCTAGCACCAAGATGCTGAAACTTTTAGTTGGAGTTCTGGTGATGATATAGATGCATAAGACATAATTCTGTGTCAAAGAGATTTTCATCTTAGTAGAAGAAATAACACATTCTCCAATATCTGTACAGAAAGTATGAAGTAATAAGGGCCATAGAATTTATACCAAGGAGGTGCTCAGAGTTCATGGGAAGGAGAGGAATGGTTATCTATAGCTGGTCAAAGTTTAGTGTTCTCAGTGCAGTGAAGGTCCCAGGATAAAATGACAGCCCTTGCTGTAACTGGTCACAGACACATAGTGGATGATAACAATGAACAACTCAGTTGTGGTTACGATCTCAAACATGCACAGACTAAATCTATAGTGAGTGATAAACTCAGTGATGTTTGAGAGACATGTATGAATGCAGGGATGGATGAGAAAGGCTTCAGGGAAACAATGTTAGCCTTCCATAGGTCAGAATGACAAGCCCGAAAAGCAGGATTCAGGCAGAACACCAGTCTCTGATGGAAGGGGAGACTGATGCTTTACAAAGGCTGTCTTTCTTTGTACAAGCTGGCCATCCAGACCTTGCTGTGTAGCACACTGATTCTCTCCAATGAACCCTAAACAGACATCGACCAGGACAGGAGATGGGACTTCACACAGTGTAAATAGCACAGAAGGCTGAGTTGCTTTGTTATTGGAAAAATATCCCTAGATACCTTTAGGCTTCTGTTTAGCCAAGGAGTGTGCTGGTGTCCTCTCTGCTATGACGTCACCTCATACAAATCTTTAAGGTCATCTTCCCACATTTTCTTACATTTGACCTATGACCATTTTGCTAAGCTATTTGACAGTTATATTTTGCTAAGCTTTGATAAAATTGGGTATATGTATTTTAATGATATATTTAAAGGTGTGAGAAGGAAAATTGGCTGTTTATAATAAGTTAATGTCCATTACAGAAATTCATGTTTCTGTATTCTTATTCAGAATTTCAGAAAAACACAAAAAATGAAGTTTTATTTCCTGTTCTTTCTGATTCTCTTCTTCTGTTGCCAATGAAAATCACCTGAAACTTTACCCCCTGCCCATTTTTATTGTTATTTTCTCTTTCTTTTTATGGTGCCAGGTGACAAATGTCCTATTTTCCCATTCTTCTTGCCAAAATACAATCACAGTCTATCTTTGACCTTAGTTTAAATTGCTTCAGGATACAGACAAGTGTACCACTCCTCAGTTTCTCTGTGGACATAAGATGTGCAAACCAGGTTTTCCTCAATAAGTATATATTGATACTTATACAAAGTGATACACACTTATAACAAAGTGATACACATTTTGTTAATAACTAGATTTTAAAAAGAAACCATAATCTTAATAATCTTATATCATTACATTTTATTTGCAATGGGCGTAAAAAGAGAACTAACGTTGTAGGAAATAAACAGTAGAACATGGTAGACATTCAGCATATTATGATGCAGTGTCTGATAAAAGTTACTGTGGAAGTAGTCTGCCATAAGTCCTAAGTCCTAACTAGGGTTGTGTCAAGGGATGAGCTAGTACACATTAGTTGACAAACACTGAATGAGCAACATGCTCCATGTAACTAGAATTTTGCTATGATAATCTGAAATAAATTTCAAAACCATATGTCATATAAAATGTAAGCTTCTAGGTTCACTTTGAAAAGGTTCTTGTCATTTGCTTATTTAATCAGACAAACATAAGATTCTCATAATGGATTTCTTAATTGTACTTAGCATGACTAGATACACATGGAAGACAGATATTATCCATATATTTATTCATATAAAATATCGTGAAAATTGTAGTGCACATTGAAAATACACAAGACCAACTTCTGTTTTGTGAAATTGCAGAATACTTGTAAGTAGCAAGGGTGACCTCCAGTGTGCAAGACGGTTATGCCATTGAAGTGTTCAGTTACAGAGGCTGCTCTGACCCATTCGAATGGGTCTGTGAGAGTTGCTAACAATAAGAAGAAAGAAAATTTTTCTTGTCAGAATGAGTTTGTAAGCTCAAAGCAATTACTTCGTCTTGCCTTTGCTTTACTCCGTTTGTTAGTTTTACTTAGTTTTGAAGCTTATGGTATTGCTTACAACCAAAATCTTGAAAGACCAGGGGAATTAAATTGACGACCAATGACACCTAGAAAACTGCTGCCTTTTTGCATGATCTGGTTGGGATTTGAATTTTTTGAAAGCTCTGAAGAATAAGCTGGATTTATACAATCTGAAATGAAAATCCCAAAGTAATGTTTTTTAAATGTCTCACAGTAACATGAAACAGTAAAACTACTTGAGAGAATTCCTGTGCACAGTTACCGGCCCACAAAATAGCAAAAATAATAACCATGAAAATGGAATATAAGTTTTTCAGGAAGTCTTCAAGATCAAAACCTTTCATTGTACACAATATTTATTTTTCTAAAATGCTAATGGCTTTGCATGTTAAATAATACAATTTCTATCCATCTCTAATCTCAACACAATAAAACTATCACACAAAAAGATAAAGCGTGATGTTTTCTTCACAAAGCCAATCCAACACCATTCACTTAGTCCTTTAGATTTCAGTGATAGAAATTATCTCTAACATCCACTGAATTTTTCTTTGCAGATTTAAAAACAAAGACTACTTGAAACCTTGAGGGGAATGAGGTTTCTTTCAAAAGATTTCATTAGTACGAACCCTGAGTTCTGCCTTGGCTAAGCAGACCACACAAAAGGTCTAATTAGATGGGTGCCCACTGCACTCCTGCCCCGTCCGTGTCACGCTCTCCATCAGGAGCACCCACTTTCAGATGTCTATGCTACGAGGGTCAGAAAATTTGCTCCAGGCTGACGCTTAACATGAAAGGTATAAGGTTTAGAATGAATTGCTTTTTATGAATATTCATAAAAATCAATATGGACTTATAACTGCATGCGATCTAGCCTGTTTACATGGTTTATAATGTAATTTGGTGCATGTATGCATAAAATGCTTATTGATAATAGCATAAATCATTGCATTATTTAAAATTCACATTGGTGATAATATGTTTAAAATGTAATAAATTATAAATTATGAAATTCCCACGGATGTTATAATCTGTTAAGTGATAATCATTCCTTTGGTCTTGTTATGATTTATCTTGACAAGAGTCTGTGTACTACCTGCTAAGAAATGCCTGAACATACCCTGACATGATGGGCGCTTATGGCTCCAA
>JADRCH010000247.1:2578925-2618925 GCA_019843965.1 Rhynchomys soricoides | reverse complement strand
AAGCCAAAATGAAAGCAACAGCATCTGGTTCCTGATATCTATGCTGTGTTCCACAACAGGGATATAACTTGAAGGCAATGTGGGGCATGGGGAAGAGACCTAGATTTGGAGTCAGAATGACAGGGTCAGACATTTCTCACTACATTCAGACCTTAAGTGACCTTCCTAAGCCGTCCCATCTTCATCTGTAAAACAGAGATCACAATGTGAGCCCCTCATGGTGACTGTGCAATGGAAGCACGGGAACAAACAAGAATGTGCTTCTGAAACATGGATTGAGCTTAAATGTGGACTCTCCGCATTTTAAAACTTATTATCACACACTCACTTTTCTATGTTAGTATCATTTCTCCATAAAAACCTTTGAATTATCCTTACCCACCATGCTAACTGAGTTTTACAGCACTCAGTCCAATGTTCCAATCTTAAATCTGAAATAATCATTTTTAAAACCACATTGAATCTTCATGAAAACTTATAAAAATTTTTCTTATAAAATATTGAACTTAAAATTTCTATGTAGTACTTTTTTCTACAATGGAATACATTTTTTGGATATATTGATTCAAAAAGTTAAGAGAAAGTACACAAAGCAATAGTCACAGGCAAAAGTTTACTATTCTGCTATTCAATAAATTATAAAGAAAATGAAATATAAAATAATTTATTTTGTTACAAATACATAGTTTTATTCATTTTGGGGAATTTAAATATAGACTCACCATTAGTAATTTTGTCTATTCTCAATGATATATGAACATTTATGACTACATCTGATTATAAAATAGATATAAAGTTACAAAAGATAGTTATAAACACTCAAAGCTATTCCTCAGTTATAAACAGATTATATCCTAAAGTTTAACTGGTAAATTACTTATTAAAAACTTAGAATACCACTTGAAAAGGAAGAGGGGGGAGGAGAGATTACAGATTAGTGAATTGATCGTAAGATTATAATTGTATGTTATGGTAATGGATTATTCATTTCTATCAAGTCTTTTAAAAAAAATATACCCTAATGGTAAATTTTTGAGATATTGAGAAAGAATAAAAGAAATGAAACAAACAAACAAGAAAAGAACTTAGAATACATTTTATTACTGAAACAACATTAATATGGCATGATGAACCCAAACTACTTCACCAATGCATCTTACTCACAATTTATCATAAAATTAATAAATGTACATGGGTAAAAATTACAGAAAATACACATATGCCTTTGATAAACTCAGAAAAACGACCCCAAGCTCTTCCCCTGATGGCTGGAGAACTGGAATAAGGAGGGCTGAACTCTGAGAGGACAGACACAAATTACTTTAAGAAGAAAACAGTCTCAAAAGATCAGGAACAGACAGAATGATGGGTGAGTCTACATATGTCATTTTTGTCATAATCATTATCACAACCACCACCACCGCTTCCATCACCTGGTACTTATAAGAAAGTCAACAGTTACTATCAACAATAACATTAAATATAAGAAATATGCAGGCTGGGATTTGTGGGGGCAACTAGATGAACTCAGACAATCTAGGGGACACTGATGCTATGGTAGCACAGGAAAGAAAAGATCAGTGACTTGAGAGGGTGCTTCCATCTGTGTTTCTCACAAAGCTTATTATGAGTCAGTCCCTAATCAACTCAGAGAGATGGGAGAAACACCACAAGAAACCAGGAGAAAAAAAGTGCATGTCAGCAGATGGTGATGTCAGGGTTCACAATGTGGAGTCAGAATGTAAAGGAAACCAGAAGAAAACAACCCCTGAAGCCAGAGAATGGCTGTGCATATAGTGATGTAGGTGATGGATGTAAAGGGGGCTCAATGACATCCTTGCATGTCATCACTTCTTCCATTCCTGAGAGCCTCTCCTGGTGCCACCTTCTCTTGGTTTGCTTTCTAGGTCACAGACCATGCTTTCCCGATGCCCTGCTCTGAACTTCTAGATATTAATGTCCCTAATCCTTAGACTCCTGGTCTATTAGCTGTCTTGAAGCAATCAAGAGTACTGTCTTCAAAAGACACGTGATGTCTTGCTACCATCTCAATCCTCTTCTAGGTCCCTGATCTCCGTAAATCACGATTATTCTCATAGCTAAACTGAGATCATGAGAAATTCCTCCTTTTCGGCTTCACACCATTCTCTCCATAATCCCCCCACCCAACTAAATTGCATATTTCATATTGTTTAACTCAGTATCTTTAACAGAGATGCACAACTAACCAATACCAACCCAATTCTAGCTGAGATAATGGCAATATTCTAACTTCTATTTCCACTCTTTATACCCTTGAGTCTATTCTTCTTTGAGATTAGAGACAGTGTTTGAAATGCAAGTTTGAGTACATCCCCTGTAGTCTAATACTCATTTACAGAGTTCTTATCACACAAAACCAGCTACATGTACAATCTGTCCCCCTCTTGTCTCTTGACCTTCTCTCCACTCGCTAGAGCTTAGTCATAATTAGACAATTATAGAGTTACCTGAAACTGATTTCAGAGACTTGCTTTGGATGTAGCACACTTGCTCATGGATGCCTTCCCTGGGTACTCTATTTTGAATAACACAAAAACACACACACACACACACGCACACACACACATATGCACACACACGCACACACGTGCATACACGCACACACGCACTCACACACACATGCACACACAAACACACACACGCACACACGCGCACGCACGCACACGCACGCACACACACATGCACACACAAACACACACACGCACACACGCGCACGCACACACTCACGCACGCATGCGCATGCACACGCGCACACGCACACGCACACGCAAACACACACACGCACGCACACACACACACGCACACACACACGCACACACACTGACTCACTCAGTCACCATGCACTTCTTCTATGCCTTATTTTACTTCATACCTTTTATTACTCCCTAATATTATATTAACATTTCTGAGTTCTTCTGAGACTATGCATTTTATGAAGATAAATATGTTATCCAACTTGCTCTGTATATACCTATTTCCCCACCATCCCTAATAGAAGGTGCTCAGCATACACTTTAGTTACTCATTTGACTGACTTTGACATTCCAAACCTTTCTTTTTTATGATGGAAAAAAATTGGTCACTCCCACTAATACATAAAAAGCATTCATTACAACAAAAGGTTATTGTATCTAGAATTTAAATTCCAGATTTAATTTGCACACTTGTGTTCCATACAGTGATTTTTAAACCAGTTAGGCTTTTCCAAAAGCAGTTAAGACTTCAAAGTGAGTACTTCCTAGAATTGTGCTCTAGGAGAGGAAAAAATGGAAAGGCTGACAAATTCTTTTTTATACATTTGAAATGTGCTCTGTGATTTAAGAAGTAATTATATAACTCTTCCTCATAAGATTTTGTTAAATATTTCACCATTTGACAGTTTGTCTTACAGTTTTCACACTATATTTGGAGTTATGAACTAAACTATAAATTATTTCAAGTAGCAAATCTAAGGGTTAGGTGTTTATTTAAGTTAATGGGTTAAATACCACAACTGTCTAAGAGTAGCAGTTTTGAAATAGTACAACAATCTTTCAACAATTATAAAAGTGAAATTTATTTACTTATCCCATGGACTCACACTACATCATGTATGCACACGGTACCATGTAATCATATTATTCCTGCACTCATACTGTCCTTCAGACTACATCATGTACTCACACTATCCCGTGTAGACACACTAGTTCAGTATTCACACAGTTCTAGATACTCACACTATCTCATGGACTCACACTACATCATGTAGCAACACTATTCTATGTCATCACAGTCTTCCAGCATTCACACTATCCTATATTCTCATACTATCTCATGTAGTCACACTATCTCATGTATTCACATCCCAGTGTACTCACACTATCCCACGTATACACACTTTATCATTTGTATCCCACGCTCTACATACTATAGCAGTACTTACACTACCCGATGTCCTCACAGTGTTCCATGTACTCACACTTTATCATGGCTATTATGCAACTATGTGTGATCAAATTCCCAACTCTACAGAGTAGTCCTTGTGCCAGGTACCATTGGATTTATTTATTTAATAATCTACACCATCACTGAAATAATATCACAAATCTGCTTCATTTTATAGCTTAGAAAGTATAGACATTGAAAGGTTGGCTGTCAATAAATATCATACAACCTGAGATTTGAACCTAAGTAGTCTGCTCCTGGGTAGGTACACATAATTGCCATGAAATGATATCACACTGCACTTCCTAGAAAAGCAAACTTTTTTAAAAAAAAAAATCACAGGATATTGTTACAAATGATTGTAATCTATGAATTCTATACTGGACGTACTACTATGAATCCTAAGCAAACAATGAGCATCTTACTATATCAATATTGTCTAAATTGTTTTTACATAATTTAAGCAGTCATAAATCCGAAAGGCATGCTAGTGATGAATCCTGCTTTGAGTGTCTCCAAGACTAAATTCTTATTAATTTCATCTCTGATTTTCAACAACTTTGAGATTATTCTTATTGGAAAGTAGAAACAAACGAACCCAAAAAATATAGATATCAAAACTCTTTCAACACAGAATACAGACATGTAAAGGCTTGAGAGTTTAATATCTTAAATTTTTCTGTCATTCCTATCATTGTGCCTTTTTTAGCTAGACAACCCAATACAACCTATCAATAATTAATCATACTAATGCAAAGGATACCAAAATGGCTAGAAACCAAGCCAAGGGTACCTGTATATAAAGTACTTGGCAATTATAGTACTCTTCCATCAAATGCATAAACTAATACTGTTTTAAAATCATTATAAACATCTATATGTTAGATTGCCCAATGCTCTGCATTCTACAGGCAAGCGTTGTGTTCCAGCTGTAGCAGTAAAATTACTGAAGCAGTAATTCTCTTAATATTTAAATAATATATTAAAATTTAATTTTCAGCACCTGGAAGAATCTGTTTGTGTGCCAGTAAATGAGATAGCTGGGCCTGGAGCTCCTATACATATGGGACTAAAACACAACCTATCACAAATAATTACGAAGCTAGAGCAGCTGTAGTCACCACAGCACACATTTCAAAATCAGGTCAAAGTTGCTTGAATTCTTTTCTATTTTCAAGATACTCTGAGAATAAATTCTGTGATGTTTATTCTTTTCTATTTTTCTCATTTTTAAATATTATTTATCTTTCCTGATAACCATAGATTGAGGTGGAAAGGGTAGTAACGGCTTCTTGTGATTTTTTTCTTCTGCTTAAGCTGGGCATATTAAAAAACAAATTAGTTGCTGATTTCTTAGAGTTTATTTTAAACCTTTTGTGACTGCTCTGATTAAAGCTCATGTGTTTGTTATATCTGTTTATAGAAAGTCTTACAAATTCTGTGACTACACGAACAAACTCAAAGCTTGTGCACTGTTGCGCATATATGGCCTTCCAATACATATTGTATCTGTAAAGTCTGAGCCTAAGTACAGACACATACACAATATTAACAAAATGTTTTTCTATGTGCTTTCACATATGATACTATCTGATCCTCCTCCTGAAGAAATATACAAAATGATAAGCATCCTATTTATTATGTGAACATGTTGCTGGGGGAAGGGACTAGACAACTCAAGATTCAAAACCACTTTATATGCTTTTGTTCACACTTTGGACAGGATATAAAATCCTTTCAAAGAATGTCTTTTATGGCTACACTTCCTAAGTTCACAAACCTGCCTAGAATTAGTTGGGGGTTATGTCTCCCATATCTCGGTATCCCTAATAAACTCACTAAGAATCAAAGACTAAATACAGAGAATTTACAGGGTTAAAGTGATTCACATTTCTTTTCTCAAAAGCTCAAGACAAAAAGAAAATTAACTTGAAAGTGTACTTAGTAAAAAGATGGAGATGGAAAGAAATTCCTATTAAGTAGAAATTTTAATTGCTTTGAATTAATTTTACATTTACAAGCAGATCTTTGGATATAGAAAAGTATCTAAAGGTCCAGTTCTGGCATGTAAATTGTCTCATACTATACCTGATACTTAGGAAGAAAATAAATTAAGATTTTAATTTGTTGGAGGGAATGATGAGGATTAAAGTGTAGGGAAAATTTTTACCAAGAATTTGTACAGTATTACCTTCAATCATTTTGATGCAAGTCATTCATACCACCGCCATGCTAACAAGACATCCAATTTACTAAACAATGAATAGTGAAAATACATTTAAAAGGTACAAATGACTGTCCAAAGAATGACACTGAAAAATATTAAGTAACAGCTCTACCTCAAGATAAGCCTCAGCATTAAAGGGTTTTAATGAAGAGAGCCTTCAAAGGCTAAATCAGGAGGCATTGATTAGATTGCCTCTAACTTTGTGTTTTGACACCTTCGTCTTTCGTGGCATTATATTGTCTCTGTGCATCTCACAAAGGAAGCCTTTTACCAGGCCCACACAAGAACAGGAGACAGCAACGCATATAAAAGAGACTGTCAAGGGTGTGAGCCCAATGGGTCTCATTTGGATTTCAAGTGAAGAAAACTCCTAATGCATCTCATTACGATGTATGTGAACCTCTGAAAAGAGGATGGATAGGGATTCTCATCCCTATTAATTTATTGAAATGGATTCAGTCTTTTCCTTGTGTATCAGGAGAGACCATGTGTTTCAAGCAACGTAACAATATTATAGTTCCAATGACCAAATCTGCTATGATTTAGTATGTCCTTCTTTCAGATAAAAAGGATGCAGTTTCCTTGATAATTAGAATTTGCAGTTAAATATAAATCCTACAATTACATAGCAATAAATATTCTTTGTTACAATCATTTTTAAAGATTTGATGAAGCAGCTACACAGCTTTGTTACAGTGTAGGCTTTTTACCATTGAAATTCAATTTCCCCTTGCTTCTGCCTTTTACATGTTGACTTTTTATTTCATTGAGGAATTGTGAGCATGTTGTAATTAGGATAACACCAAAGAAAGTCATATTTTATTGAAACACAGTGAAAAAAAATTAAACAAATCTCGGTTCTCTCATCGCCATGCTGTCTAGTCTATTACAACTTCCTCGCAGGAATGGCACGGGCATCAAGCTACCTAATAGGCAATGATTGTGCCTGAAGTACTTACATTTACCTCATTCCCAACTTCATTATAATGATATCTACCCTTCCAAAATTCTAGTCCTTAACTATAGAGAAAGGCCATGATCTAATGCAGGTAGACATCGCAAGTAATTCCACAAATCCACAGGCCTGCAGATAGAAGACATATGCTCTCATTGCTCCTTAACACCATTAACATTTAGAGATGATTGATTATGGCATACCAACAGCATTCTGTGAATGCAGAGCTGATCTATTTTTTATGTAAATCATACAACCTGCTAGTCAAATTAAAGGTTAAATATACATAAAATCTTAAAATACAGATAATCTTTCACATAGAACATGGACCCATGATATACACAGTCAAATGTAACAGGAGCCATGGATTCATAGGAAGCCTCCTGTTTAAACCCAGAAAAACAGCATGACTATGTCCTCCTAGGTCGCAATGTATTTTAATACAAAGGAAATCTTATGTTCACAACTAAGTAGAATTAAAAATTATAGCCTGAAAACACAAGTGGAAAAATGTATAATCATCTTGAAAAGAACTTTCTATAAACAAACTCATAATTATTAGTTAAATGCTCTTATAAATGAGTCACAGAAAAGATAGATATAAATCAGATAGTAAGTATATATACATGTTGCTATATATGCATATGTTATTTAAGCAGTATAAATCTATGCATGAATGACCTCAATTAACTTCAGCTTACAAATGTCTTTACAAGAATGTTTCTATATCATCCTGGAACATAGACGATGGGAATGGTTTTGATAGATTATAATTAAGTTAGAATGATATATGTTTCTTATTTTTGTCTTGACAGTGCTTGTATTCTCAGGCAGAGCCTATTACAAACAAATATACAGCAGGGTACTTGTTGAATAATGTATTTCAAGTAGTTAAAATTACCAGGGACTTGCCTAAGATCTACACATAAATACATATTTTGAACTTAATTTTTATCATTGCATTGAATACATGAATATATTTTATAATCTACTTATAAAGCAGTTAATATCTGAGTTTTTAAAGGATATAACAAAGGTAGTAATCCTACCTTTATGACATAAACTTTATGGCATTATGAATAAAACTGACAAGTATAAAATTTGCTCCATAAAATAAGTGATATACTTATGTTAATTCACCTTTTAAAAGATATTATGTGTTGCTCCATTTTTTTTGACAAGGCTTCCATTCATCCTAGAGACATGTTGAAAAACACTATATTTTTCTCTCAATAAGGAAAATCACTTTACTCACTATCATGCTTGTTCTGTCTCAATAAAAAATCAATCATCAAATGCTTGCTTCCAAGTTCTACTTGTTAAACTGCCAATTTATGCGTACAGTTTGGCTCAGCAGAATTCACTCAGCACCACTTCTTTCATTATTATAATTTTGTACATCTCATAAAATGCTTTACACTCATGGGGGAGGGATTGCTTCGAAAGTTTTCTTATGCCTCCACTGTGCAGGTTCCATTACAGCTAAAGCAAAGTGGTAGGCTGTGGCTCCAAATCTTCACTTTTAAAGAAAAACTATATCGTTTTTGTGATTTTTCAAAGTGATAAAGGCTGCGCTGATACCACTGACAGAGGCAACTGAATTGGTTGTCGAAATGGTAGTAATGTCAATGTCAGATATGTGGTTGTCTTTTCATCTTGGCCCATTCTTGAATGTAAAAATCAGATGATTGAAGGACATTTCACTGACCTGTTATGGCCTCTGCAACTCTCAAACACAATGATAGTATTCCTTATATAAGAGCCACATTTTGGAGAAAACAGGCTTCATCAATGATGCCTTTGCGACATCTGGCGGTCCTTAGGATATATAAAAATTACTTTTTGTTTTTCCAAATCTATCGGTACTTGAAATTCCAGTCCAAAAGCCTTTGATTCCCCCTAGCGGGGGTACAAAAGCACTCTGGCCTGCAAACTAAGTTGTGGGCTACCATGAATCCATATGGTGCAAAAGGTCACAAATCTTGAGATGTGGTGACATCATGACAATAAGACACTTTCTAGACACAAGCTGACCCATTTTGAATATAAAAAGGACCCAGATCACATGTTCCCACACATTTCAAACCATAGAGAAAAAAGAAATATGCTAAGTGTTCCAAGCAAAAGCTGAACACTTGCATCTGAGGGTACTTATAGTTCTCACACTTAAGGAATACTACACAGGGATTTCCAGTGAGACTGCTTTAAATGATCTAACAGCTGTTTTATTATGTTACAGGTTGAGGCTCAGTAAATGGTAGTAAGGGGTGAAAAGTGGCTGAATTACAGGGTGTATGCCTTTATGCACTCTTCAGTAGTTTCGCAAATTATTAATGTGGTCACACTGAAGCTTGTTCTACATGTTCTGCCTTTATTTGTAATTCCAGGACAGCATAGGACTTGAAAATTACTTTATATAGAGAATAGAAATATTTCCTTTGGATTTTTATTCTTGTTGTATAGGCAATTCAGTATGAACAGAAGGGAAAGAAAATTCATTTCCATCTTTCTGTCACATTCTCTACAGGCACTTTCATTGTCCATGTTGATAAGTCAAGACTTCATTAAATATTTGCTAAGCATAAGAAAATTACATGTGTTTTACATCTGGTCCTTCAATTATGCTGAGTCTTGGTGAGGTAGCACACTTTGCAGTAACAAAAATAAATATAAATATACAGTGCTGATTTCCTATTTTCAACTATCATTTCAAATATTTGCCTTCACACTTCTATTATTTTGGCTATAAAGTAAGGCATCTAAAATTTTTTCTTTTAAAGAAAAGAAATTATATTTTCTAAATGACTTTCATAGCTCTCTTTCCTTCCTTCCTTCTTTCTTTCCTTTCTTCTTTCTTTTTCTCCTCTCCATCTCTCCCCTCTTTCTTTGTGTGTGTGTGTGCACGTGTGTGTTAGCTGGATTTTTGTTCACCTGTGTTTTGAGGTCAGAGGATAACCTTGGGTGTTATGCCTTCATGGGAACCATGGGACATCTCACTGGAACTTGGTGTTCAATGACTATGCTAGACTGGCTTACCAATGAATTCCAAAGACCCAATCTGCCTGTTAGAACCTCTCCAACACCAAGATTATACATATGCCACCATGCTCAACATTTTTTGAGGTTGTAGTAGGTCTTTGGCTGTCATAATAAGCACTTTAACAACTGAGCAATTTCCCAAGTCACTATAATCCATATTTACAATATATTTTTCTGATCCTTTTAAACTGAGCAATAGTTTATAGTCAATGTAAAATATATAAGTATACATTTATGACTTACAGTTAAGCATATTTTATATGTAATAATCGAACCAACTTATTTTCATTTATAAGTAACATATTAAAACAGGTATGATTAGAAGTGCCTGTTTTCTTTAGACACAGGAGCCACTTGAGTCCAAGAGCTGGAGAAAAATCTGAACAAAAAAAGGTACTCAGTTTCAAATTCAACAACAAAAATAAAATGAGTTCTAGCTTACCGAAAATGTAAAAATGTCAGCTGTAAAGTTCTCAGAAGTCTTACATTAGATGTATATTCTTTAGGACAATAATAAATTCATTTGACAGTATATATAGGCTAAAATGGAAACAAGTATGGGCATTTATCTTTAAAAAGTACTCAACTTTATCCATATTAATAACATAAATTGAAAAGATTCATCTTCTTGTAATGTTTAAAAGAACCTTAGTTAAGAAAGTAGTCTGATTCAAAAAATTTGGTGTCTGTTATTTTTCAAAAAAAATTCAGAGAAAAAATAAAGTAACACAATCCTTCATTGCTGTAGTATTTGCTAATATTTCAGGTTCTGCTAGATGGCTTGATGAATATTAAAAATAAAAAAAAATATGTTGAGTAAGATAGTGGCACTTCACCCAACAGCATTCATTGCTCCAAATGCATGTCTTGTAACACAGTAAACATTACAATGAAGGCCAGAAAAGGTAACTATAAGAACATACCCTCAAATACTAAATTGAAGGAATAACTTTGAATAAGGATATTAAACACACAAACTTTTTATGTAGAAGTATTGAACTGAAAATACATTTCAAACATGACTACACATGACAATATAAAGAAATAAAGTTTAAATGTTGAAAATTGTATTATTTTGAGGTCTTTTAGACACAGATTTGCAGGGTGTTCTAAGAAATATTATGCAAAATTTCATGGGTCATGCCAGAAATTATCAAAATTTCTAACGCTAAGAAATAGAAAGCTGTTATCTATGCATTCATTAAAATTATTTTGTTAAGTTGGAAGCAGTGAAAATTAGAATAAATGAAAATCTAACAAAATAGAGAAAACCAAACAAAAATAAATGAATAGCTAAAGTTAAAAGACATTGGTTACAGGTGACAGTGAAGGAAATCAATATAAGCATAATTTACATTCTTAAAAATAATTAAATAAATGTAATGAGTAAAATAGCCAACAATATAATTTAGAAACATGTATGGTCTTTCTGCACTTATCTTCCCTGACTCCTGAGTCCCCAGCTGACCTGAGCAGCTATCCCAATGAACCTCCATTACCACACTACCTCTCCACCTACCTTCATTAGACATGCGGATCCAGAATCATAGAGGTTAGATTTCCTTCCTGCACTCATTTTTCCCACATGCCAAGTCTTCTGGGGTACCCCCAACTTCCCAGAGCAGTCTGCTATCCCTGCTAGACTCCCATTCTTCTGCCACCTCTCCATACATCTTCATCAGACCTGCTAATCTGGAACCATACCACACAAGGAAACCCATCAGAGGCCTGCCATACCACTATTATCAAGGGTAGACCCCCTCCCAATACCTACTACAACAGGAACAGCCAGGAACTAAAGCCATCTAGATGGCTAAAGGTACTTGTAAAAACACAGTCAACAAAAGCTAGGGAAAAATGACACCTTCATAATGTAGCTATCTTAGTACAGCAAGCCCTGAATAATCCAACACAACCAAAACACAAGAAAAATGACCTTAAATCCAGCCATTAAAAAATGATAGAAGCCTTTAAAAAGAGAAATGAATAAATCCCTAAAAGAAATACAGGAAAATACAATTAAACAGATGATAGAAATAATAGATGATAGATGTATATTCAATACATGAAAATAGAAATAGAAGCAATAAAGAAAGCACAAATTGAGGAAATTTTAGAGATAGAAAACTTAGGGAATAGAACAGGAAAAATAGATATAAGCATCACTAACAGAATACAGGAGATGGAAGAGAGCATCTCAGGCATAGATGATACAATAGAAGAAAATGATAAATCAAAGAAAAGGATAAGGCTAAAAAATTCCTAACACAAAACATCCAGGAAATCTGGGATACCATGAAATTACCTAACCTAAGATTAATAGGAACAGAAGGTGAAGAGTCCCAGTTGGGACCATAAAATATGTTCAAGAAAATCAGAAGAAAACTGTCCCAACCTAAAGAAAGAGATGCCTATAAACATAGAAGAAGCTTATAGAACACCAATAAGACTGGACTAGAAAAGAAAATCCTCCTGCCACATAATGATCAAAACATAAAAACTACAGAAAAAAGAATATTAAAAGTAGCAAAGGAAAAAGGCCAGGTAACATACAAAGTCAGACCTATCACAATTATACCCAACTTCTCAACAGATTCTAGAAGCTAGAAGAGCCTGGACAGATATGTTGCAACCTCTAACAATCAACAGACGCCAGCCAAGACTACTCTACCCAGCAAAACTCCCAATCACCATAGATGAAGAAAACAAGATATTCAAGAAAAATCCAAATTTAAACAATATCTATCTACAAATCCAGTCATAGAAAAAAACATCAGACAGAAAACAGCAACCCAAGAAGGATAACTTCATCCAAGAAAACAAAGGAAATAAGTCATTCCATACCATCAACAAGGGAAGCACACACACACACACACACACACACACATTAATACAGCCAACATCAAAATAACAGGAATTAACAATCACAGGTCATTAGTATATCTCAACATCAATGGACTCAATTCCCCAATAAAAAACACAGCCTAATCAAAAGGATGTGAAAACAGGATCCATCATTCTGCTGCACACAAGAAACACACCACACCAATAAAGATAGGTATTACTACAGAGTAAAAAGGTGGAAAAAAGTTTTTTCAAGTGAATGGACCCAAGAATCAAGCAGGAGTAGCCATTTTAAAATCTAATTGAATAGACTTTCAACCAAAATTGATCAAAAGAGACTGGGAAGGACAGTTCATACTTATGAAAGAAAAAAAATCTACCAAGATAATATCTCAATTCTAAACATCTATGCCCCAAATAAAAGGGCACCCACATTTGTAAAAGAAACATTGATAAAGTTTAAATTGCACACTGAACACCACACATTAATAGTGAGCAACTTCAATACCCCACTCCCACCAATTGACAGGTCTTCCAGACAAAAACTAAACAGAGGAATAACGAAACTAACAGAAAATAAATGGACCAGAGAGAGATCTACAGAATATTTCACCAAAACACAAAAGTGCTTCTCAACATCTCATGGATCCTTCTTCAAAATTGAACATATAGCCACTCACAAAGCAAGCCTCAACAGATTCAAGAAAATTAAAAGCCTTGCATCTTATCAGACCAGCATGGATGAAAGCTGAACTTGAACAACAACAAAAACACCAGAAAGCCTAAACATAAATAAAATCTGAACAACTCTTTATGCAATGATCCCTGTGTCAGGGAAGAAATAAAGAAATTAAAAGTCTCTAAAATGCAATGAAAATGAAGGCATAACATACCCAAATAGATGGGACAAAATGAAAGCAGGCTATGAGGGAAGTTCATAGCACTAAGTACATCCATAAAAAAAATTACAAAGTTCTCATATCAGCAATTTAAAATTGTACCTAAAAGCTCTAGGAAAAAAAAGAAGCAAGCACACCAAAGAGAAGCAGAAGACAGGAAATTATCAAAATCAGGTCTGAAATTTGCTCAGTGTCTGTTATTATCTCTCTCTTTTCGTTTCTGATTTTGCTCATTTGGATACTGTCTTTTTGTCTTTTGCTTAGTTTGGCTATCTTGTTGTCTATCTTTATTTTTTGTCTATCTTGTTATTTATTATCTATATTATTTGTCTATCTTGTTGATTTTCTCAAATGACCAACTCCAGGTTTTCTTGATTCTCTCTATTGTTTTCTTTGTTTCTAATTGATAATTTCAAAGAATCATTAGGTCTTACTTCAAAAACCTTTACTGTACAAAATTGGAAAATTTCAATGAAATGGATTATTTTCTGGACTTACCAAACTTAAAGCAAGATCAGGTAAACTATTTACATAACCCCATAACCTTTAAGGAAATATAAGATGTAATTAAAAGTCTCCCAACTGGAAAAAAAAAAAAAGCCAAGGGCCTGATGCATAATTTTACTGCATAATTGTACCAAACGTTTTCAAATAAGAGCTAATGTCAGTACTTGTCATACCATAGCATAAAATAGAAATGGAAAGAACACTGCTAAATTCATTCTATGAAGCCACAGTCACCCTAATACCTAAACAATACAAAGACTCTACAAAGAACAAGAATTTCAGACCAATTTTGCTTATGAATATTGATGCAAAATTACTCAATAAAATACTTGCAAACTGAATCTAGGAACACATCATCTACCATGATCAAGTAGGCTTCATCCCAGGAATGCAAGGATGTTTCAATATATAAAAGTCTATCAACATAACCCACTATATAAACAAAGTGAAAGAAAAAAATTACATGATAATCTCATTAGATGTGGAAAAAGCCTTTGACAAACATTTCTTCTTGTTAACACTCTTGCAGAGATGAAGGATACAAGGTATGTACTTAAACATAATAAAATCAATATACAGCAAGCCAATAGCCAACATCAAATTCAATGGAGAGAAACTTAAAGCAATTCCACTAAGATCTAGGACAAGGCTGCCCACTCTCTCCCTATCTATTCAATATAGTACATGAAGTTCTAGCTAGAGGAAAAAATAAATAAAAAAGTTCAAGGGGATACAAATTTGAATGAAAGTCAAAGTATTGCTATTTGCAGATGATATGGTCATATATATAAGCACCCCAAAATTTCCACCAGAGAACTCTTTGCTACAGCTGATTAACACCTTTAGCAAAGTTGCTGGATCCAAAATTACCTAAGGAAAAAAATTAGTAACTCTCATTTATACAAGTGATAAATGGGCTGAGAAAAAAATTAGAGAAACAACATTCTTTACAGTAGTCATAAATAATATGAAATATCTTGTGGTAGTTCTAACCAAGCAAGTGAAAGATCTGTATGACAAGAACTTCAGGTCCTGAAGAAAGAAACTGAAGACAATATCAGAAGATGGAAAGATCTCCCATTCTTATGTATAGTTAGGATTAACAAAGTGAAAATGGCTATCTTACCAAAAACAATCTATAGATTCAATGCAATTCCAATCAAAATTCCAACACAATACTTTACAGACCTTCACAGAGCAACTTTCACCTTCAAATGGAAATTTTAAAAAGCCAGAATAGCTAAAATTAATCGCATACAATAAAAAGACTATCTGGAGGTATCACCATCCCTGATCTCTGGCTGTACCACAGAGCAACACTAATAAAAACTGCATGGTATTGGTATACAAAATGACAGGTTGGTCAATAGAATCAAGTAGATGATCCTGGTAAAGGATCTTCATGAAATTCGCAGCCAAATGGATGGAACTTGAAAATATCATCCTGAGCGGGGTAACACTGTCATAAAAGAATGAACACGGTTTGTACTTACTGAGAAGTGGTTATTAGCCCAAAAGTTCAAAATACCCAAGAGTCACTTCACAGCAACTGTAGGGCTGAGTGTGATATCCAAGATGGAGGAATTGGAGAAGGAACTGAAGGAGCTGAGGGAGTTTGCAGCCCCAGGGAGGGAGCACCAGTGGCAACTAGCCTGACCTCCAGATGTTCCAGGAGACTGGATCACCAACCAAAGAATACACATGGAGGAACCCATGGTGCTGGCCACATATGTGGCAGAGGAGGGTCTTGTTAGCCATCAGGGGGAGCAGAGGCCCTAGGGCCTGAGGGTGTTAGATACCCCAGTATAGGAGAATGCCAAGGAGGGAAGCTGAGAGTGGGTGGTGGGTGGTTGGGGGAATACCCCAATAGTGGAAGGGGGAGGGGGAAGGAATAGGAAGGTTCCAAAGGGGAGATCTGGAAAGGGGAAACATTTGAAATGTAAATAAAGTATGAAAAAAGAAATTAAAAAAAAGAAGATCCTGAAATATCCCACACACCCATGAATACTTGAGTTTTGTCAAAGAAGGTAAGATCATAAAATGGAAAAAAATGGCATCTTGAACAAATGGTGCTGGTCCAACTGGATCTTTATATATAGAAGAATGAAAATAGATTCATACTAATCACCCTTCAAAAAACCCCAATTTTGAGTGGCTCAAAGACCTCAGTGTATACTAAATCAAATAGAATAGAAAGTCAGGAATAGCCTTGTATGCATTTGTACAGGAGACACTTTCCTAAAAAGAATGCCAATGGCTCAGGCTTGAAGATTCACAATTGATAAATGGGACCTCATAAAATGAAAACCTTTTATAAGGTAGAGGTCAACTGGACAAAATGTCAGCCAACAGATTAAGAAAGAATCTTCACCAACACTTCATCTGACAGAGGGCTAATATCCAAAATTTACAAAGAACTCAAGAAGTTAGACACCAACAACCTAAATATCCCAATTTGAAAAATGGAGTACAGAACTAAACAGAAAATTTTCAACAGAGGAATCTTGAATGGCCAAGAAGCCCTGAAATGCAAATCAAAACAACTCTGAGACTCCATCTTATACCAGCCAGAATGACTAGGATCACAAATTTGAATTATAGCACATGCTGGTAAGGATGTATAGCAAGGGGAACTCTCATCTATTGCTGGTAGGAGTGAAAATTGTATAACCATTTTGGAAATAAATTTGTGGTTTCTCAGAAAATTGGGAATAATTCTACGCTAAGACCCAGCTATACCATTCCTGGGTACAAAAAAGATGCCCCACTATACAACAAGGACACATGCTCCCCTATGTTCATCACTGCTTTTTTCATAATAGCCAGAAACTAGAAACAATCTAGATGTCCCTCAACTGAAGAATGGATAATGAAAATGTGGTACATCTACACAATGGAATACTATTCAGATATTAAAAACAAGACATCATGAGTTTTGCAGGCAAATGGATGGAACTTGAGAATATCATTCTGAATGAGTTAACCCAGAACTAAAAGACATGCATGGTATGTACTCACTTACAAGTGGCTATTATCCATGCTGCACTCCACAGACTCAAAGAAGCTAAACAAGAATGAAGGTCCAAGCAAGGATCTTGAATCTTACTTAGAAGGGGGAATAAAGCCGGGCAGTGGTGGCGCATGCCTTTAATCCCAGTACTTGGGAGGTAGAGGCAGGCGGAATTCTGAGTTCAAGGCCAGCCTGGTCTACAGAGTGAGTTCCAGGACAGCCAGGGCTATACAGAGAAACCCTGTCTCAAAAAACCAAAAAAAAAAAAAAAAAGAAGGGGGAATAAAATAGAGGTAAGGAGCAGATGGATGGAGGGAACTGTATAGGAGAAGAGATGGGGAGGTGAAGTGGAAGCTTAAGGGTTCTTTGGAAACTCAGCTGTATTGAATGGTGTTTTGTTGGGGCAAATACATGAAGGAATGTTTTGCTGAAGAGGACAAAGGTGAAGGGATGTTCTGCTAAAGCAAGCACATGAAAGGACATGTGATAAAGGATTCTCCACTAACGACATACATGTATTTGTCCTCCTTACATTGCATAGTTGAGCTACTTTGGTTAGGACTCCATAGAGAGAAATGAACCAAGAAATTCTGGTGGTGTTCTGCCACTTCTTGCCACTTCCGAGGACTTAGGCCAATTGGTAGTGTGATGTCAGCTGAGACAGTCTCACGTGCTGAGGCAAGCCCTACGGAGGACACGGGGCCTGGGCTTGGCTTGCTTGTAGAGATAGCTACAACACTTCTTCATCTGCTTTTGCAGTGGATTGAATATGTTTAGCCTAGGGATTGGCACTATAAGGAGGTATGACCTTGTTGGAGTAGGTGTGGCCTTAGAGTAGGTATGGCCTTGTTGGAGGAAGTATGTCATTATGGGTATGGGCTTTAAAATCCTCCTCCTAGCTGCCTGGTAGCCAGTCTTTGTCTAGTATCCTTCAGATGAAGATGTAGAACTCTTATCTCCTCCAGCACCATGCCTGTCTGGATGTTGTCATGCTCCCATCTTGTTGAGAATGGACTGAACCTCTGAACCTGTAGCCAGCCCCAATTAAATGTTATCCTTTATAAGACTTGCCTTGCTTATGGTGTCTGTTCATGGCAGTAAAACCCTAACTAAGATAGGCACAGCAGAAAAGTTCTCCTGGCTTTCCTGTTGATCCTGATCCCTCCTGCTGATTTGTGCCAACTCAGTTGAGGCCTGGCTATTTCTGCTAGGTTTTGTCATACAGTGTTTGCAAGTGAATTGAGCTGCTACTGCTGACCTGTGAACTGAACTGCTGATTTCCTGACAATGCAGATGGATTTACTCCAAAGAGCCATTTCTTAACAGGTCTACTTCCTCCATCTCCTTTCTTTTCCACTACCTCTGGTGGCTGTTGGTCTAGAAGAGAGGTTAAAGCTTTTAAGAGACATAATTAAAAATAGGATTAAAAAAATAAAGTTACAGGGAGGGAAATGGGAGTATTCAGGATCAGGTATGGGGAAAAGCTGGAAAGATGGCCAGAAGGCCATAAGAATGAATGGAAATCTACAACTGGAGTAGGGGTTGTAGTGAGGGGCATCTTGAGGATATGCTAGAGACCTAGAATAAGGGAGGCTCCCAAGAATCAATGATGGTTACCTTACCTGAGAATCACAGCAGTGGGGATATGGAACCTAAAGAGTCTACCTCTTATAGCCAGTTAGGAACCCCAGTGAAGATATAAGGAAATGAAGCCACTCACAAAACTTTCAACCCTAAATTTATCTTGTCTACAAAAAAATGCAGGGACAGGGTATCTAGCAGAGACTGAAGGAATGGCCAAGCAATAACTGGCCCAAGTAGAGACCATCCCATGGGCAAGCACTAATATTATTAATGATACTCTGTTTTGCTTACAGACATGAGTCTAACATGACTGTCTTCTGAGAGGCTCCACCCAGTAGCCAACTGAAAGAGATGCAAAGACCCACAGCCAAATACTGGATAGAACTTGGAGACTCTTATCGAAGTTTTAGGGGAAGGATTGAGGGCCTAGGAGGGGATAGGAACACCACAGGAAGACCAGCAGAGTGAACTGGTTTCCCATGGTGATGTTGAAGCTCGGTGAAAAAGATTGAGTGGAACCTTGTGGGCAGCGAGGTTTGTGTGGAGAGAACATAATCCAAGAGGTACTTTACAGGGCAGCAGCCGACTATAAAATGGATTCCATCAAATGCAGTGCTAAGTACTAAGAAGATAAACACCTACATAGGTTTGTTTTCATCCTATATATACAATAAAGGTTTTGAAAATGATTTTAAGCAATGACCCTTGTAGATATGTATGAATCAATTTGCATGAGATAGTATCTTTCATCAATAACTGTTTAGAGCCTAATACAGTTTCTTATATTTATTACTCACACTCAAAGTATTTGTTGAATTATTGAACTTTGAACAGCATTAAAAACATGCTCAAATTGTCATTGGCTTATTCCAAAAGATGAAGTTGCTTTCTAGTCTGCACCTTCTTGGGGGCAGATCAACCTGTCCCCCCTTTTCTCCCAACACTGCACTATCTACAGGGCTCCCAGGAGATCTGCGGCAGCCAGGACAACAGTCTGCAAGTCTCTCAGGAGATTGGCTGCAGCTAAGGCCACATATTCCCCCAGAGATATGTGGAAACCTAGGGACACAGGAAGCAGGCTCCACACAGAGTCACCCAGGCCAGCTAACACCAGAGATAACTAGACGGCAAGAGCCAAGCACAAGGTCAGATGCAACAGAAGCGAATATACTTTGACACCATCAAAACCCAGCTCTCCCATCATAGTAAGCCATACATTTAGCAATACACCTGAAAAGCATCATGCTGACCTAAAATCCCATGTCATGAACATAAAAGAGACCTTTAAGAAGGATATAAATAACTCACTTAAAGAAATACAGGAAAACACAGTTAAACAGGTAGGCGCCCTTAAAGAGGAAACAAATAAATCTCTCAAAGAAATACAGAAAAACACAATCAAATAGGTGAAGAAATTGAACAAAGCAGTCCAAGACCTAAAAATGGAAGTAGAGACAATAAAGAAATCACAAATAGAGGCAACCCTGTTAATGGAAACCTAGGAAAAAGGTCAGGAACTACATATGCAAGCATCACCAACAGAGTACACATGATAGAAAATAGAATCTCAGGTGTAGAAGATACCATAGAATATATAGACACAGTAGTCAAAAAGATACAAAGCATAAAAAACTCCTAACCCAAAACATCAAGAAAATCCAGGACAATGAAAACACCAAACCTAAGAATAATAGGAATAGAACAGAGCAAAGATTCCTAGCTGAAAGGGCCAGAAAACATCTTCAACAAAATCAAAGAAGAAAACTTCTCCAACCTAAAGAAAGAGGTTTCCATAAATGTTCAAGAAGCCAATATATAGAACACCAAATAGATTGGACCAGAAAAGAAAATCTTCCAGTACCATAATAATCAAAACACTAAATACACAGAACAAAGAAAGAATATTAAAAGCTGTACAGGAGAAAGGCCAAGTAACATATAAAGGCAGAACTATTAGAATTATACCAGACTTCTCAACAGAGACTAAAAGCCAGAAGATCCTGGACAGATGTCATGCATACCCTAAGAGAATAAAATGCCTGCCCAGGCTATTATACCTAGCAACATTTTCAATCATCATAGATGGAGAAACCAAAATATTCCATGACAAAACCAAATTTAAACTATATATGTTTAGGAAAGGATACCTATATATATAGGAAAGGATAATGTCAACACAATAAGAGTATCTACACCAAAGAAAAAACAAGAAATTGATCATCTTACAACAATCCCCAAAGGAGAGAATCATATACAAATAATTCTAACTCCAACAACAAACAGGAACTAACAATCATATGTCTTTAATATCTCTCAACATCAATGAACTCAATTTACCAATAAAAAGACATAAGCAAACAGACTGGATATGCAAGCAGGACCCATCATGAAGCATACCTCAATAACAAAGACAGACACTAACTCAGAGTTAAAGTCTGGAAAAAAGTTTTCCAAGCAAATGGTTCCAAGAAACAAGTGGGAGTTGTCATCCTACTATCCAATAAAATAGACTTTCAACCAAAAGTTATAAAATGTAATGAGGAAGGACACTTAATATTCACTAAAGGAAACAACCAGCAAGATAAAATCTTAATTCTGAACATCTATGCCCCAAATGCAAGGGCATACACATTCATAAAAGAAACTTTACTAAAACTCAAAACATACATTGAACCTCACACAATGATAGTGGGATACTTCAACATCCCACTCTCTACAATGGACAGGTCTTTGAAACAGAAACTTAACAGAGACACAGTGAAGCTAATAGAAGTTATGAACCAAATCGATTTAACAGATATATACAGAACATTTCACCCTAAAACTAAAGAATATACCTTCTTCTCAGTACCCCACGTTACTTTCTCTAAAACTGGCCATGTAATTGGTAACAAAACAAGCCTCAACAGATACAAGAAGATTGAAATAATCCCATGCATCCTAAAAGATCACCACAGATTAAGGCTAGACTTCAATAACAACAAAAATAACAGAAAACCCACATACTCATGGAAACAGAACAACTCTCTAGTCAATGATAACTTGGTTAGGGAGGAAATAAAGAAAGAAATCAAAGGCTTTCTAGAATTCAATGAAAACGAAGATACAACATACCCAAACTTACAAGACACAATGAAAGCAGTGCTAAGAGGAAAATCCATAGTACTAATTGCCCCCATAAAGAAATTGGAGAGATCTGACACAGACAACTTAACAGCACATCTGAAAGCTCTAGAACAGAAAGAAGCAAACATATCCAAGAGGAGTATATGAAAGGAAATAGTCAATCTCAGGGTCGATATCAACCAATGAGAAACAAACAATCAACAAAACTAAGAGCTGGTTCTTTGAGAAAATCAACAAGATAGATAAACCCCTAGCAAAATTAACTGAAAGACCCAGAGACAGTATCCAAATTAACAAAATCAAAAATGAAAAGGGTGACATAACAACAGAAACTGAGGAAATTTTAAAAAATCAAATTTTACTACAAAAAAAACCCAAAAAAAGCCCAGGGCCATATGGCTGTAGTGCAGGATTTTACCAGACCTTCAAAGAAGAGCTAATATCAACACTCCTTAAAGTATTCCATAAAACAGAAACAGAAGGGTTACCTTCTCATCACTCCTCTCCAGAGACTGTTTGAGGGTTGACCCTGACACAACAGAAAATAAACCTCTTGCTTGCTTTTGCATCCATCTGAATCTCAGTGTCTCACTCGGGGGCATCTTGAAGTAAGATGCCCCCACTGACAGTAAGAGTAACCCACTGACAGAGGGTTGTAGGGGTGTCTTACACTTGGGGGCTCATCTGAGATTCGAGGAGACCCCCCAAGTGACCACAGATTAGGCTGATTAGAGGGGAAAAGACCAAGCTTGTCAGTGGCAACAGGTGTCTAAGTGTTTGTCTCCCTGTCTTCTGCTTTCACTTTTGGCTTGCAAACATGGTGTCGGCTGGAAAGCCACTGGTCTGGTGAAGTCAAATTGTGGCGGGCAGATGTGCCTTAACACCATGACCATGGGGAGTCTAGAGAACACTTCAGGACCCCCGGAAGGAGTAGAGAGGACTCCCGCTCCTTTTGGAAATGTCAAGACACAGTATCAACGGGAGCTGAGTCTTGATATAACCTGGTTTCTGCACCATGTCAGGGGTGAACTGTCTGTATAAACTGGGTTCTGTGCCCATGGAAGGGGCAAACTGTGTGTTGATTGTCTTTTTCTGTGTTCTTGGACTTGGACTTTCTGCAACTATGGCAGGGGCAAACTGTCTCTGTGTTGATTGTCTTTCTCTGTGTTTGTTGGTGTTGGTTATCTTGTTCTGTGTTCTTGGACTTGGACTGAATAATATTTTTCAACACTGGAGAGACTGAATCTACCCCATTAAACATCTTAGTTAACCACTGGAGGGAAGTTAGGGAAAGAGAAAACTTGTCAAGAATAGTAAAGAAAGGCAAGTTAGTTAATCTTTTCTTCTCCGATTGGCCCACCTTCAGAGTAGGGTGGCCACCCACAGGGACCTTCGAATTGCAGGTGATCAAAGCAGTAGAGGAAAGAATCTTTAGGTCATGATCCCTTGGGCACCCAGACCATGTGCCCTATATAGTTACCTGGAAGAATCTAGTGGAGGACTCTCCCCCATCATGGATAAAAGCCTTTCTTTCCCCAAGACCCACCTTGTAAGTTCATCAGGAAAATAGGAAACATAGGAGGAGGGATCCTGACCTGAGAAGTAGTCAACCCTGCAAGACCCTCCTTTTCCACATCCCCCTACCCTTACCCAAATGGCCCTGGCAGCACCAGAACCAGCCCTGGGATCCTCAGCCCATATGGTACAGGGCTGTTGAAGCCCCCTTTACCAGAGGGAGGAGTGGGAGGAGACCCCCAACTTCCTGGTCCTGCCATGGGAACCTGAAGTCTGAGAGCCACCTCCCCTGATTCCAAGGTAGCTTTCCCACTGAGGCCATATGGGCCTCTAGATAAGGGCAATCAGGCTATGCAATATTGGCCCTTCTCTTTGGCCGACTTATACAACTGAAAGGCCCAACACTCCCCTACACCCCTTCAGATAACCCCACGGGGATGATAAATCTCTTTGAGACTGTTTTGTTTACTCATTAGCCCACCTGATATCCAACAACTCATGAGAGTGATCTTCACGATGAAAGATCGAGAGAGGATAAAGCAGGAAGCCAGAATGAATGCACCCCTCAGACACAGGGGCACCATCAATTGAGCAGGCTATTGTCAACAGCAGGTTTCCCCTGACTAGACCTTACTGGGACTTTAATATGACAGAAAGTAAGGCGCACCTGAAGGTCTACCATCAGGCTCCATTGGCAGGTCTCAAGGGTGCTGCAAAGTGACCCACCAATTTGACCAAGGTAAGGGAGGTGCAGCAGGGCCCAGGTGAGATGTCTGCAGCCTTTCTAAAACAACTCATGAAGGCATTCCATTGGTTTATACCCTATGACCCTAGCAGCGAGGAGCTTAAAGCTACTAAAGTAGTGACTATGTCTTTTATAGACAAGGCTAGTAGAGATATCAGGAAAAAGCTTCAGAGACTAGAGGCACTACATGATAAGTTGTTGAGGGATTTAGTGTAGGTTGCTGAGAAAATCTACCATAACAGGGAGACAGAGGAGGAGAAGGAGCAAAGAAAGAGAAAGAAAGAAGATGAAAAAGAGATGAAAAAAAGAAAAGTGACAGGAAAGGAATTTACAGAGAATCTTGGCAGGAAAAGCAGAGAAGAGAGACTCCAACCAAAGAGACACAGAAAAGCCCTTAAAAAGGACCAATGTGCACATTGCAAGGAGAGGGGCCATTGGGCCCGAGAGTTCCCTAACAAACGGAAGCTGGGGACAGGAAATCCCAGGCTTGGGAAAAGCACCCCCAAACAGTGAAGGTGTTAGCCCTGAGGGAAGACAGAGACTGGGAGGGCCAGGGTTTGGACCCCCTCTCTGAGCCCAAGGTAATATGGAAAGTGGAGGGGAAACCCACTCAATTCTTGATGGACACAGGGGCTTAACACTCGGTCCTTCTCCAAGTCAAAGGCCCTGTTTCCAAGAAAAAAATTGTGGGTCCAAGGAGCCACTGGCACCAAAATCTATTCATAGACTACCCGAAGAACAGTGGACCCAGGGATGGACCAGGTATCCCATTCATTTATGGTCATGCAAGACTGTCCCTACCCTCTGTTGGGGCAAGAATCTCCAAAATGGGGGCCCACATACACTTCCTGCCTGAGGGGCCACATCTAACTGGCCCAAAAGGAGAGCCCATGGGTGTAGGAAAAACTTCTCTGACTGACCCCTGCTGAGAGCTGAGGTTACCTGTTTTACAGATGGGGGCAGTTTTCTCCATGAACGGCAGAGACGAGCAGATGTTGCTGTGGTAGACGGTACAAATGTCCTCTGGGCCGAACCTCTACCCACCTCCTGCACATCAGCGCAGAAAGTATAGCTAATTGCCCTCACCAAGGCCTTAGAACTTGGGGCCAGTAAGAAAATTAACATCTACAGGGATAGCAGGCATGCCTTTGCCACAGCCTACATTCATGGGGCTATATATCAGGAGAGAGGACTGCTCACATCAGAGGGAAAAGAGATAAAAAACAAGCAGGAAATCTTGGATCTCTTAGATGCACTGATGAAGCCAGCAACTGTGAGTATCGTTCATTGCCCAGGACATCAAAAGGGAGGAGACTCAGTGGCCCAGGGCAATAACCAGGCAGATCAAGTGGCTTGAGAAGGGCTATGCAGGAGCCTATCCCAGTTATGGGCCTACAAGAGACATCCACCAGGGAATCTACCTGAATAAGGGATGGCCTCACTTAAAATATACTGGAGGAGAAAGGACTCAGATTGCTAGCCAGCCTACCAACTATTACCTAGAGAAGGAAGGGCAGTAGTGCACACAAGGAGAAAAAATTATATTCCCCAGAAAGCAAGCAAAAGACTTACTAGGCCAAATGCAGAGATGGACTCATTAGGGGATAAAAAGCTTGTCCAAGCAGTTAAGGGATCTAAAGTGTATATAACAGACCTCAGGTTTTGGGTCAGAGATATAGTAAAACAGTGTAAGGTATGCCAGCAAGTGAATGCTTCTACATCCAAGAGTAAACAGAGCAAAAAAAAAAAAAAAAAAAAAAAAAAAAACCTAGGAAAGAATGGCCTGGAGTATATTGAGCACTCAATTTTACAGAAGTTAAGCCAGGAAAATATGGTTACAAATACCTCCTAGTGTTTGTGGATGCTTTCTCTAGATGGGTTGAGGCTTTCCCCACCAAACAGGAAACAGCTACCATGGTAGCCAAGAAGATATTAGAGGAAATTTTTCCGAGGTTTGGAGTGCCCAAGGATAGGACAATGGTTGTGCTTTTCTCTCTAAGGAAATTCAGGGATCAGAAGAGATACTGGGGACTAATTGGAAGCTCCACTGTGCGTACCATTCCCAGAGCTCAGGGCAGGTAGAGAGAATAAATAGGACTCTAAAAAAGACCTTGACAAAACTGACCTTGGAGACTGGAGGGGACTGGGTGGTGCCCCTCTCCTTGGCCCTATTATGAGCCTGGAACACCCCCTACCTTTTTAACCTGACCCCTTTTGAGATCCTATTTGGTACCCCAACTCCCTTGGTCTCCACTGAATCCTCTCTGGAGGTATCCCAACTCACTGATAGGAACCTCTTCTTGAGGCTCCAAGCCCTTCAGTCAATATGAGATTTGGCCCAAACTGTTTGCTTTAAATGCTCCAGGGATGCCAGAGACCTTCAGAGCTTCTAGACTGGTGACTGGATCTATGTAAGGAGGCATCAGGCAGAGTTGCTGGAACCCCAGTGGAAGGGACCTTTCCTGGCACTGCAACTACTCTCACAGTCCTCAAGGTGGATGGTACTGTGGCCTGGGTGTGTGCTTCCCATGTGAAACCTGCAGATGCCTTGCTCCCCAGAGACCCCCCCCCCCCCACAATCTGTTCAAGCTCAAGATCACTTGACCTTGATCATGACTTTGTGGTGGTACCTTTGGATTCTGGTTCCTTTCCCCATCCTATGTGCCTGTCTGCCAAACCTGTTACAGAACTCACTGTTTCCCTTCTGTTGGAATTGGGGCTGGCTGGGGCAGCCACCAGGACCTCTGCTTTGGTCTTACAAGGGAAAAATTAAGTCAGTCTGGGGTCAGCCATTGATTTAGATATAGAGAGAATAGAAACCTCCATCATCACCTTAAAGAATCATTGACTTCATTATCAGAAGTAGTACTATAGAATAGTAAGGAATTAGACCTAACTTTTCCTCCAGCAAGGAGGGCTATGTGCTGCCTGAGCTGGGGAGTGTTGCTTTTATATAGACCTTTCTAGAGTTGTTAAAGATTCAATGGCCAGGGTGAGAGAAGGGTTAGCCAAGCAGAAGACATAAAGAGAGCAGAGTCAGGGCTGGTTTGAGTCTTGGTTTAACTCCTCCCCTTGGTTAACCACCCTCACAGCTACTTTGTTAGAACCCCTAATTGCTCTCCTGCTATTGTTGACCTTTGGACCCTGCATATTGAACAAGCTTATAGCCTTCATAAAAGAGAGAATAGGAGCAGTGCAGCTGATGGTCTTGTGCCAACAATATGAGTTACCCAAGACCCCCGAGTGTAGCTCCAGGATTAGAGCTTATACAAGAAAAAGAGGGGAATGAGCGACCCTGGGGTTTCCAGTCCCACACTCTCCTTATAGATCCTCCTTCCAGTCTAGGGCCAAGGCTAGGCCAAGTTCCATTCTCCACCCTCAGGGACACTCTTGAGTAAAAAATTCTCAGAATGTACTGACTGATAGTTACCTGAGCCTCTGGAAAGTCCTAGGTAGAGTTCAAATGTGTGTCATGCTTGCTAGCCTATAGATTGAAAGATCAATATGCTTAGCCAATACGTTTAAACTGTAACCTTGCTGATATAACCTATGCCCCTAAAAAGGATAAAAACTGCTTGTGATAGCCATTTGGGGTCGCCTTCTTGTCACTCATCTCAAGGGACTGATTGAGGGTCGAACCTGACGCAATATAAAATAAACCTCTTGCTTTTGCATCGAAAGAAAGAAAAGAAGGAAACAGAGGGAACACTATCTCATTTATTCGATGAAGCCACAGTTAATCTGATACCTAAACCACACAAAGACCCAACAAAAAAAGAGGTCTTCAGACCAATTTCACTAATGAATATTGATGGAAAAATACTCAATAAAATTCTGGCAAACTGAATCCAAGAACACATCAAAACCGTCATTCATGATGATCAATTAGGCTTCATCCTAGGGATGCAGGGAATTCGTAACAATAAAACAATTCTTAACAGCAATAGAACATCCAGGGGAATTACCATCCCTGACCTCAAAGTGTACTACAGAGCAATAAAGATAAAAACTGCATGGTATTGGTACAGAGACAGACCGGTCGATCAACGGAATAGAATTGAAGACCCAGAAATAAGCCCATACACTTATGCACAGTTGATTTTTGATGAAGAAGCCAAAAACATGAAATGGAAAAAAGAAAGTATCTTCAAAAAATGGTGCTGGTCAAATGGGCAGTCAGTATGTAGAAAAATGAAAAAATAGATCCATATTTATCACCTTGCACAAAGCCCAAGTCTAAGTGGATCAAGGACCTCAACATTAAACCAGATGCAATGAATCTAATTAAGAGAAAGTGGGAAAGAGCCTCAAACTCATTGATATGGAGGCAGGAGAATGTCCTAAGCAGAACTCCAATGGCTCAGGCTCTAAGATCAAAAATTTATAAATGGGACCACATGAAGTTGAAAAGCTTCTGTAAGGCAAAAACAAAACAAAACAAAACAAAACAGTCAATAAGACAAATCAGCAACCAACAACAGATTGGGAAAAAATCTTCACCAGCTCCACTTAAAATACAGGGTTAATGTACAAAATATATAAAGAACTCAAGAAACTAACCTCCAAAAAACAAAATAACCCAATTTAAAAATGGCTTAAAGAGCTAAACAGAGAAGTCTCAACTGAGAAATCTTAAATGGCTGAGAAGCACCCAAAGAAATGTTCAACATCCTTAGTCATCAGGGAAATGTGAATCAAAATGACCTTGAGATTCCTCTTTACACCGATTATAATGAATAAGATCAAAAACTCAGGACACGGTAGATACTGGAGAGGATGTGGAGAAATAGGAACACTCCTCCACTGCCGGTGGGAGTTGCAAGCTGGTACAACCACTCTGAAAATCAATCTGGAGCTTCTTCAGAAAATTGGAAATAGATCTACCTGATGGTCCAGCCATACCAATCTTGGGCATATACCCAGAAGATGCCCCAATTTTCTGAAGGGGAAAGAGAGAGATTTTTGTAGTATTTAAGTTGTTTGTGTTGCTAATATAACCTGTAGACATTTTCATCTGTATGTACCTTTTAAAGTAGCTTCAAGGTAGCACAGGAGTGATAGGGATCACTGTGGAATTTAGTCTTACTCATCCCTCCCCTCCTCCCATCTGCCTTATCTCTCTGCTGGTCCTTTCCTCCTACCAAGCAGCATTCCTTCTGTGTTCGTGGCATATTGTGCATTCCATTACTTTCTTTTCCTCACCATTTCCCCAACTTAAGATCTCTTGTTAATTTCTCTGGGTCTCCCTTCTACTTTCATGACCTATGACATACGCATCTATATGATATCTACAGAATATGAGTTATGGTCTGTGCTGGAGAGACAGTGTATCAGTAGAGTGCTTGCTACCCTCCTTTCCAGCCCCCACCATACACTTTCTCTGTATGTGCTTGTACACGAGTGTGTTCCCTCATCTAGTTTTAGTATCAGAGTAATATTGACCTTGAGAAAGACTTCGGTGGTATTTCTTGTATTTCCATACTGTGTGTAAATTTCAGAAGTACTGACCTCAGTTTGTCCTCAAACATCTGGTAGAATTGAGCAGTTAATTTTATATGGTCCTAGATATTATTTTTATAAAATGTTTTTTTTAAGTAACATGTCAATTTCGTTTTTCTTTGAGGCCTGTTAAGTTGTTTATATCATCTTGATTTATTTTTGTTAGGTCATATTTATTTGGAAAGACAAATTCTAGGATTTAGTTCTCATTTCACTGTTGGGTCCAAGGGTTCCAGGGATTGAACTCAGGTCACTGGATTTGTGCAGCAAGAACCTTTACACCGTCATCCATCTTATTTTAATGACCTGATTCCTACATTTCACTGGGGTCCATTGTAACATCTTTCCCCCCCCTTAATCTCCAATTCTATTAATTTGGGTCCTTTTTTCTTTCTTTTAGTTAGCTTGGCTAAATGTTTGTCAACTTCATTTATCTTTTCAAGGAACCAATACTTTATTTGGCTCAAAGTATTGCTTTTTTGTCTTCATTCTTGCTCTAATTTTAGTTAGTTTTTCATCAGCATGTACTGCATTGGAATCTGATTTGTCTTGCTTTCTGAGACATTGAGAAACATCGTTAGGTTATTTAAATCTGTTCATTTTAAATTTTCCTCTCATTCATAAATGATAGAACTAGACAGAAAATCAGCAAACACACAGCATATCTGCACAATGTTATCAATTGGCTTGACCTAATATATTTACTGTATAGAATATCTAGTGACATTAGAATACACATTCATATGAAGAACACCTAGAAGATGTTCATGATAGGTTTTATACTGGACCATTCATTAGATAGATAGATAGATAGATAGAGATATATACACACACATGCTGTTCAGCAATATCAATAAACTACTTATAGAAGTATCTCAAGTGCATAGTTACACAGTAAAAGTATAGAGTAGATATTGTAAGATTCACTTTGTATAAAATATCCACAAAAAAGGAAATTTCTATAGAAGCAAAGCATGGCTCAGGGTGAGAGAATGGATGAACTAAAAACTACTGTAGGCATTTCATAACTTGTATGCCTTTGTTGGCAAATTTTCTGCAATATAAACTTTACATAAAATGTGCTAAGATTTGTCTAATTCAATAATTTTTGCTTGGAATTTATGTGAATCTTTTAATTTATTACCTTATGTTTTTGCTCTTCTAGTTTTTTTTTTGTTACTGTGAATAGCAATGAGATGATTTTATTGCTATGAAAATTATAAAATACATCTATTAATCTTAAATTTTTATTTAAATACATATTTTATCATTTTCTTTAAACTGCCTTAATATCTAATTTATCCATTATTTATAATTGGTAGTCTTTGGTATCATGGAAGAACTTATCAAATTACTTCTACAATTAAGATCATTGATTACACTTAGAGATCAGTCAGGTTTTACTATAAGGATTTTAATTTTGGATGGAAAAGTTATTCACATAGATCAGAATTAGATGAGAAATGCTAGAATCCATGAGAATGATGAGTCACAAGGAAGGTGATTCTAAGATACAATTTCACAGCACCAAGTGCCTACATCAAAAAAATTGGAGCTATTTCATACGAGCAACTTAATCGCACACCTAAAAGCTCCAGAACAAAATAAAACTAACACCCAAAAGGAGTAGAAGGCAAGAAATCATCTAAATCAGGGAAAATTTCAAAACAAAACAATATAATGAATCAATAAAAGATATAATTGATTCTTTAAGAAAATCAATAAGATAGAAACTCTTAGCCAAATTAACTAAAAGACAGAGAGGAGACTAAAATTAATAAAATTAGAAATGAAAGGAGATATAACCACAGACACCAAGGAAATCAAGAAAATCTGAAAGATACATTTTAAAAAATCTGTAGTCCATCAGAAAATCTAGAGAAAATATGTACACCAGTGGAAAATCTAGAGAAAATGGATACACTACTTGATACAGAAGACCTACCAAGGTTAAATCAAGATCAGATAAGCAATTTAAATCAGCTTATAAATGCTAGCGAAATAAAGTAAATAGTTAAAAATCTCCCAATCAGGAAAATAAAAAAGCCCATGTTTTTCAACACAGAATCCCATATAACCTTCAATAAAAAATTAACACCAATAGTCCTTAAATAATTCCACAAAATAAAAATAGAATGAACATTGCCTAATCTTTTTCTAAGGCTACAATTAAGAAAATTACAGACTAAGTTCCCATATGAAAATAGATACATGACAGACAGAAGTGACACATGCAACAACATGGTATCCCATAAGGACATTATGCTAAGTGAAATAAGCTCATCATAGGAGGATAAAGCTGTGACTCCAGTTATAAGAGCGACCTAGCATTGGTCAATTTCAGACTGACAAAAAGTAGAAGACAGGTTGTCAGGAATTGAGAGAAAAGAAGTTCACGTGTGATGTGTACAAAGTTCTATGTTTGGTTAGATGTAAAAATCTGGAAACGGTGGTAGTGATTTTTCAAAGCATGAATGTATTTAATGACATGGATCTATACATTATTTTCATAACTGTATGTGACTCTGAGCTTGTAGAAATGGAGAAGGTTGTGTTTACTGCTTGTTCTTTGGAGGTGGGGCTTTTCTTCAATGCTGTGTGCTCTTAGGTTGTCATGAATATCTGCTTTTTGGTTTCCTACAAAGTGTCATAATGTATTTCAACTCATGATGTGTAATTTAAAAATACAAATTAAAAAAAAAAGATGACCTCCATGTTCACAGAAAAACAACTATCCATATCAAGTTCCATTAGAATTTGTATTTTTCTGTCAGTCTACACTGAAAGGACCACAGGTTTTGTGCCTCCCTGTGGCTTTGACCTTAAATCCCAGCTTTACCATAGGACATTAAAATGCCTTACTTCTTCCAGTCTGTTTCCTCATCTTCATAACTGAGCATGTAACTATTGTTTCAAGAATAGATTTTAGGAAGGAAGACTTTCATAAGTATACACACTGAAGCATATACATAAGTATATACATCGAAGGTGAGTATGCATTCTAGGCATGTTAGGCTACAGGTTCTTCTCATTAGAAAGAAGCCTTCACGCTTGTCAGCTGTTAAAATTAGATGGCTGAGGGTGTTAACTTTTTGGAGAACTCTGTACATGTATATAGTGTATTTTGGTTGTATCTATGCCTATTACCCAGTCTTGCCCTCCATTAACCCTGCTAGGCTCCTTTCTTTCCTCTCAGTCAGTGGTTCTCAACCTACTTAACACTGCAGCCCTTCAATACAGTTGTAGAACTGTATTAAGCCATAAAATTATTCGGTTGCTACTTCATAACTGTGATTTACTACCATTATGAACCATGTTATGAATATCTGAAATGCGGGATGTCTGCTATGTGATACCCCAGTGTGAGAACCATGGCTGAAGGTCTTCCTACTTCAATGTCATGGGTGTTGTCTTTAGTGTTGTGACCCATGGAGCTGAAATAGGGCTGTTTGCATGAGTAGGTGAGAGCAGCACAGAGTATGGAAAAATATCATAAATAAGTTATTGGGGAGAAGTCACAGCTCATTCTGTTGCTTCAATGGATCAAATTAATCAATGAGCACACTGGATTACTTACTTCACAGTAAAGTCAAAAGTTACATCAAACAACCACTGTGAAAATCAACCTGGCAGTTACTCAGAAAATTATACATAGTATTACCTGAGGACCCAGCTATGCCACTCTTGGGCATATACCCAAAAGATAATGAGACATATAACAAGGATGCATGTTCCACTATGTTCATAGCAGCCTTATTTATAATAATCAGAAGCTGGAAACAACCCAGATGTTCTTCAACAGAGGAATGGATGCAGAAAATGTGGTACATTTACACAATGGAGTACTACTCAGCTATTAAAAACAACTGCTTCATGAAATTCTTAGGCAAATGGATGGAACTAGAAAATATCATCCTGAGTGAGGTAACGCAGTCACAAAAGAACACACATGGTGTCCACTCACTGATAAGTGGATATTAGCCCAAAAGCTCGGAATACCCAAGATAAAATTCGCAGACCATGTGAAGCTCTCGACGAAGGAAGACCAAAGTGTGGATGCTTCAGTCCTTCTTAAAAGGGGGAACAAAATACTCATGGTAGGAAATACAGAGATAAAAATGTGGAGTAGAGACGGAAGGAAATGCCATCCAGAAACTGCACCATCTGGGGATCCATGCCATATACAGACACCAAATCCAGACACTATTGTGGATGCCAAGAAGTGCTTGCTGACGGGAGCCTGATATAGCTGTCTCCTGAGAGGCTCTGCCAGAGCCTGGCAAATACGGAGGCAGATGCTTGCAGCCAACCATAGGACTGAGCACTGGGACACCAATGGAGGAGTTAGAAAAAGAACTGAAGGAGTTTGCAACCACAAAGGAAGAACAACAATATCAACTAAGCAGACCCCTCAGAGCTCCCAGGGACGAAACCACCAACCAAGGAGTACACATGTAGGGACCCATGGCTCCAGCCACATATGTAGCAAAGGATGGCCTTGTTGGGCACCCTCATAGAAGCAGGAAGGAGGAGGGGGATCAGATAGGTGATTTCCGGGGGAGGAAAACCAGGAAAGTGGATAACATTTGAAATGTAAATAAAGAAAATATCCAATTATAAAAAGTTACATCAAATATCATAATTTTAATATGCAAAAGACAATAGAGTCATGAAGAAACAATTAGTCAAGCATTTTAGCTAATAAATAGCTAAATTTATTAGTAGGATAAGATAAAATTTACTTTTTAAAAATGAATTGATGGATTAATTCATTTTAAACTGAAGATTTTATTCCCCTCCCAGTTCACTCTCCCACTGTTCCACATACCATACCTCCTCCCCACTCCCTGTCTCCACAAGGATGTTCCCAGGCCCCATCTCCGCCCCCAAGAACTCCCTGGGCCTTTAGTCCCTTGAGCGTTAGGTGCATCCTCTGACTAAACCCAGACCCAGCAGTCCTCTGCTGTATATGTGTTGGAGGCCTCATATCAGCTAGTGTATGCTGCCTGGTTCGTGGTCCAGTCAGATCTCGGGGTTCGAGGTTAACTGAGACTGCTGGTCCTCCTACAGGGTTGCCCTCCTCCTCAGCTTCTTCCAGCTTTCCCCTAATTCAACCACAGGGGTCAGCAGCTTCTGTCCATTGGTTGAGAGCAAATATCTGCATCTGACTCCTTCAGCTGCTTGTTGGATCTTTAGGAGGGCAGTCATGATAGGTCCCTTCTTGTGAGCATTCCACAGTTCTAGAAATAGTGTCAGATCTTGGGGCCTCCCCTTGAGCTGGATCTCACTTTGGGCCTGTTGCTGGACCTTCTTTTCCTCAGGCTTCTCTCCATTTCTATCCTTGCAGTTCTTTGAGACAGGAACAATTATGAATCAGAGTTTTGACTGTGGGATGATAACCCCTTCCTTCCACTTGATGTCCTGTCTTTCTACTGAAGGCGGGCTCTACAAGTTCCCTCTTCCCAATGTAGGGCCTTTCATCTAAGGTCCGTCTCTTTGAGACCTGAGAATCTCTCAACTCCCAGGTCTCTGGTACATTCTGGGGGACCCCCAACCTCCTCCTACCTCCTGAGGTTGCAAATTTCCCTTCTTTATACTGGCCCTCAGAGATTTCAGTCCTTTTCCCCACCCAATACCCGATCATTTTCCCCTCTCCCCCCGTTGTTGTCGTACAGATCTTTCACTCGTTTGGTTAGGGTTACCCAAGATATTTTATAGTATTTGTGTCTATTGTGAAGGAAGTTGTTTCCAATTTCTTTCTCAGCCTGTTTATCATTTGTATAAAGGAAGGCTACTGAACTGTTTGAGTTAATTTTATATCCGGCCACTTTGCTGAAGTTGTTTATCAGCTGGGGAAGTTCTCTGGTAGAGTTTTTGGGTCACTTATGTATACTATCATATCATCTCCAAATACCAATACCTGTATTTCTTCTTTGCCAATTTGTATCCCCTTGATCTCCTTTTATTGTCTTATTGTTCTAGCTAGCACTTCGAATACTATATTGAATAAACATGGGGAGTGTAAGCATTTTTTTTCTTGTCCCTGATCTTAGTGGAATTGCTCCATTTAGTTTGATATTGGCTGTTGGTTTTCTGTACATTGCTTTTATTATGTTTAGGTATGGACCTTGAATTCTTGATCTCTCCAATACTTTTAACATGGAGAGGTTTTGCAAGAATATAATTGAGTATTTTTGCATTGATATTCATAAGCAAGATTGATCTGAAGTTCTCTTTTTTTGGTTGGGCCCTTGTGTGGTTTAGGTATCAGAGTAATTGTAGCTTCATAGAATGAATTAGGTAGTGTTCCTTCTGTTTCTATTCCATGGAATAGTTTAAGGAATATTGGTATCAGGTCTTCTTTGAAGGTCTGGTAGAATTCTGCACTATATCCATCTGGCCTTGAGCCTTTTAATATTTTATTTTATTTTATTTTATTTTATTTTATTTTTTGGTTGGGAGGTTTTTGATGATTTCCTTACGGGATATGGGCCTGTTTAGATAGTTTACTTGTTCTTGATTTAACTTTGGTATGTGGTATCTGTCTAGAAAACCATCCATTTCATCTAGATTTTCTAATTTTGTTTTTTATAATAGGATCTGATGATTTTTTGAATTTCCTCTGTTTCTGTTGTTATGTCTCCCTTTTCTTTTCTGATTTTGTTAATTTGGATACTGCCTTTGGGCCCTTTAGTTGGTTTAGGTAGGGCTTTATCTATCTTGTTGATTTTCTCAAAGAACCAGCTTTTGGTTTTGTTGATTCTTTGTACTGTTCTCTTTGTTTCTATTTGGTTGATTTCAGCCCTGAGTTTGACTGTTTCCTGACTTCTACTCCTCTTGGGTGTGTTTGCTTCTTTTTGTTCTATAGTTCTCACCTGTGCTGTTAAGAGGTAATTGGGTAACTGCTTTACTATAAATAAATTATTTTGCTTAACTTCATTTCATTACCAAGAAATAGGGCATAATAACTTCTAGTTCTAAAAGTTCCCAAGTTCCAATTCTTCTGAGGAATCCCTCTAATATCAACTTCAGGTAAGTATCCATTCTCAATCACAGTACTTTATGACGTTCACTATATAAAACCTAATATTATTTTGGCAAGACAGATATGGACAAGGAATGCGAGTTAGAGGATAGATATCCCATAAAGATGCAAATTATGATTTCAATTTCTTTCTTGAGATTCTAGAGTGTATTATCAATTTATTCATATTTTCCACAATGTACAGAGAAACAACTTGACAAAGGGGAACCATTACACATTTTATTCAGTTTATTTTACAATTAAAATTGGCTTTAAAGGAAATGATTCAAGTAATGGAACTCAAAATGGACATGATAATGCTTTGCTAATTTAAAGAAAGTCTCTGTTTTCAATAGTATTAAAAACAGTAGATAATAAAATAAAACGAGGTCATATTTGCACCCTAAAATGCTATAATCAAACTGCCTTATAGTGTATGAAGATATTTTGTACGATTTGTATAAACAAATATATATATATATATATATATATATATATTTCGTACTGCTTTATATATTCAATTACATAACTGCATCATTCAATAGAAAACTTGATACCATGTGATTGGTCTTCGTTGATATCTGATCTTGCTTGACACATCTAGATAATTAAATGAGACTTTGTATATGAGGCATCTCATTATTGAAAATATTTCCTTCGATGAGAAATAAAATGCCATGGAAACTCTAGTAAGATAAAGGAAGTTTCCACATCTGCCTTCTCCCAGTGCTGCAGCCACTCAGGTAGAGTAAGTGCCTTACAAGAATTCCAACTTGGTGGGAATGCATTTGATTCCACAGGTCTTGGTGCAGCCTGAGATAGTTTCTAAGGGAAGGAAATGAAGGCCCAGGTTTGGAGAGTTGAACGGTTGTGAGGGCAAAGCACTTTACATTATTTCTCCTGTGTGATGAAATCAACAAAATAAAGGGCTAGAGAGATGGCTTAGTGGTTAAAAGCCGTTCTTCTGGAGGACCTAAGTCTGGATCCCAGCACTCATTTGGGGCAATTAACAACTACCTATAGTTCCATAGTATCCAACACCCTCTTCTGGCTTCTGTGAATACCTGTACACATGTGGCAGGCACATGGACATATACAGAAAAAAAATCTAAATTAAAAAAAATAACCACGAAAACACATGTGTATGTATGTGGGGTGTGTGTGTGTGTGTATGTGTGTGTGTGTGTGTGTGTGTGTGAGAGAGAGAGAGAGAGAGAGAGAGAGAGAGAGAGAGAGAGAGAGAGAAAGAGAGACAGAGACAGAGACTCAGTCAATCTTAGCTTTTACTGTGCAAAGAACAAAAATAGAAGTCCCCTTGGGAGTCACAGTAGTAGCTTTGGAAATCTCAGCCTTGTTAAAGGCTATCACATATATATAACTAAATTTCATTAAAAACTTCCCAAAACTACAAACTGCACATTCATTAGTAAAGTAAATGACTACACCTGTGCTGTAAGACTCTAGAGAAGCTGCATGGCAATCTTCAAGGTTTGCATCATCTATTTTAGATGATGCAAAAACCTTTGTAAACTAAGCAGTACAAATTTTAATTGCTTAAATGTTTCAAAGAAATATAAATCCAAAATGCTATGTAGGAGAACAGATTTTTAAAATAAAGAAGTGTAAATAAGCATTAGGAAGAATTAATAGAAGGCATACAGAAAAGACATTAATATATTTTTAGGAGATAAAATAATGTCAAAATTGATTTTGTTTAAAAATCTGCATCTTATGGAATAAAATAATATTTCAAAGAAAGTTTTGGGGGGAAAATATAACATTTCAAAAATCACATCTTAAACATAAACAGTTTAAATTTTGCTGTGCTGGAGTGTTTGTGGATGGGATTAGTTGACAGTTCAGCCTGTCGGATGTGACTTTCACAGTCTGGTGGCAGTTTGTAGGCAAGCCATCACACCTGTGACTCTGTGGTTGATTAATGAGCCTTTCAGCTCATTGCTACCATCTGAGAAGGGCTGTGGCCTTTCTGAGCTTCGTTGGTTTATTCCCCTTAAACTGCAGTCCTGCCAGGGTATCTACTATAAGAAAATCACACCTGGTTAAAGCTAATGAAAACCTCAATATGTCATTTTCCAGACAAGTCAAAAAGCATGTAAAACTAGACAAAAGATGTATTCAAGTAACATGAATGTGGTTTTGTCATAACTTGCCAATCTAAAGAGTAACATAAAAAAGCTCTCCTTAATGACATATTTTATAGTGTCACCTTTTAGACTGATAATTCCAGAGTTTCTGCACTATAGAGCACTTCTTCAATGTCATCTCTTTTGGTATATACACTGTTTCCAAAAGAAGTGTTCTGATCCACTAGGAGATTAGCTCTAAATTTCTATAAATAATTAATGCAACAGGAGTCTCAGTCTTGTTTAAAACCCCTCCCCCTCCCTTGTCCACATGAAATGTAGGTAACATTCTTGGAACTTGCACTAGAGCCCAAGGCAGGTTCCTTCCCCCATGTCGTGCTTTAGAACCTTAAAAGAGTTTAAATGTGAGCACTTCTCATCTCAAAAGGAAGTGTGAAGAAGAAAATGTGAAGGAGACAGACAGGAACCTGAGCGGATAATCACAGAGAAAGCAAAAACAGACTCTGATCAGGAGAGAGCAAAGGGAAGTCCAGTCTCAGAAGATAGAGAAGACAGGGACCTTGGTTCAAGGGTAAACACCATAGATTTCATTTTGCAGCACCTTTGTAGCTTCAAAACACCAGCAATGTGTATGTGAATGCTAAAATTCATTCTTAAGGTAACCACTTATTATATGTTTTCTATACTCAAGACCAGCAGTTTCCTTTCAGTATGGAGAGGGAAATCTATCTATATTTACATGAATGACAGAGTTATGCACAATGCTAAGTACTATCAACAACTGAGCTGCAGCTAGCCTAAGGTTTCTATTTTAGCAATTTCCATTTTCTGAGCCATGATATTAACAAACCTTCTGTGTCATCATAATGCTATAGGTGAACAGCTTCAGAACTGGAGGAGAATCTGTAAGATACACTCACAATGCTCCAGGTGAACAGCCTCAGAGCTGGAGGGG
>JADRCH010000247.1:2501020-2575715 GCA_019843965.1 Rhynchomys soricoides | reverse complement strand
AAGGAGAAGGAGAAGGAGAAGGAGAAGGAGAAGGAGAAGGAGAAGGAGAAGGAGAAGGAGAAGGAGAAGGAGGAGCTGGGCTCTAAATGTGCCCTTATAGAGAATTCCCCCAGTGACCCAATTCCTTCCACTAGGCCCTGCTTCCTAAAGGTCCCACCACTTTCCAATGTAGCACAGGCTGGAGAGCAGGCCTCCAACACATGAGCCTTTCAGGGACATTTTAGATGCAAACCATTGCACCAACATTCCCATGTCTTTATGTCACTTGTGCTGAACTCTGATTGCAACGCCTTCTGCTTTGTCAGTGTTATGCTCTCCCATCTCTCACACAGTACACCTGATAGAGACAATATAAAGGAGAAAGAATTCATTGTGGGTCCTCTGTTCTTATTATCACTGCAGGGGAAGCATGGCAGAGTTCATGAAAGCAGAAGCATGTGGCTGACACCTCCCATCCTGACAGAAAACAGAAATTTCAGGTTACTACCAAAAGCAGGTATCCCCTTCAAGCTTGACCCTTAGTGGTCTCTATCTGCCTACTACAATCCATGTCCCAAATGTTCCAGAACCTTCTAAAATACTACAACTTGCTGATGTGAACCTACATACCCTTATTGTCAATTATAAGGTAAACTGATACAGCGTCTTTGACATTTTCAGACTTCCTCTCTATTGTTTGAGTCATCCCTCTACTCTAAACTGTAGTTTAGTCATGACTAAAGTTCTGTAGAAACTTGCTGAACCCTTAGGATAGCTATCATCATGGCTTTGAGTTTAAAAGACATTTACCTATGTTTGACTATGAACTTTAGGAGAGCAGGAGCTTTTTATATTTCTGTTTATCTGCTGTGCTCAGTGACTGTCAGATGAATATACAAACAAGTAGCCACACATCTCCTCACCCAGTGTCTTTCCTGATGCACTGAAGAGTAGGACAGAGCTTTTTAAAGCAGCCTGGTCTATTTTTGTGGGTTATATAGTATTCTTCTCATTATCTGCCAGAAAACATTTTTCCCTGACTACCAAGGATCTAGACTCGTTTATCTAAACTTCCTTGTTCTAAGTCTTCACAAGCCTTTACAGTTTGACATGTAGCTTTTCATCTCTGGCTTTGGGCTGAAGTTAATACATAAAGTAAAGGCATAACACTGAGTAAAAAGCCTTCTGGACACATGGGTGATAATCAGCAGAGCCATATCCTAGTTACTGGTGCCATTTTACATCTGGCCAGAATGTCACACTTCAGGATTCTAACTATTATTAGGTTTAATTCATTAGCCCTGAGTATTCATTTTACAACAATCAACTCTCAAGCTTCCCAGTCAATAGTGGAAAACTAAAAGCCTCTCTTTGTTGTTTTAGAAATGCTTTGTTATATAGAAAAAGATGAATATCATGTTTTTATCTATTTTTCTAAATATCAACATTTGTCCTTTTTATCACTTAAAACATGATCCAGAATAAAGTTTTGCATCAAAACTAATATATGAAAAGTATTTGTTACCTCGGTTGAGATCACAAGGTATGTTCTGAAACAAAAGGAAGCCATCCCAACACAACACATTTAGGCTGGAACTTGAACATGGACTGAATAGCTTCATTTTCTTAAGGACATGCTTTATGGTGCAAGTCACAAGCAGGAGGCACCTGAGATCACCTCATCACAGGGGTGACAGGCATCAAAAGTATTAGTGGATGTCACAGATGATACATGCTGAAAATTAACATGGATCACTTCATTTATGGATTCCCTGGGATTTTGGAAAATGGGGGTGGAATGAGAACTCTCTGGGACAGAGGAAAGACTTAATGACCATCTTGAATTGATCTTGGATGAGCAGAACTGAGAGACTGTGAGAGGCCAGTTGAGGGAAGCAGAGGCCTGGGCCAAATTCCCTTTTTCTTTTCTTTTCTATTCTTTTCTTTTCTTTTCTTTTCTTTTCTTTTCTTTTCTTCATCTATACAGAGTTATCTCTATGAGTCCCCTCATCAGTAGCCTCCACTCTGTCTCTCAGCTGGGCAGTATACCATGATTCATTTTGTAACTGTGGAAAGGAGCACACTGTCATGGTTATAGCATATTGTGTGAGGATGACTAAGAAACGAACAAAAATTAGTTTGTGCTTTTAGAAGATCATAGAGAGGAGGGGCAATGAGTTGATAATATAAATTAAATTTTATGTGTTTCACTATAAGGAGCCAATATTACAATTTTAAGTTGACAAATTTGTAGAAACAGAAATGCAGAATATCTCTTAGATGGCTTATAAACCCAAATTAATAAAGCCAAAAAATGTTTTATGCAATTACAAATGCAAAGAAGTTTATGTGATTGAAGAGCCAGGGAGAAGTATTTTATATTCTATATTTGATCACTTTTACAATTTGAAACAACATATGTATATATTTTTATATTTTGTAACAAAATAAATTTCAACATTAACATAAATATTCATAATCACCTTGATTTTGAAAGACTTTCTCAAAGACTTCACAGTATGGAGCAAAGAGAACAGATTTAGAAATGGACCCTTAGGTACTTTAGGGTAGGAATGGTACTTACAGAAAAAGGAGATAATACAGTAAGATCTTCTAAGCACTATACTCATCCTGATCCTTGAAAATACTACAGTATACTTGGAAAATCAGCAATATGTTATATACAAAAGAGATGAACAGTATTATTAATAGTTGTTCATATTCACTATAATACTTAATTTATTTACTAGACATAATTTTATGTCAAAATTATATCATAGGGAAATATCTTCAAAGATATCACAGCCTCATTTTATGTTGCTAGCTACATAAAGAAAGTGTGATTGATGATTAATATGCCTTGAAGCTGTCTGCAATACTTTCATCTGCATACTGAATCAATGAGCTTACTCCTGTGTTAAACTTTTTACAGGAGAACATAACAGAGGCTTTGGAGTCAGAACAGTATTTGACGGGGAAACACTTAGAAAGAGTAGTCATTGAAAAGAGAATGTGTTCTATGCAAGCAAGTTTTTAAATAGCTTTTGATCCATTGCAAGAACCCAAAAGTGCCAGCATGTGAATGCATAATTGGGTAGGTGAAAATTTATTACAAAGTGAATTTTGGTTCAATCTGACAAGCAAAAATTCTCTCAAGGCTGCTTTTGAGAAAATTATTATACCTTCCTTTCATTAAAATGTTGCCAATTCGGCATTTCTGTCACTAGCATTTAACATATTTATTTAGGTTGTCTATTTTCTCACTCAAGTAATGGAGTCCCTGTTTAAATTACATCCTTGTTAACTTACATAATTCACAATTATTTAATCTTGCCATATATAAGAACCTGTTTTCCATATCCACTAGGTCCCTCTAACTCAAAGTCCTTAATATCCTTAAACAGTTCTATGTTCCTATTATTGCATCAGTAAGACACTGGTGATCCTCTCAAATCACTGGTAAAAGTCCAAGCACAGCCCTGATGCCAGTCCAGTCTGTGTCTGTTAACTTTCAATATTTCAACATGAGGGCTCTCTTTCTTGAAATGATTATAGATAACAAAAACAAAATTGGGCTTTTAGTGGGAATGATTGTTAAGTAACTTGAATCTTATTACATTAGTTATCAAGTCTGTTGGTAACACCATAAGACCCATCTCGTAGAGTAGTGTGTTGCTTTATAATAGGAGCACATTCTGAGAAATGTATCATTAGGCTGTTTTGTAACTGTGCTAAGATCACAGAGTACACAAGCTAAAAAGGCTTCAATGTTGGTGGTACAGTTGTATCTCATAAGAATCCACCATATATGCAGTCTTAGGCTAACTGAAATGTTATTCTGTCCATCAGTGTTTAAGTAAATTCCCTAGAAAACTGTTACTTTATTTCAAATAAATGCCTTGACCAAAGTAGATGGTTAAGAATATGTTTTGACTAAAACAGAGCTCTACAGAACCATTAGACAAAAGTAGTCACAAATATGAATTTGAATCAAAATCTTATCCCATTATTTAGAGTTCTGTGCGTCTGTGCCTTGCTTTTATTACTAATAAAATGATGGGCCAAACACCGCTGGGAGAAAGCTAGCTGAGCATGAGTGGGGAAAAGCCAGCAAGAGAAGGGCTCCAGACACAGGGACTGAGGAACAGCCTGGAGGTAAGAGCCAGCTATGGCCTGGAGGTTCCCATCTATGGCTGGAGTTCTCTGCCTGGGCCAGCAAGAGCTCCATAGCCAAACAGCGCCAGGAGAAAGCTACCCTCCCAGGAGTGGGGACAAGTCTGACTGCTCAGAGGGACTCACCTGGAATACCCAGGTCACAGGGACTGAGGAACAGGGATCTGGTTTCTTTCAGTGGATGGAGAACAGATCCTGTGACACAGGGCTACATATTCAAACAGTGCCAGGGGAGAGCTGGTATACGAGGAGTGCCGACAGACCTTTAAGAACAGGTAAGACCAACACTTCTTTTCAAATTCACTGGACCAAGAGGGACCCTAGCAGAGCCATCAGGACACAGGTAACAAGGGGCAGCTGGGGACTAGAGCCTTCTTGTTTCTGTCTGCACTCCAAGGCTGACCCTACACCACAACTCTCCAAACCCAAATTCTTCTCAGAGAGAACTGGTCTCCAAGGAGTATTGACACCTAGGTTTGCAGGAAAGACAAGCCACAGTCAGAGAGAGTAAGAACAGCTAACACGAGAGATAACCAGATGGTGAAAGGCAAGGGCAAGAACACAAGGAACAAAAAAACCAAGACTACTTGGCATAATCAGAACTCAGCTCTCCCACCACAGAAAGCCCTGGATACCCCAACACACCAGAAAAGGAAGACTCAGACTTAAAATCACATCTCGAGAGGATGATAGAAGATTTTAAGAAGGAAATAAATAACTCCCTTAAAGAAATACAAGAGAACACAGGTGAACAACTGTAAGCCCTTAAAGAGGAAACACAAAAATCCCTTTTTGAATTACAGGAAAACACAATCAAACGGGCAGAATTACAGGAAAACACAATCAAACAGATGAACAAAACCATTCAGGAATTAAAAACAGAAATAGAAACAATAAAGAAATCACAAAGGGAGACAACCCTGGAATTAGAGATCATAGGAAAGAAATCTGGAGTCATAGATGCAAGCATCAGCAACAGAATACAAGAGATGGAAGAGAGAATCTCAGGTGCGGAAGATACCATAGAAAACATTGACACAACAGTCAAAGAAAACACAAAATGGAAAATGCTCCTAACCCAAAGCATCCAGGAAATGCAGGATACAATGAGAAGACAGGATAATAGGTATAGAAGAGAGTGAAGACTCCCAACTTAAAGGACCAGTAAATAGCTTCAACAAAATTATACAAGAATACTTCTCTAACCTAAAGAAAGACATGAGCATAAATATACAAGAAGCCTAAAGAACGCCAAATAGACTGGACCAGAAAAGAAATTCCTCCCATCACATTATAGTCAAAACACCAAATACACAAAATAAGGAAAGAATATTAAAAGCAGTAAGGGAAAATGGGCAAGTAACATATAAAGGCAAACCTATCATAATTATACCAGACTTTTCACCAGAGACTATGAAAGCTAGAAGAGCCTGGACAGATCTCATATAGACTCTAAGAGAACACAAATGCCAGCCCAGGTGGCTATACCAAGAAAAACTCTCAATAATCATAGATGGTGAAACCAAAATATTCTATGACAAAACCAAATTTGCACAGTATGTTTCCACAAACCCAGCCCTACAAAGAATAATAGGTGGAAACCGCCAATTCAAGGAGGGAAACTACACCCAAGAAAAAGCAAGAAAGTAATCTTTCAACAAACTCAAAAGAAGATAGCCACACAAACATATAAACAACATTGATGATAATAACAGGAAGCAACAATCACTACTCTTTAATATCTCTTAACATCAATGGTCTCAATTCCCCAATAAAAAGACATAGACTGACTGGATCCATAAACAGGACACAGCATTTTGGTTCATCCAGGAAACGCACCTCCATGTTAAAGACAAACACTACCTCAGAGTAAAGGGCTGGAAAACAATTTTCCAGGCAAATGGTCACAAGAAACAGGATGGAGTAGCCATCTGAATATCGGATAAAATTGACTTTCAACCAAAAGTCATCAAAAAAACATAAGGAAGGACACTTCATACTTATCAAAGGACAAATCTACCAAGAAGAACTCTCAATTCTGTACATTTATGCTCTGAATGCAAGGGCTTCCACATTCAAAAAAGAAATTTTACTAAATTTCAAAGCACACATTGCACCTCACACAATAATAGTGGGAGACTTCAACACCCCACTATCAACAATGGACAGATCTTGGAAACTTAAACTAAACAGAGACACAGTAAAACTAACAGATGTTATGAACCAAATGGATTTAACAGATATCTATAGAACATTTCATCCTAAATCAAAAGAATATACCTTCTTCCCAGCAACTCATGGTACTTCTCCAAAATTGATCATATAATTGGTCACAAAACAAACCTCAACAGATATAAGAAGACTGAAATAATCCCATGCCTCCTATCAGATCACTATGGAATAAGGCTGGTCTTCAATAGCAACAACAACAACAGAAAGCCCACATACTCATGGAAGCTGAACAGTGCTCTACTCAATGATAACTTGATAAAGAAAGAAATTAAAGACTTCCTAGAATTTAATGAAAATGAAAGTACAACTTACCCAAACCTATGGGACACAAAGAAATCAGTGTTAAGAGGAAAACTCATAGCTTTGAATGCCTCCAAAAAGAAACTAGAGAGAGCATATACTCGCACCTTAACAGCACCCCTGAAAGTTCTAGAACAAAAAGCTAATACACCCAAGAGGAGTAGAAGGCAGGAAATAATCAAATTAAGGGCTGAAATCAACCAAGTGGAAACTAAGAGAACTATACAAAGAATGATCAAAACCAAGAGCTGGTTCTTTGAGAAAATCAACAAGATAGAAAACCCTTAGCCAGACTAACCAGAGGGCACAGAGACAGTATGAAAATTAATAAAATTAGAGATGAAAAGGGAGATATAACAATAGATTCTGAAGATATTAAAAAATCATCAGCTCCTACTACAAAAGCCTATATGAAACAAAATTGGAAAATCTGGAGGAAATGGACAAGTTTCTAGACAGATACCAATTACCAAAGTTAAATCAGGATCAGATAAACCATCTAAACAGTCTCATAACCCCTAAAGAAATAGAAGCAGTCATTAAGAGTCTCCCAACCAAATAAAGCTCAGGACCAGATGGGTTCAGTGCAGAATTCTATCAGACCTTCAAAGAAGACCTAATACCAATACTCTTCAATCTATTCCACAAAACAGAAACAGAAGGAACACTACCCAATTCATTCTATGAGGCCACAGTTACACTGATACCAAAACCCCACAAAGACCCAACAATAGAAAAAAACTTCAGACCAGTTTCCCTTATGAATATCGATGCAAAAATCCTCAATAAAATTCTTGCACAAATCAAAGCGATCATTCACTGTGATCAAGTAGGCTTCATCCCAGGGATGCAAGGATGGTTCAATACTTGGAAAAGCATAAATGTAATCCACTACATAAACAACTCAAAGAAAAAACCACATGGTTATTTCATTAGGTGTTGAAAAAGCATTTGACAAAGTTCAACATCCCTTCGTGATAAAAGTCTTGGAAAGATCAGGAATTCAAGGAGCACACCTAAACATAGTAAAAGCAATATACAGCAAACCAGTGACCAACATCAAACTAAATGGAGAGAAACTCGAAGCAATCCCACTAAAATCAGGGACTAGGCAAGGCTGCCCTCTCTCTCCCTATCTATTCAATTTAATACTTGAAGTTCTAGCTAGAGCAATTAGACAACAAAAGGAGGTCAAAAGGATACAAATTGGAAAGGAAGAAATCAAAATATCACTACTTGCAGATTATAGGTCCATATACTCAAGTGACCTGAAAAATTCCACCAGAGTTCTGCTCCAGCTGATAAACACCTTCATCAAAGTGGCCGGATACAAAATTAACTCAAGCAAATCAGTAGCTTTCCTATACTCGAAGGATAAACAGGCTGAGAAGGAAATTAGGGACATGACACCCTTTACAATTTGTCACAAACAATATAAAATATCTTGGTGTGACTCTAACCAAACAAGTGAAAGATCTGTATGACAAGAACTTCAAGTCTCTGAACAAAGAAATCAAAGAAGACCTCAGAAGATGGAAAGATCTCTCATGCTCATGGATGGCAGGATTAATATAGTAAAAATGGCCATCCTGCCAAAAGCGATCTACAGATTAAATGCAATACCAATCAAAATCCCAACTCAATTCTTCAAAGACTTAGAAAGAGCAATTCTCAAATTCTTATGGAATAACAAAAAACCCTGGATAGCAAAAACTATTCTCAACAATAAAAGGACTTCTGGGGGAATCAGCCTCCCTGACCTCAAGCTATACTAAAGAGCAGTTGTGATAAAAACTACATGGTATTGGTACAGTGACAGGCAGGTAGATCAATGGAATAGAACTGAAGACCTAGAAATGAACCCACACACTGGATCACCAACCAAAGAGTACACGTGGAGGGACCCATGGTGCTGGCCACATATGTGGCAGAGGAGGGTCTTGTTAGCCATCAGGGGGAGCAGAGGCCCTTGGGCCTGAGGGAATTAGGTCCCCCCCCCATAGGAGAATCCCAAGGAGGGAAGATGAGAGTGGGTGGGTGGGTGGGGGAATACCCCCATAGTGGCAGGGGGAGGGGGAGGGAATGGGGAGGTTCCAAAGGAGAGACCTGGAAAGGGGGAAACATTGGAACTGTAAATAAAGTATGAAAAAATAAATAGAAAAATCACATGAGTCTAGAATCTCGGTAACATAACATCTCCAATTCCTAGGATAAAGCCTAACATTACTTGACAAAGAAATATAAAGTATTATGGGATAGAGGGTTTCCAAAGGGGAGACCTGGAAAGGGGAAAATATTTGAAATGTAAACAATGTATGAAAAATAAAAAATAAAAAAAGAAAGAAATATATTTAGAAACCTAATAAAATGATGACATTGATCTAGAAGTTCTCTGTAGGGTTATAGTTAAATACATTTTTGTAAACAAGTTCAATTTTTCAAGCCATAGTTACACCATTGTCTTCACTATCATAAGTACTTATGCAAGAAGTATACAGCATAAAAGAAGAAGAGAAAAGAAGTGGAGGAGGAAAGAAGAGAAGGGGAGGGGAGGGGAGGGAGGAAAAGGAAGGGGAGGGGGGCAGAGAAGAGCCGACCTGGAGTGCGAAATACTACATAAATCACCAGACACAGGTAAGGATTGCTCCATTTGAGTACCAGTTGCCATTAATATCTGTGACCTTGGTCATGTTATTTAATGTTTTGCAATGTCTTTCACACCTATCTTTCATTCCATGTTATAGTAAAGGTCAAAGGATAATTTTGTGAGAATGTTTTATATACCACAAAGAATAGACAGACATATTTGTCATGAGAAAATAGTGTACTAATGAGTCTGTTTGGTTAGTATACCTTTAACTTCAGAGTTGAATTTATTCATCCTAAGTATACACGTGGCAATCGTTCTGTAAACACCATTCTGCTGTAGGAATTCTGGGTGGGAGCATACTTTTCTGTCTAAGAAGATAAAACAAGGTAGGAATAACTGAGGCCGAAGCCTTTTGGTAGAGGTGATGGAAATTAGTCCTCTGTGGAGTGGAAACATGATAAAAACAAAGAAACAAAGAAACAAACAAACAAACAGCAGCAGTAGAAATAATAGCAGCAAATAGCCAAACAGCAAATCTGAAAGTCATGGTATAGGTAATGCATGTAGGAACCGGTAGATATATATTCGTAAGATATGAATCTCCTCTTTCCTTAGACCCACATCTCTATAACCATTCAGGCTGCTGCTGCACCAGGAACTTACTGTTTTAAGCCACTATAAACATTGTATTAATGGCAGCAGTGCCTACTAATGGACACTTGGGAGTGCAGGCTGTGCAATTTGAGGCCAGAGACAATAATTCCTGTTCTCTACCCATGGTACGGCACACACTATCATTTGATACAGGGTAAAGTCTTTTAATAATTATTATTAAAGGCAAGCAACTCCATTGATCAACAGCTCTTTTTCAACACATTTTCTAATCTTGCTTTCCTCTCAGACACATGGTTATTGTCCACCTGGAAAGGCCCCAAAGTGATAGCCAGAAATCTGCCACTACCACCCCTTCGGCTGTTCCTGCCATCATATTTAATTGTGTTTGCTCAACTTGAAGCCAAACTCATATGCAGTATATTTAGACAGTTAAAATAGCACAGCACTCTACTGTATTCACAGACATTTTTCAACACAATTCTTGGGAACTCGTCTGAGTAAATAAGGTAAAGAGAGAGAAGCAACATGAATCTGTCCCACTGACATGGCAAACAATATCAAATGGCAAACTGGAGCTCTGCCACAGAAGAAGGAACAGAGTATGCCTTCCATGCACGCTCTAGAAATGCAATCACTGCCTTGATTCAGTGCTCTGGATTTATTGTAAAGTGAGAGAGAATGACAGCAAGATTGGAATAGTAAGGAGCAGGCATAAGAACCTTTATTATTTCAAAAGATCAGTGTACAATCATAGTGCTTACTCTTCCAGAGCATTAAAGTGAAATTTGTAGAAATTATCTATGTGCTGTGTTTCTGAACCCCAAGGAGTTTTTATTTTCTATAATGGCAAACTCACTAAGTTGAGACATGTATATTATTGATACACATTCAGGATTTCTTTCATAAGATCTTAGTTACTTCTGTTTCTTTTTTTTTTTCCAAATGCCTCGGAAAACAAATCACTCATAACTCATTTGCAAAGGCTAAACTAGATACTGTTGGCAGCTAACTCCACCTTCAAGTTTTCACTCCCTCGATTTAGTATCCCGTAACAGACGCAGACCCTTTCACTTAAATGCTGAAAGACTTATGAATCAGAGAGTGACTAGAAGGCTTCGCTGCTGACAGGGTAATGGCTGGAAGTGGGCCAATTAATTAAAAGTAAAGACAAGCTTCCTGTCCTTTTAATCTGAGCCAAATGTCACATAATAAGAATAATAAAAATAAAGCAGACATTTTAAGCAGAAAGATTATAACAAAGCTGACTGCTATCCAAATTTTGAAAATGTGGAGGATAAATACACATTGGTATCGTTTTTTGTTTTGTTTTTTTTTTACTGGATATTTAACAGAGAACATTCCGTATACCTACATGGCCATTTAGGGATGCCCACCCTGTGCTCACCTGTCAGGAGATAACTTTTTCCTGTCTGTTCCTACTCCTCATTTATTAATTATTATTTCAGCCATTGCTGCCTAGAGCCCACTATGTGCTGGGACTGTCCCAGGCATTGCTGTTAGTGATGACAAAAGGCAGCTGTTGTGTTAATCTTATAGAACTTAGGCTTCATTGTAGAGAAAGGATTAAAATAATATAAATAAAAATTTAGATTTTAGATTATAATGAGTTAAGAAAACACCATGGAGAGCAGAATGCAGGGTGACACCCAGGGTCTTTTAAAGTGGGTGATAAGGGAAGAACAGTCCCTGTCAGAAGGTAATATTTGCCTCAGACGACATGGCGGTGTTCTTGTAAACTATTGAGAAACCTTACTATGGCAAATAATATAGAGAGAGCATCCAAGATACCTGAGGAAGGCAACCTATGGAGTACCATGGATTACAGAGAGCCCCTTCCATGTCAGGCTACTGACAGGGCACAGAGCACAGCCCCGACAAGGGCTGAGGTAGCCACTTTAAACCTTACTCTGCCTTTGGAATCAGCACAGAGCCAACCTATACAATATAAGCCAGAATTATTCTACAGATAGATGTGGCTGGCACCCACGTTTCTCTTGAATACCTTCAAACTACCTCTTAAGTATTCAGCTAGGACTTCTTATCTCAAGAATGTCCTCTTGGTTCTTGATGATTTTCTTCTTTGGTTGTCTCCTAAACCTTTGTGCCCTATGGTCTGGTAGCTGTCTTGTCTAGCCTGAACTATTGATTAAGCCTGGAATTACCATAAACAGTCTGGGGGCTACAACTATTTATTTATTTCTGTGTGTATTTATTTATTTAATTTAGAAGCAAATTAAACATAGGGCCTCGTACATGACAAGAGTAGTCACCATCATCCCGGTGTTCTCACCTGACTGAACCGTCACTGGACACCTTCCTGTATCCTGACTTACAAATATTTTAACACTCTTGGCATGTCAACTTCATGGAGTAGTTACATAACTTCATTTTATCTCTATGGAAATCCGTAGACAAAGATGAGCTCCTGGGAGGCCAGGAGTCCCATTTTCCTGTGCTAGTCTGTCCTGGTCATAAAGGTATCTGGAATCATGTGAGTGCTGTGTTTCTAAACATTGTTTATATTTGTATATTGAATTCAGTTTGCTTCATAGAATTATGTCTGTAGACAACAATCACAGTCTCATTTATGCACATAAGGTATAATCATAATCAGTACAATATTATTATCAAGTAAAGGAGCGGAAAGGGAATTGGTCATTTGTGTAGTTGGTGACTTGGCAATGAACAGAGCATATACAGCCGAGTTGCTCTGGACTCTGCCCTTTGGCATTGCCTAGCACTAAGACTGCACTGAAAGCAAGCAAGATCACCATGTAGACACTGGACAGTGTGCATAACCCACATTCCAAAGGTTCATTGTTCTGCAGTTCATCAACGTACCTTTCGAATAATCAACACTATTGAAAAACTCAAAACACTTTTTAAAAGTCAGCATTTTCACATAGGTCAAAAGAGAGAGTGCTTCACAGTTTAGAGGGAAATAACAGAAACCAGTTCCTTAGTACCTCAGTGTCAATCCAAACTCACCATAAGCTTCTGAAGATAGCTGCAGTGACTGCTGGTACTATTGGAGGAGTCCCTCGCCATCCTAGCATTACTCTATTAGGCTCAATGTTGTTGTGGTGTCTTGGAGTTTTCAGTAGAACGCTTTTCATATCATTCTTTAAAAATCCAAGGTTCTTACTAACACGGGATTCTAGTGCTTTTATTAAAGATTCCTAAGGCTTTTTCAAGGGAACTGTTCTGACCTACTATTCAGAGTAAATTTGCAAGGTTTTCCCTCCTACTTCCTCTCGCACATATCACAGGGAAATAGACTCTAATATCCAGTGACATAACTGATATATATTATAAAACAATATGCCTATTAAACACAGATAACAATACAAAATTTCTGCTAAAACAGAAATTCCTTAGACTCAGATAAGTTTTGAAAGGTGTACTGAACCTAGAATACCATTTAGTTGATTAGAAACAGAAATTCATAACTGAAGAAAAATTAGAAAATTATCATGACTAATCTGCATAAACTCAAAACTTTCCAAATAGCAGGAGGGAAAAGCTTATCTTTGCAAGTGTATTTCCAAATAAAAATGTAATATTATACACACACCATATAATTTGGTTCAACAGGACCTTGTCTCCTTTTACCAACCTATTTCTCATTTCCATATAACCTGGGGACAGGAGCAGAGTACTTCCTCATTAGAAGTCAATGACATTAGGCTATGTGCTGGGGGACAGGCTCTGCCGTTCAGGAGGAAGCTAGTCATTGCTTCAACTTTGTGCTAACAGGTGACTGATCTGAATTTACAGGCAAAATATTAGAATACTATTGTGACCAGATATCTGAGGTATAACTTTTACTTGTAATACATACATTGGCGATTTTTTTTTTTTGGTTTGGTTTTTTGTTTGTTTATTTGTTTGTTTTTTGTGAACTCTCATTTGGGAACTACTTCAATCTCTCACTGATACTCTCTTACACATGCTCAGATTTCTGAAGGATCATACACTTCTATGTTCTTGTCTTTATATTTTTTTAAGGAAATGACATTCAATATTTCTGCAATATATGGAGACACATCCCAAAGGTTAAACAGAAATTGATTCGCATACTTAGCTATAAGCCTAAAGATGAAATATGAACAGGAAAAGTGTGTGTATTTGTTTAAAACCACATGTAAGCAAAGGCACAGTAAGATAGTGCAAAAGAAAAGATAGTGCCAAAATAACTGCTGAAAAGTCAAGCCTCAATCTGGACAGTCGTCCTTCCATTTGCCCTGACCACACTAGTTGATCTGCTCCGCCCTTTTGCAGGCATGAAATTGTTGTAAACACTGATGTACTTTCATACTGACAGTCTGGTCAGTAATTTTTGTGCTTACAATAGTGAGCTACTCAATATACAAAGTCAAAAATATTTAAAATTAACATGGAATCAACTAATTTTGCAACCATTCAAATTATGAAAAACAGAATTTGGAAAATGTACCTATAACCTTAGTCATATCTTTTAAGATGAACAACTTGAGAAATAAAACAAAAGATTTCCCAGTCTCTCAAAACTTACATTCATCCCACACCCCCACACATAGCTCAGTCTTAGCACCTGTTTTTGAGTAGTGCACCGAAGGTCATCTTATCCAGTCCTAGGTAATTTGGCAGCAAGTTTGACCAGTCCCAGCACCATGTCGCTGTGGCTGCCTGTTCATAAATGAGAAGACACTATTGTTAGTTATTAATCAGAATTAATATGATCAGTAAATTAAAGCTCCAGCTGTGATACACTAACTAGGAAGGAGGGGGCTCAGAACAAGGACTTCGACCGAAGACATCAATCATGACCACAGAAGGACGTGTTTATTCCAATAAGACAGCAATTAATTTGTAAATCCATTTGGGGACATAGTCATTATTTATAAAAATATAAATCAATTTCTTGATTCATTATTTTTCCAAGTGTTAACAGCATTTGCCCCACAAGTTTTGTTGGGAGGGTGACTCTGAAAAGGGAGCAGTAGTTCACTCTCTTGTCACATGTGCCACAACTGCTCAGCTTGAATTTTAGTACAAAAGTGTGGACTACACAAGATAACTTGCTAAGTTCCAAGCCTCAAACTAAGACATGGCTTAACTAAAATGGGACACGATTGTTTTGTTGTTGCTGTTGTTGTTAAGAAAATGTTTTCAAGGGAAAATTATAAGGATTTCCACGTGTAAATAACATCCAAGTTTCTTGTCTCTCAATAGAGCAGCAGAGTCGGGAGAAAAATTACCGTGAAAAATAATCTCATAATTCACAACTTGGTTACCATGATATTTATTTAAATGAAATAAGAGTGATTTAATAGATACAATAATTATTTATGATTTAGAGCAATCTAATGTGCAGTATAAAGAAGCAGCCAATAAACTATACTTTATGCCTTAGGTTTCAAAGTCTTATAGAAGCTTATGCTCTGTGAAATTAAATGGCTTGGATAATAAGACTCCAGCATGATCTTTGAAATCTAACTAGAGCTATCCCTTGTCAGTGCTGATAAATAGAGCACTGCAACCCTGTCATAGAGCAGGAGAATTCCCCCTGGTTGTCAGCATTTGAAGGTCTTGTTCTACTATAGTATTGATGAATGTGGAGGCAGGCTGTACCAGGCACAGGTAAAGTATTATCTGCATGCCAACCTAGGCTGGGGTCTTAATACTTATTTTCATCAGCACTCTAGGTCAAACGATCCTTCTCTTCTGCCCTGCTAGTTCAAGTTGTCTATCAGAAGGTTCTGGTACATAAAGAAGAGAGAGAGAGAGAAAGAGAGAGAGAGAGAGAGAGAGAGAGAGAGAGAGAGAAAGAGAGAGAGAGAAACACCAAACAAGGCAAAAGCGATTCCATCTGCATATTTTGTGGAAAGAAATTTTTAATGAAATTACTGAAGAGCACAGCTAAAGAATGACAAAGGTCTGACCTTAAAAAAATTAACTATATTTATCATGCTGGTTTTATTCTAAACGTTTTTGCCCTATAGTCATTAGTAAATCCATTTTAAATTTGGGAATGTGTCTAAGGTTATAAAAAGTAAACTTATCTCATGCCACTTATTCTAATGGTTCAGTGCTTTATAGCTCATTTAAAGTGTTTTCTCATTTACCTGATCCATCCACAGAAGCAGAGAGCACACACGTGTGCTAAGGGGGATCAAACTCTCAAGGGAGGGAAGAATGACAAGCTGCCTGGCTCCTCGGGCCTTCTGCAGACACAGCCAAACAGCTGTTGCCTCTACCCACGGCAAGATGACCCAGCACAAGTTAAATTTTATGGGTCAAACATATGAATCAGCTTAACACAGAAATAAGGGAAAACAACTCAAAATGCTTTGTACAGGCCACATAAATGTGAATTTTTGCTTCTTAAACAAAAAAGTGGGGGTGGAGGAGACTATGCGTACTTAAATATAGGTTGTGTCCTCTTACTTTTGACACACAGACTCCATACATTTAAGTTACACCTCACACTTAATTTCTACATACCTGATCTAGCATGCTTTCACTGAACACCTTATGCACATGGCAAGGGTTAAAAGCAAGAGGCTGATCTTCATTCTTCAAGGCCACCTTCAAAGGTTGGGTGGACAATGGCTTTTCTTCCGAACTATTCATAGCAAACAGTTGTTCTTTTAAATATGCCTTCAAGGAAAGACACTCTGGTTAGGATGATGAGAAGTACATTCTCTTTAAAACTAAAGGGGTCTATATTGTGGCTTACCCTTCTAGCATGTTATCTAGATTACGGTAAACTGCTTGCCTCAGAAAAAAAACACATTCAGAAGATACATAGCACAGTACATATCACTATTACAATAAACCTATCAACACCAAGTTAAACCTAATGCATTGCATAGTTTTAAGAACATTTAACAAATCCTCACATGAGGAATGAATACTAGGTATGTCACAATCTTCTGAATAGGCATTGTTCCATCATTGACTTCATATGTTACAATGTCTGGCTACCAAAACATAACTCCAGTGCATGATTGTGCACAGGAATAGACGGCTTGTTCATTCATTAAATACAGGTTTTCCTTATTCCTAGCTCAGCGCAGCAGTAAGTGTCCTGATTTTACTGCAAGGAGTCTCATTCTGTGTGGGATTATTTATAATGCAAACTCCTACATACTTAATTTCCATGCTGTGGATTGAAAACTATCAAGACTAAATAGAAAGTCAAAGTATGTAATTCTAATCATCTAAGTGCTGGTGCAGTCTTGGACAAGAAAAGACAGTCTCTAGCATTATAGCTCATTTTCTACCCATAAATAAGTAAGGCAAATATCCTTAGTCTGTTTTATGGGACTGTTTCTTGAAGGCAACAGATTAAATTTATTAGAAGAATTCCATCAACCTAACAAATGTTTGCTATTAATAAAGCCATTTAATAAATAAAAAAAGGTCTGCCTGACTTTTAATATACCACAGTACATTTTTTTCTTACCAGCTTCTCAGCTAGCACACATTTTGTAATGTTAGAGCTGCAAAGGATGGCAGGACTCATCCACAATGCTTGCTACCTTGTGTGCCACACAGGGGACAGCAGCACCTTGCCAGGGAGCTTGTTAGGATATCAGCCATTGCCCAATCACCCACTAGCTGGAGTTCTCAGGGTGGAAAAGCAGTTGAAAGTTTGAAATATTCTGACCCAACACCACACTTAATGTTTGCCTCTGAAAAGCCAGAGGATAGGCCTGGGGGTTCATGGGGTAAGCTGTAGACATGTGACAAGAAGCCATAGTTGATACAGTCTTGGCTCGCAGCGTGTGTGTGTGTGTGTGTGTGTGTGTGTGTGTGTGTGTATGTGTGTGTGTCCCTATCCCTTCATGAATGTACATCATGTCCATTATGGAAGGCACATTTCAGATCCTAAAATGCTAAACATCTAAATAAAGTTATCTCTAGTTATCAATAACAGTGATTTCTTATGCTTTCTCATTACACAGTATCTCATTAGATAGATCAGTTCTGTAATGACACACAGACTCTTTAAACAGGATTAGGTAATGACAAATCCATGAAAAAGTTTTTATTACTATGGTAGATAGCAGAAACAAAAAGTTCCTCCTTCATAACTTAAGTAAGTTTTTTTTTTTTTCAAGGAATAAAATTCTTACTGGAAAAGAATGATTTGCTCTGGCTAACAATTTTTCTAAACTCATTCCCATTGTTATGGCTATATTTAGACTTTCCTGCTTCCACTGTCTAACAAAAAAAGGAAATTTGCTGCCAGTTCTGACTAAGGCTTTCTTCTGTATTTTCTCTGCTATATTAACAGTCATCAGTACTCCTTAAAAATCAGTTCCTTGGGCTAGCTAGGTGGCTCATTTAATAGAATTGTTTGCTACACAATCTGGTAATCTGAATCTGATCTCTGGAATCCACACAAAAGTGAAAGGAAAGGAAGGATTCCACAAACGTCTCCTTTGACTTCCTCATGCACACAGATCACATACAGGTACACATATGATAATAAAAGAGCAACAGTGTCGTGGCTCTCTAGAGATGGCCCAGTGGGCAAGGGCACCTGCTACACAAAACAAGAGCCTGAATTCAGAAGCCAGTATGTCTACAAAAGGCCAAGCATGGGCCCATGCACCTTCTCCCACAGCAATGAGGTTCTAGGGAAGTGGAGGTGACAGACAGGACGGATGACAGATTGAATGAGAGTGCTGTCTAAAGCAGTGGTTCTTAAAGTCCCTAGTGTTGGAACCTAAATTTACTGTAGTCCCTTATGTCGTGAAAATTATTTTCACTGCTACTTCCCTGAAGACTATTTCCCCCACTCTCAGCATTGCGTAAATGTTGAAGTCCTTTGTGTAGGGTTGAGGCCACCGTGGCATTCTACTGCTGTTGTCCTCTCTCGGCTCAGACTCAGGCAGTCGCATTGGTGAGGCTACGGGTGTAGCTCTAGCATGTTTAGAGGACAACATCTTATCAAACTTCTTAATCCTCTTACACTCTGTCCTTAGAGCTTGTGATGCCACATAAATAAAGCTTCAAAAGTTTCCATACTGTAAAACCTGCTTCTCAGTCCTCACAAGAATTTCCTTAGCCAATCTGGGTGACAAGACAGATGTGCCATGGAAAAACATGGCTTTCCTTAGAAAGACTTTCAATGAGCCTTAAAGAGAGACCACAAGCAGAACTGAGCATGATCGCACAAGCTGTCAGTCCCAACACTCAAAGGGCCAAGGCAAGCAGACCTCTGTGATTTCAAGGCCAGTCTAGTCTACAAACCAAGATTCAGACCAGCCACGCTAAACAGTGATACCTTGTTTTAAAAAAGAAGGGGGAGGAGGAAGAGGAGGAGAAAGGAAAAGGAGAAGAAGAAAATCATAAACAATATTTTCTTGATGACTTGAGGCTTTTTTTATTACATACAACTTTACCAACCCAAGAATGATGCTTCCAGGAATGAGCTATGCCTCTCTTTAGAAACATCCTTCATTTCTACAAATACCAGACTACACCTGGTATTTGTCGGCTGAATGGGTCACAAACACAAAATTCCCAAACTACAAATCTCATCTCTATATTTCAGAACTGAACTGTGTTTATGAGCCGTGTTATTGTTTAAATCATATAAATAAAACCTACATTGCTTCAAGAAGCCTTTTTCTGTACATGCAGAAAAGCCAGGGCTAAATAGATCCTATTAATAATGCAATATTGAGTTTAGTATTGACTTTAAGAAGTATTATCACCTCCTTGACTAACCCTTAGCTGCCAGCAGACGCTGCCTCAGGCCAGTACACACCTAATTGCTCGGTAAAAAGGCCGTTTCCCTACCTCATTGAGTCGCATGATGTGATAAATTTGCTGCAGGTACTCGCTGCCACCTGGTTTGTGGCAGAGATCCAGGACCATCGTGTTTGTTTTCTGCTCAGTCAGTTCAAGAGCAGCATCTCCTTCTGAGCCTGAGCTTTCCTCCACCATCATAAATGCACTAAACACAAAGGACCAATGTGTATCAGTGATGAGGGACTGTGAGACAGAATCAGAGATTGAGTGTGAGGAGCACCCATAAAGACTCTCTTCAAATAGGCAAGCCTTCCCAAACCACTGTAGCTCCACTCCAGGGTCTGGGAACAATGTACCTGAAAGCATTTTTAAATTCTGAATGGTTTCTTTCAAAAAGAACTCTTTGTTGAATTAATACTCCTATCTATAAACTGCTTCCCATTACTGAAATTGTTGAAATTGCTCTAATCACGGGATGAAAACAAAACATTGCTTTTTAAGAACATGTAAGAAATAATTTGTATTTTCTCTTTGAAGACAAAATGAATTACTGATGGCAGCAACATTTTAGTATTCTGTCTTTTGCAAATTCCTCTTTACACCTGTACAGACTAATTAACATGTTGAAATGGGGAGTCTGTTGTGCTAGTTAGAAGCAGGATGCTTCAAGGCCCCAGACGTATCACTGAGTATTTTAAATTGACCTTTGACACCTGTTGCCGTAACACACACACACACACACACACACACACACACACACACACACACACTACCTCTCCTACTTATTTCTTCTAACAGACACTTAGTGAAAATCACTATTCTGGTTCTTATTCCCCGCAACAGCCCTACTATTATCCAACCTGGAATGGGGGGACATTTTACAGACATGAAGTATTTCTTTTTGAAGTCTTCTGAGTTTGAGAATTATTTGCATGCTTTAAAAAATGACAAAAAGTGAAAAAGTGAGACACCCCCAACCATGCTAATATAAACATGTGACAGTAATTTGCACCGTGTTCTCCACACGAACCTTCTGACTATAAATGCTATTAGGCTGTGTTAGGCTTTGTGAGGTAAGTATTTGTAGGCATGTTCGTGGTTTTATACTGTTTCCCAGGATAAATGAAATTTACTGTGGTGTAATCAGCTCTATGGTGCAGTTCATTGCAGAGATTTTGCCATGATTATAAAATTAGTTCTGCTAAGAGTCAGTGCCGTTGACCTGAAGACTCCGAATTATAGCCAGCTGCTGGACATTAACTTTGATATTGCTTCCACATGCAGCTTCAAAACAGCCCTCTCTCTTTCACACAAACAAAGGAAGTTTAAGACTACATAAAGTCTTGCTCAAGAAAATAGCAAATAAAGTGACTCCTACTGACTTAGAAATGCTCATTAGCTAAAGCACATTTTTAAAAGACATTGTCACACTGAGAGAAATTTGCACGTATCATTTTGAAACTGCATACATGTTGCAGGCAAAATTTCTTGTCAGGTTTTGCAGAGGATGACATTGAAAAAGTTGGGGCCCTCTGACAAAGGAGTATCTCAGTGTCAGCCCCTGAATTGTATCCTTTCCTGTCCATCACTGTGCAGGTGAAGCAAATGATTGGATTCAGTCAATGCTATGATTAATGAGTTCCTCTCTGGATTTGGGACTGCCTATCAATCATGTCATTAGAGAGAATGTGCCCTGAAAGAGGCAGACCTTAGCCAAGGAACAACTGCATTAATCTTAATCTGTATATGCACCCAGCCAGCCAAGTCAGGGTCACCATGATGAAAAACAATAGTCTTCAACTCGACAAATTACTTTGCAAAGGCAGACATTTCTTTACTTTTGTGGCTGTATGTTCTTCAGAATCTAAGTTGACTGTTTACAGCTCGAAAGTTACTACAAAGTGAAGGTTATTTTAATGAATAGTAATGCTCTCAGGCAGTGTGTAGGACAGGGACACCTACAACGGACTAACCTCCGACTGCACTTATTTTCATGAAACCAAAGCTAAATCTGGATGCAAATGGGATGAATAATATTACGTACTTACAAGATAATCTTTTTGAGTAATTTTAACAGGAAAATATTTTCATTTAAGTTGTTGCATACAATTTTCTTTTTTAAAGAAAAAACCCGTAGTAAAGCTAAGGCAACCGTGGGCTGTTGCAGACACACCAATTTCGAATGCATTTATACATTTTCCTTAGTGTGGAGATCTATGAGATTAATTTATACAAAGATAGGGACCTACATAGAGCAGATAATCAATCTAAAATCAAGGGTAAGAAGAAATCTATCTATTGCAAACAAGCTCAGTGACCTTGCTATCTACAATAAGTTAATTTTAACTCTATTTCAAATATGTATGCCAAATAACTTCAAGTCTGAATTTTTGTGTATTAATACCATTTATGAAATTGAGAAAGACATGGTGGTGTGCAAGTTATCTAGCTTTTCAGAATCCTTGAGGGCTATAAAATATTTTAACAATCAACAAATCCTCATTTTTGCTGCATGTTGTAAGAAACAGAAAACTGAACTTTTGACTGCTACCTAATCAGCTCCCCAGTTGGCATCCTACTGCAGGAGATACTGAATGTGTTGGTGTTCCTTTTAGAGCTTAAGAATTACCTTTTGAGGGAGAAAATAATTCAGGAATTACTTTGTACGCATAACCAGCTCTGCTGGGTCTCACCTTCCTTTTCTTATATCCACTGCCATGAATAATGACCTTGACCTTAATCTTTTAGTCATTGGCTTCAACCCAGTAATCTGGTACTGGATGCAAACATAGAGATGAAGAAGGTCACTCACTGTCAATGTTACTGAGGATTTTCCTACTTCTATTATTTTTCTTTCCTATTGACACACCAAAAGAAATTGTCTAGTATTCTATATGACTAGACCTGGGAAAACAGGGCTTCTTCACACTCAACACATTGACACAGGTTAAGATTGATAAGCAAAATGTACTGGTTACCATTCTGCTAACCAGTGAATGCAATATATTTTTGTTACTGACTTTTTTGTTTTGTTTCATTTCACTTTGTTTGTTTCTTTTTGTTTGCGCTTGATTTCAGGTAGAGTCTCACTATGTAGAGCAAGTCTCTTCCTCCTGAGTGTATACTACCACACCTGGCGACATATAATGTATTTTAAGAAGAGTTTATAAATCAATGAAGCTGATTAGTCCTCAATTGGATGCTGAACATTTTGTTAATTCGTTATTCGAAATAGATATGCCAGCATGGTATCATCCGAGAAGCTGATGTTTGGGGAGAGACATAAAATGACCCATTTACAAGGAATGCCTACTTATTTGCTCATCTGCTTCTCAAGCCTGAGCCATTTACAAGGAAAAGTTATCATGTTTCAGGTGACTTTTAGTCACCGCAGGCAGGAAGTTACAGGAGTGTCTGCTAGCCATATGAACAACACACACACGTTTACTTACTAGCTGGGACAGGGTGCATGGGTGTTCAAACAATGGGCTGATTTGGTAATGTGCAGACCACCTGAACCGGAATCCTTTTTTATCAATAGCATGCATCTTTATACCTACACATGAATCTCAACACAGGAGAGCTCTACACACATATTTGAATTCATTGGGGGCCCTTAAAAGTCTTTCCAGTGCCACAAATCACTTAGCTGCTAGTGACAAACCTGTGAGACAGCTGACATTTCACTATGGAGACAGCTGGGTGTGTTTATAGCTTGTGAGTGATATGCTCCAGTTGCCCTCTGGGATTCTCACATTACCAGATGAAAAATGTGTACCTTTTTGACAATCAGGTACACAGAAAGCAATAAAAAGGCTTTTATATCCATTAATTCTTTCTTAATTCAATCTGTGCCCACTCCATTTACAAAATGCCTCCAGCTATGCACTGGATACCTGGTTCCACACAGAAAAGAAGTGAAACTAAATTCCGCTGGGTTGAGATACACCCTTTTAATCAGAAACCTTAAGATGGAACCTAAGCCAGGATAGTGTTCCTGCATATCAATAAGGTTCAGATTTTAGAAGGAACATCTAACAGCCCAATGTTTACTGGGAGTACTTATCACTTTCCATGCCCCTCAAAGGTCCTGTAATTTTTTTTGGCAAATGACCATTAGCTGCTCATCTGATAAAATGTATTGGTGACTTTGGTACTGAGAAATTATTTGGTGAAGTTGGGTAAGAGACAGGCATGGTTTTACCATTGGATGCTCAGTGTCCTTGCTTTCAGAAGCTGGTGCTCCATCCAGTTGGGTCTTTGCTGCTCGATGCTCAGTATGACCTTTTGGGTCAGTTGACTAGGACTGCTTTGCTCTCCCAGGATACTTTCCAAACACAAGCAAATTAAACCCAGGTTCTCCTTACTGCATCTGTCAAGGGAGGAACCTGTTAAACGTTCCACAGTGTTCCCATCCTCAAATATCCGACATATAATTACAATCAAGTTCCAGACAAGCAGGCCAGCTTTCTTCAATTCAGCCAAGTTTTTTGACATTTTTCTCTCAGCCAGAAAAAAGAAGTATTTAATTGTGGGAGGCAAGCATGCAATCACCGTAGGTAACTTGCTGAGGACAATAGACACTGCCTGAGCAGCAAGCCTTGTGAAGCCTGGGAAGAAAAGGCAGAAAAGGTATGATTACTGTTAGCATTCTCACGCCGTCACATCATGGGTTTCTGCTAGGTGGGGATGTCTAACTTTAGTGAAGGAAATTATTAAGATGAACAGGCTCTTAATGCTTTCCAACAGAGCTCCACCAGGAGCTCCCACACAACTACCTGAAATTCTCAAAAATTTCAAGCATGATTTTTGAAAATTAGAAAATTTAGAATTATAATTTATATGTTTATTTCTTCAAGATTTATGTTTTAAAGTATTGGGATACGGCTAATGAAACAAGCAAAGGCCCAAATGACCTATGACACCACTGGGTCTCACAGTCTGTGACACAAGCTTCCTAGCTCTCTTCGTGACTGAAGGCTCTTCTTCTTTCATTCCTAACAGATATGTCATTTCCACAGGGTGCATCATTAGTACCCTGTCCCTTCCCATCTCAGACCACAGTCTCTTGCTTTCATGGGAAAACTTTGTGTGGCCTTTGTTGAAGTACCTGTCAGCATTCAACAATTATCTCACTCACTGACTCATTCTTTATCTGTGACCATCCCTAAAACATGAGCTCCCCAGGCAATGGTGGCACACACCTTTAATCCCTGCACTCGGGAGGCAAAGGCAGGCAGATTTCTGAGTTTGAGGCCAGTCTGGTCTACAGAGTGAGTTCCAGGACAGCCAGGGCTACACAGAGAAACCCTGTCTCGAAAAACTGAAAAAACAAAACAAACAAACAAAGAAAAAAACATGAGCTCCATGAAGGCAGCATTGTATCCCTTGAACGTGCAAGCCAGAGTTGCTCAATAAATAACCACTGAATACGTGAGTTAACTGGTTTGTCTTTGTTTCTTTTTCACCACTATCTTCTAACACCTCCTTTATGTGGAACTTGCTTAGTAGTCCTAGTCCTTGGATTTTGTCTGAGGATATGATGTCATTTGATTTTTGCTATATATCTTGGAAGGATGTATTGATGTACTGTCTCTAAAGCAGAGTTTCTCAATTTCCCAATACAGGCATCTGAGGGCTAGGTAATACTTTGTTGGGTAAAACTGTTCGGTACATGGAGAAATTTCTGAAGCACTTATGGTTTCCACTATAATGGAATAGTAATTCCACTAAATGCCAGTAGCATTCCACCTCAGGTATGACCGTCAAAACATATCTCCTGGAAGCATATTTGACCCTAGCAAAACTCTACTCCTTATTCTGATTTTGTGCTATCCTATTTATTAAATTTCATTTCATTTTAAGATGCAACACTACCCAATTTATTCTATGAAGCCACAATTACACTTATACCTAAATCACACAAAGACCCAAGAAAGAAAGAGAACTTCAGACCAATTTTACTTATGAATATCGATGAAAAAATATTCAATAAAATTCTTGCAAACCGAATCCGAGTACACATAAAAATGATCATCCATCATGATCAAGTAGGCTTCATCCCAGGGACAGAGGGATGGTTTAATATGCCGAAATCCATCAACGTAATCTACTATATAAGCAAACTCAAAGAATAAAAACCACATGGTCATTTCATTAGATGCTGAGAAAGCATCTGAGAAAATTCAACAGCCCTTCATGATAAAAGTCTTGGAAGGATCAAGAATTCAAGGCCCATATGTAAACAGAGTAAAAGCAATATACAGCAAACATATAGCCAACATCAAACTAAATGGAGAGAAACTTGCAGCAATCCCACTAAAATCAGGGATTGGACAAGGCTGCCCACTCTATCGCTACCTATTCAATATAGTACTCTAAGTCCTAGCCAGAGCAATTAGACAACAAAGGAGGTCAAAGGAATACAAATTGGAAAGGAAGAAGTCAAAACATCACTATTTGAAGATGATATGATAGGATACTTAAGTGACCCCAATAATTCCACTAGAGAATTCCTAAAGGTGATAAACAACTTCAGCAGAGTGGCTGGATATAGAATTAACTCAAACAAATCAGTAGCATTCTTTTACTCAAAGTGTAAACAAGCTGAGAAAGAAATTAGGGAAATGACACCCTTCACCATAGTCACAAATAATATAAAATACCTTGGTGTGACTCTAACCAAGCAAGTGAAAGATCTGTATGACAAGAACTTCAAGTCCCTGAAGAAAGAAATCGAAGAAGATCTCAGAAGATAGAAAGATCTCCCATGTTCATGAATTAGCAGGCTTAATATAATTGAAATGGCCATTGTGCCGAAAGCAATCTACAGATTCAATGCAAATCTCATCAAAATGCCAACTCTATTCTTTGTACTTAGAAAGAGCAATTTGAAACTTCATTTGGAATAACCAAAAACGAGGATAGCAAGATCTATTCTCAACAATAAGAGAACTGCTGGGGAATTAACATTCCTGACCTCAAACTGTATTACAGAGCAATTGTGGTAAAAACTGCATGGTATTGGTACAGAGACAGGCAGGTAGATCAATAGTATAGAACTGAACATCCAGAAATGAACCTACAGACCTGTGGTCACTTGATGTTTTTCAAAGGAGCTAAAACCATCCAGTGGATTTTCAACAAATGGTGCTGGCTCAACTGGTGGGCAGCATGTAGAAGAATGCAAATTGATCCATCCTTATCTCCTTGTACAAACCTCAAGTCCAAGTGGATCAAGGACCTCAACTTAAAACCAGATACACTGAAACTAATAGAAGAGAAAGTGGGGAAGAGCTCAGGGGGAAAGTTCCTGAACAGAACACCAATGGCTTGTGCTCTAAGATCAACAATAGACAAATGGGACCACATAAAATTGCAACGCTTCTATAAGGCAAAGGACACTGTCAATAGGGCAAAATGGCAGCCAACAGATTGGGAAAAGATCTTTACCAATCCTACATCCAATAGAGGGCTAATATCCAATATATACAAAGAACTCAAGAAGTTAGACTCCAGAGAACTAAATAACTCTATTAAAAATGGGGTACAGAGCTAAACAAAGAATTCTCAACTGAGGAATATCGAATGGCTGAGAAGCACCTCAAGAAATGTTCAAGATCCTTAGTCATCAGGCAAATGCAAATCAAAACAACCCTGAGATTCCACCCCACACCAGTCAGAATGGCTAAGATCAAAAACTCAGGTGACAGCTGATGCTGGTGAAGATGTGGAGAAAGAGGAACACTCCTCCATTGCTGGTGGGATGGCAAGCTAATACAACCACTCTGGAAACCAGTCTGGGGGTTCCTCAGAAAATTGGACATAGTACTACCTGCATACCTAGCTATACCATTCCTGGGCATATACCCAAAAGATGCTCCAACATATAACAAGGACACATTCTCCACTATGTTCATAGTAGCCTTATTTATAATAGCCAGAAGCTGGAAAGAACCCAGATGTGGTACATTTACTCAATGGAGAACTACTCAGCTAGTAGTTAAAAACTACTAGTTTTTAGCTAGTACTCAGCTAAAGTCATTAAAAACAATGACTTTAACTAGTCATTAAAAACAATGACTTCATGAAATTTTTTAGGCAAATGGATGAAACTAGAAAATAGCATCCTAACACTGTCACACAAAAGAATACACATGGGATACACTCATTGATAAGTGGATGTTAGGCAAAAAGCTCGGAGTACACATAACACAACTCATAGATCATACGAAGATCAAGAAGGAAGACCAAAGTGTGGATGCTTCTGTCATTCTTAGAAGGGGGAACAAAATACTTATGGGAGGAAATAAGGAGATAAAGTGTGGAGCAGAGACTGAAGGAAAGGCCATCTAGAGACTGCTCCACCTGGGAATCTATCCCATATGTAGACACCAAACCAAGACACTGTTGCAGATGCCAAGAAGTGCTTGCTGACAGGAGCCTGATATAGCTGTCTCCTGAGGCTCTGCCAGAGCCTGGCAAATATAGAGGTGGATGCTCTCAGCCAACTATTGCACTGAGCACAGGGTCCCCAATGGAGGATTTAGAGAAAGGACTGAAGGAACTGAAGGGGTTTGCATCCCCATAGGAAGAACAACAATATCAATCAAACAGAACCCTCAGAGCTCCCAGGGACTAAATCACCAACCAAAGATTGGAGGGTCCCATCACTCCAGTTGCATATGTAGCAGAGGATGGCCTTGTCAGACATCAATGGGAGGAGAGGTCCTTGGTCCTGGGAATGCTCCATGCCCCAGTGTTGGGGAATATCAGGGCAGTGAGGTAGGAGTGGGTGGGTGGGTTGATGAGCACCCTCATAGAAGCAGGGGGAGGGAGGATGCAGTAGGGGTTTTCTGGAGGGGAAACTGAAAAAGTGGATAACATTTGAAATGTAAATAAATAAAATATCCAGCTAAAAAAAGATAGAGTCTCATTCATCCTAGTTTGTAAAGACTAGGATGACATCAAACTTTGCATCTTCCTGCCTCTACCCCTGAATGCATGGACTGCTGGCATTCATTACCAGGCCTGGTTTTATGAAGTTCTGGGTTCATAGGGTTTAGTGCATGACAAGCAAGGGTTATCTGATCTAGGGTTTAGTGCATGATAAGCAAGCACTCTTGAACTATATCCTCAGCTTATCTATTTCTTTAGATGATTCCAAAATGTGCAGTCTTGGCCTTCATCTGGGGTTGCAATGCTACACACCAGCTCTTTGCTGAGCATCCTACTCCTCTGGTTTTCAGCATATACCTCAATACTACCAAACAGAATCGCACCCCTCCAAGCCAGCACGCTCCTGCTACTTCCCTCTCTATGTCCTGTCTTCCTCAGTGCTTCCTGTTCCTTCTCACTCAACAAGAGTCAGTACTGATGAACTTTCGCACCTATTCATCTCTGATATTCTGCTTCTTGCTGTGACTTACGTGAGGTGCTGACCCAATTCAAACTTCTTATATATGGTACCCCAAAAATGAAAAAACAACTCCCTTCTGACATGCCATTTGGCATTTTTAAGTTATTTTAAATGCCTCATTATTATTATTATTTGCATAGAATAGAATTTATTCATGGCATGGGGAGGGGAGTTAAGAGGGTATTAGAGGTGGAGCAAGATAGAGAGAGGAGAGAGAGAGAGAGAGAGAGAGAGAGAGAGAGAGAGAGTAGAGAGGTAGAGGCTGGCCATGAGCACATGGGGGAGGGGAGGAAATGGTGAGAGTGGGGAGCCGGAAGGCAAGAGCAAGAAAGCACCTTATTCTTTAAGTGTTTGTGTATCACTCCTCTATTCTCATGTAGTTTCCTTTAAAGTTTTTATTATATGGGGATGGAGAGCTGACTCCATGATTAAGAGCACTTGATGCTCTTGCAGAGGACCCAGGTTCAGTTCCCAGTACCCACACTTAGGCTTAGAACCACGTGTAACTCCATTTTCAGGGGATCTAATGCCTTCTTCTAGCCTCCATGGGTACCAGGCATGCAGATGGTGCACATAAATACATGCAAGCAAACACTCATATAGAATTTTCTTTTATATTCCCCTCATCCCAAAGAGAGCGTAAACACTAATTGTAAATAAACAATCCCAACTTTATAACAAGTGTATATTGCCAATTCTCTTTCCACCTGAACTGCTACTGAGATTTCTTACTGTACAGACCCAGAAACTCAGATGTTTAACTAAGTCATTAAAGCTTAGGGCAAACTCCAGTCAGGAGCTTCAAGTTGTTGCCAAATAAATCCATTCTAACCATGAAGGCAATGAATCAATGGCGAAGTTAACAGCACCCCGGAGGGGTTTTGTTAATGATAGCACACTCATTCATCTGTATTTACATATACAGCCATCTATCAAAATATGCAATGTATTATCTGAAAATACTGTGGGGCAATTACAGTACGGAAGCTAGATTTATGTTTATCATATCTTTCTTTCTACATAGCCAATACTATCACAACATATTTCCTAAAAATATAAAATGAAGACAAGACAAATCAATGTTTTTATATTGTTTAATATTTATTTTAATTATTACTATCAAATATCAATAGTTTGTTGATGCTAATGTGTGACTTAGTATGTTGTATTGTGTTTAAATGTCAGCTTAACTTGCATGGCTATCCTCTGAGAGGTTTTACCAACAGCTGACTGAGACAGATGCAAATAGTCATAGTCAACCATTGGACTGAGGCTGTGGAGCCCTGTAGAGGAGATAGGGGAAAGACTGAGGAGCTGAAGAGAATGGGAACCCTATAGGAAGAACAACATTGTCAACCAACCTAGACCCCAGAGAGCTCCCAAAGACTGAGCCGCCAACCAAAGAGCATACATGGACTGTTCATGATCCCCAACATATATGTAGCAGAGGACTGACTGCCTTGCCTGGCCCTAGTGAGAGAGGATGCACCCAATCCTGTAGAGACTTGATGCCGTAGAGAAGGAGGATACCCAAAGGGCTCATTCTCTCAGAGTCGAAGGGGAGGAGTGATGTGGTGATGAACTCTTGGGGGCTGGGACAGGGACAACATTTGGGATATAAAAAAGTAATTAATTTTAAAATGTCAGATTAATACTTCATGGTGCAACTGTCAAGTTCTAAGCTCATTTAGTGTCATTGCCTGGTACACGTATTTTTAAGGTCGTATAAGAACATAGATGTGACCCATGCAGTGCAACTGTAGAATGGTTGTGATAGCACAGACAAGCCTGTTGTTGCAACTTGCCAATAAATACTGAGTTTCCCTGAGCTCATTGTCCTTGTTAACCATCAGGGAAACACTGCATTTTTATACATGTAAGATAAAGGCCCAAAAGACACTATTTGCTATACTTTTAATTAGAGTAGAAAACCTTAATCTTAAGTTTGTAAGTACATGGATATATTTGTTGGGGATACTGGTTTTATGAAACTAGTATTTCTACCTTTTTGAGAATAAATTATAACTGTAGCTTTGAGTCACACTTATGTATTTCTGCCACTGGGATCTTTCTAAGGATCTCGCTGTGAACAGTTGCCTGAATGCATTTTCCTTGTGACATTATCTGTTTACTCCCTCCAGAAAGCCATTGTACCAACCAAATATTTTTTCATAAAGCATTCTATTCATTAAAATTATAATTCACCATCAAGGAAATAACATCTCAAATATATTTTTTTACTTTACTGCTGTCAAAGAAACAAAACTAAATCAAACTAGTTCTTTGTGCATTTTCTCTTTGAAACACAATAAAACAAATACCAAAAAGCTGAGCTATGTGTTAGAAGCATCTGTGTTTTTACTCTCCTGCCTTGTGCAATATTTCATGTTGCTCATTTCCCTAAATCTTTTCTTTTTCTTTATAGTATAGAATTTGCTGATGAAGAAGAGACAGGAAACGTACAATGTTTTACATGCTTAGTTTTGGGATATTTTGCTATTTAGGGCAGCTTGAGATTGAGAGCTCAATATACCTTCGCACAAAGCTTAGAGGAATTCATATTCAATAAAAGTATGTGAGCCCTCATATTTCAGATGGTTTTCCCACACTTTTTTTCCCCAAATCTGATCAAATTATTGTTTTCCTTTACGATGTGGCTGAGAAAGCATGCATATTTGCAATGGAAATTCATGAGAGCATTCCCACTCTGGCACCATGAATTCTATGTTGTATCCCCAGTATTAAAGAACAGACCAGTAGCATGTTAGGGTCACTTGTATCTTTTGAGGAAATCCATTGTGTTGACAGCAGATTCGACAACATGGCATTGATCTATGCAGGAAGCTAAAGAAGGAATCAGATTCTCTGGGCTCATCTCCCCCCGCCCCCATACTATCACTCTACATTAAACTTCCTCACATATTGTCTCCAATGCAAAACAATCTCACTTACAGACTAAGAAAGAGTTCTTATGACAATCTTCATAGAGAATTTTATAAGAAGTTTAATTTTGTTGCTTCTTCCCAGAACTGTCCACGTTCTGGGTGTTTGTACTCATTTAATTATACTAGCCTATTGGCACAGGAGAACAGAGTACATGTATAAGATCCCATGTCTGGGAGCTTAAATACATTGACTGATATGCAGCACTCAGAAAATATCCATTGAGTCAATGGATGACTGAATGCCAACTTGTAAATATCCCCTGGCTTTAGTGGTGTCCTTATCTAAGAAGGCAGTCCAAGACTTCCAGTGAATGTCTAAAAATGTAAAGTGCCAAACCATCCAGTTCTTTTTTGTATACATATATACCTGTAAAAAATTTAATGTATAAATTAAGAGCAATAATAGATTAACAACAAATTGTAAAGTAGACCAATTTTAACATGGCATTATAATAAAAATTACATGAATGTGGTTTCTCTCTCTTGAAAGAACTAAAGTAAACGTTAATATTTTTGGACCAAAGTTGAGTGAGGTAAACAGAAAGCAGAGCAGGCAATATAATAATTTAGAGTAAAGAAAAGAGAGAGGGCCAAGAATTGCAATGGTCTTGAGAAGTATTTCAGAACACAGAACAAAAATAGTGGCACTGTCTGTTGTCATGCACAGAAGATTCAGAGTAGTCTGCAGTCTCACTTTCTCACACTTCTTTGTGACTGTCCATAGAATGTAATTCTATGCCAACTAACAAGGTTATAAAGAATATTAATTACTAAGGAATACCCAACAAATGGTATATATAAACCAAGTACTTCTGTGGGTCGGAACCTCTTTCAAACACTATGAAGAAATTCCCCAAAATCCTTCTTAGAAAGGAAACTGTTTTTGATAGGACAGTTAAGCAGACAGTGCTCAGTAAGTGGAATGGCATGTTAAATGTAGACAAAAAACACCCAAAAGATGTATGGAAGTAGACCTAGAAACTGTGGGGACAACTCTCACATGAGGAAGAACTCACCCATTGAAAGGGTGACACTTTCCAATTTCAATTAAATATATCTACTAAATCCAAAGGCAATTTGATAGGATGTGGAAAAAATTAAAATCTTACTTGAAAGGTCAGTCATAGATAATTGGTTAGAGTTTGTAGTAGAAGGCTCATGAATAAGAGCTACAGTACTTAGGATCTCCACAGAGAAGAATAAACTACCTTTTGCGTGTGTTCGTTGGAATGTTTTACTGTGGAAAGTTTTTCCTTGAAGTTGAAAAATATTCTTCTTTAAAAATAAATATGGAAAGATGATTTACTTTAGAAAAGCAAAGAAATTCACACAAATGATATACATTCAAAGGAATTGTTGAAAAGTCAATGACAATGGAATGCTATGCAAAGCAGTGAAGTTTAAGTAATGAAGTAAATGAGAGTGTGGGCATGAACAAGGATGCTCAGGTACACTTGGCAGAAGCCTATTCCAACAGGCCAATATATTCAGTACACAACTGCAGCTATGGCAAATAGATATCCTTTCAAACTCTTATATGCAACTACCAAATGAGGTGCAATTTGGGACCTAAAAGCTTCATCTGAAGGTGTGTTATGGGAAAAGAAAGTGAAACCTGGTGTTGCAGGAAAACAAGCAAACAACCAAATGAAATAACTAGTTGAACTAAACAGGAGTGACCATGAGGGTACACAGCTTAGTATCTAGATTTAAAGTAAGGCGCGGTCATGGGAGTTCCATAAATACTAACATAAGAACAAAGATATTAATTCGTTATCACTTATAGGGAGCTTGGGAATGGTATGAGATGCGGCCTTCCCCAGGAGGTGGTTCACCCATTGATTGTACAGTGCTCAGTCCTGAAATACACATGGGAGCATTATCCAGACTGAACAGGTTATGTTTAGGAATGTATTTGTATATGGTTATGCTTATGCATGCAATAACAATTAGTAAAAGAAAAAAAAAAGAGGCCATGAATTTGAAGGACAGTCGTCGGGAGGGGTACACAGGAGGGTTTGGAGGGAGGAAAGGGAAGGGTGAGATGTAATCAAATTATAATCTCCGAAATAAAAATAAAGAAATAAAAGTTCAAAGCAATCATGAAATACTAATAAAAAAAGTGAGCATTTGGTCATTTTCTTCCCTTGAAGCACTGTTTGTGTGGTTCATAGCAAAGGAGGAGGAAGGCCCATGTCCATTCTGACATGAAAATTGATGCCATTCATCGCTCTTACAGCTAAGAGTTTTATTTAGCTGAATAGCCTAAGAGATTGTTTCTTTAGGGGATACCTTCCTTTTTTTTTTCTTTTATTGTATATTTTCTTTATTTACATTTCAAATGTTATCATTTTCCCCCGTTTCCCTTCTGGAAACCCCCTATCCCATCACCTCTCCCCCTGCTTCTATGAGGGTGCTCCCCCACTCACCCACCCACTCATTCCCGCCTCCCCGCCCTGGCATTCCCCTACACTGGGGTATCAAGCCTTCCCAGGACCAAGGGCCTCTCTGCCCACTGATGCCTGTCAAGGCCACAGAGGAAACCTTCTTAAGGAACTAATGTGGTTACCTTTATTTGACTCTTTCCCTTTGGAATCTCTTGGAATATAATTCCATTCTCGTGGAATGCTCTGAAGCAGGTGATCAGGAACACGAGGCTTGTTTAGGTTTGTCTCACTGTTTCTCACATATCTCATCATGGATATTATCTGTTGCACAGTGTCCTTGACAGAGTCCATCAGTGCCCGTCTCAGACAGCGGATGACTTCTGGCTGGGACTCTGTGAATGCCGAGACTTTAAAATCAAAGAGCATATTATGGTTAGCAGAGTCTGGTCACAAGCTGTGCCTTGTTCTTCTGGGAACCCTGTCTTGCAATTGCCTAGTTTAATCTATAGAAAGTGAACACTGGATTCAATTAGAAAATCATATAATTGAGAATTAGCCCACAAACCATTTGAAATAGAGGTTTCCCTACCTAGAAACTAAAGAATGCCAGTTAAGGCCATGGTAAGCAGTGGGTTGACCTCTAGGTTTGGACTCCCGTGCTGGAACACCAGCTGTATAACCTTATAGAGTGCACTTGTCGATAATTCTAAAGTCTCTAGGCTTCTGGAGCTTTAGTAGTAGAGTAATTGCACCAGTAAGACCCTGGGCTTCAACCCTACACCCAAGTGCTGGAAAAAAAGATCACAACATGAGCAAAATCCACAAATCTCTAACATTTGACTCAAATATTGACTCACTCTTTTCCATGAAACTAAATCCTAAGAAACTGAGACTCTGTAAAAACCTAAAGAAATATGAGAAACCACCAAAATGTCCAATTAGCTGTCAAATGTTCACCTTCACAAAAAAGCCTAAAACTACACAGTAGGTTAGAAAAGAGTAAGTTACACACACACACACACACACACACACACACACACACACTACACAGCAGGTTAGAAAAAAGTAAGGTACACACACAGCAGGTTAGGAAAGTAGAAAAGAGAAAGGTACACACACACACATACACTACACAGCAGGTTAGAAAAGAGTAAGGTACACACACATACAAACACACACACTCAAATAAAAAAATATAAAAAAACCATTAAAATAGATACTTATACTTCTAAGAGACACAGTGTAGAAAGAATGAACACAGTCACAGCTTCAGTTGCTATAGACCCATACATTAATTCTATCTAATCAACAAACAAGAGAAGTGTCATTCAGTAATAATTTCTAATTTGATGTTTCTGTTATAAATGTTAATTTTCATATTAAATGAACTGAAACAGAGGCAAAGAAATATAAAACTTGGCTTGTATCCTATAATTTAAAGAATTTGCCATTATCTAATTTTATACTTCAAATCAATACCACCATATGAAAAACTATTTAATACAGGAGGAACCTTTATTCATATCTACAAAAACCAAGAGAAAAGGGCTGGACAAGGTTTTTTGTTTGTTTCTTCGTTGGGTGGTTTCAAGACAGGCTTTCGTTGTTAGCTCTGGCTATCTTGGAACTGACTCCGTAGTCCAGGTAGCCCAGACTGACTTCACACTCACAGAGATCGGCCCGCCTCTGCCTCCAAAGTGCTAGGATTGAAAGTGTGTGCCACCACTGCCCGCTTACAGGAAGGTATTTATAGTTTTTCTTATTTTCCTCTTTTTATGACTTTATTTAAGACACTTTAGAGGAAAATAACAAATATTTCATGCCAAGAAGATAAGAAAAACAGTAAGAACTGTGGGTCCACTACTTTCCTCCACAAAGTAACACTGGGGTTCTTAGGAGGGAGCCGACGGACATTGTGACTCAAGTGAGCCTAGGCCCACAGCAGAGCTTCCTTGAGGGAAAAAAACCAGTTCGTGCACATTGGTATTTGGGTTAAAAAAAATAAGCATTTTTCAATTGTTATAGGAATAATCTGTTTAAAAATGTCATTTCAGACCTGATAGAGAATACAAAACAAAAGAAACTTTATTACTTAAATTTTTCCTTAATTTCAAAGAATAAGAACACACTAATTAAGAGATTTTCATGCACGTTCAAAGAAAATATTCAATGTGATCGAGAATAACAATGAAGAATTTAATACTTGAAGAATAATTAATAAATAGCATTGGAAGCATGAGGCTAATGATTATCATCTTTCAAGAGAATTCAGAAGGAACTAAGATTGTAGGGAATCATGGGCATTAATGGTTAATTTCCGTTCCTTAATAGCCAAATCCAAAGTCAATCAGTTCTATGTTAGTTTTGTACTAAGAAATCTGAATCTTGGGCTAGAGAGATGGCTCAGTGGTTAAGCGCACTGGCTGCTTTTCCAGAGGTCCTGAGTTTAATCCCAGCAACTACATGGTGGCTCACAACCATCTGGAATGAAATCTGGTGCTCTCTTTTGGCATTCAGGCCTACAAATAGGCAGAAAAATATATACATAATAATCAAATAAATCTTTGTTTCTAAAAAATAAAAAAAAATCTTCATCTCCTTTGGTGGAATGAGAAGCAGTGTAAGAATGCAAGAAAATGAAGACAAAAGGCTTTGAAAGGGTAATTGTCACAGAATCCTTACATGACAGATTCTGGTTTTGAACCCATCATATGAAGTTATCTTAGGCAATGTCATAAGAATAATGAGCAAAGAAAATGAAAAACAATGAACACAACTGATTAGAGGACCACAGTCACAGTCCAAGAAGTCTGGAATCAGCATGGCTCTAAGCCTGTTGAAGCTTCTACAGGGAGCCTAAGAGATTGTCAAATAACACCAATGCAGGGGACAAAAAAGCACACAGGCTGCAAACAAATGCAAATGATGTCAAGGAGAAGTGGAAGAAAATGATAATAACAATAGCTTCTAAGAGCTCACTTCTTTCTCTCCAAGAGACCAAATAGATGTAACTAAAGGTTGGGATGTTAAGGATGAACCACTGTGCCAACCATAACCTGGCCTTAACAGGAGCACCTCAGATGTACAGCACCCGAAATTTTTTTGTTGTTGTAGCTTTTTTCGAGACTGCTAACTTTTTTTTGATACCGTTTTACATTTCAAATGTTCCCCCTCCAGATCTCTCCTTTGGAACCTCCCTATTCCCTCCCTCCACCCCTCCTGACTCTATATGGATATTCACCCACACACTCACTCTCTTCTTCCCTCCTTGGCATTCCCCTATACTGGGGAATCTAACACTCTCAGGCCCAAAGGCCTCTCCTCCCCCTGATGGCTAACAAGATCCTCTTCTACCACACATGTGGCCAAAACCATGGGTTCCTCCATGTGTATTCCTTGGTTGGTGATCCAGTCTACAGGAGCATCAGGAGGTTAGGTCAGTGAACAGTGTTGCTGCCTCCATGGGGCTGCAAACTCCCTCAACTCCTTCAGTCCCTTCTCCAACTCCTCTATCTGGGACCTCACACTCAGCCCTACAGTTGCTGTGAAGTGACTCTTGGGTATTCTGAACTTCTGGGCTAAAAACCACTTATCAGTGAGTACAAACCATGTTCATTCTTTTGTGACTGAGTTACCTCACTCATGATGATATTGTCAAGTTCCATCCACTTGCCTGCGAATTTCATGAAGTCATTGTTTTTAATAGCTGAGTAGTATTGCACTGTCTAAATGTACCACATTTTCTGTACCCATTCCTCTGTTGAGGGACATCTGGATTGTTTCCAGTTTCTGGTTATTATAAATCTGGCTGCTATGAACATAGTGGAGCATGTGTCATTATTACATGTTGGAGCATCTTCTGGGTATATGCGCAGGAGAGGAATAGCAGGGTCCTCAGGTAGAATTATGTTCATTTTTCTGAGGGTCCGCTTTTCTGAGGGTCCGCCAAACTGATTTCTAGAGAGGTTGTATCAACTTGCATTCCCACCAGCAATGGAGGAGTGTTCCTCTTTCTCCACATCCTCACCAACATCTGCTGTCACCTGAGTTTTTGATCTTAGCCATTCTGACTGGTGTGAGGTGGAATCTCAGGGTTGTTTTCATTTGCATTTCCCTGATGACTAAGAACTTTGAACATTTCTTTAGGTACTTCTCATCCACTCAAGTTTCCTCAGTTGAGAATTCTCTGTTTAGCTCTCATCTTCATTTTTTGATAGGGTTATTTGGATCTCTGGAGTCTTTATTGAGTTCTTTGTATATACTGGATATTAGCCCTCTGTAGGATTGTAGGATTGGTAAAGATCTTTTGCCAACCTGTTGGTTGCCGTTTTGTCCTATTTACAGTGTCCTTTGCCATAAAGAAGCTTTGTAATTTCATGAGGTCCCATCTGTCCATATTTGATCTTAGAGCATAACCCATTGGTGTTCTGTTCAAGAACTTTTCCCCTGTGCCCATGTGTTCGAGACTTATCCCCGCTTTCTCTTCTATGAGATTCAGTTTATCTGGTTTGATGTGGAGATCCTTGATACACTTGGACTTGAGCTTTGTACAGGGAGATAGGAATGGATCAATTCGCAATCTTCTACATGTAGGCCACCAGTTGAAACAGCACCATTTGTTGAAGATGCTGTCTTTTTCCACTGGATGGTTTTAGCTCCTTTGTCAAAGATCAAGTGACCATAAGTGTGTGGGTTCATTTCTGGGTCTTCAATTCTATTTCATTGATCTACCTGCCTGTCACTGTACCAATACCATGCAGTTTTTATCACTACTGTTCTGTAGTACAGCTTGAGGTCAGGGATGTTGATTCCCCCAGAAGTCCTTTTATTGTTAAGAACAGTTTTTGCTATCCTGGGTTTTTTGTTATTCCATATGAATTTGAGAATTGTTCTTTCTAAGTCTGTGAAGAATTGAGTTGAAATTTTGATGGGGATTGCATTGAATCTGTAGATTGCATTCAGCAGGAGGGCCGTTTAAACGATATTAATCCTGCCAATCCATGAGCATGAGAGATCTTTCCATCTTCTGAGGTCTTCTTCGATTTCTTTCTTCAGAGACTTGAAGTTCTTGTCATACAGATCTTTCATTTGTTTGGTTAGAGTCACACCAAGATATTTTATATTGTTTGTGACAATTGTGAAGGGTGTTATTTCCCTAATTTCTTCTCAGCCTGTTTATCCTTTGAGTATAGGAAGTCTACTGATTTGCTTGAGTTAATTTTGTATCTGGCCACTTTGCTGAAGGTATTTATCAGCTGGAGTAGAACTCTGGTGGAATTTTTCAGGTCACTTAAGTATACCATCATATCGTCTGCAAATAGTGATATTTTGATTTCTTCTTTTCCAATTTGTATCCATTTGACCTCCTTTTGTTGTCTAATAGCTCTAGTTAGAACTTCTAGTACTATACTGAGTAGATAGGGAGAGAGAGGGCAACCTTGCCTAGTCCCTGATTTTCATTGGATTACTTCAAGTTTCTCTCCACTTAGTTTGATGTTGGCCACTGGTTTGCAATATATTGCTTTTACTATGATTAGGTATGGTCATTGAATTCCTGATCTCTCCAAGACTTTTATCATGAAGAGAAGTTGAATTTTACTAAATGTTTTTTCAGCATCTAATGAAATGACCATGTGGTTTTTTCTTTGAGTGTGTTTATGTAGTGGATTACATTGATGGATTTCCAGGTATTGAACCATCCCTGCATCCCTGGGATGAAGCCTACTTAATCATGGTGAATGATTGTTTTGGTGTGTTCCTGGATTCAGTTTGCAAGAATTTTATTGAGCATGTTTGAATCGATATTCATGAGGGAAATTGGTCTGAAAGTTTCTTTAATTGTTGGGTCTTTATGAGGTTTTGGTAATAGTGTAACTATGGCCTCATAGAATGAATTGGGTAGTGTACCTTCTGTTTCTATTTTGTGGAATAGATTGAAGAGTATTGGTATTAGGTCTTCTTTGAAGGTCTGATAGAATTCTGCACTGAACCCATCTGGTCCTGGGCTTTATTTGGTTGGGAGACTCTTAATGACTGCTTCTATTTCTTCAGGGGTTATGAGACTGTTTAGATGGTTTATCTGATCCTGATTTAACTTTGGTAATTGGTATCTGTCTAGAAACTTGTCCATTTCCTCCAGATTTTCCAATTTTGTTGTGTATAGGCTTTTGTAGTAGGATCTGATGATTTTTTAATATCTTCAGAATCTGTTGTTATATCTCCCTTTTCATCTCTAATTTTATTAATTTGCACACTGTCCCTGTGCCCTCTGGTTAGTCTGGCTAAGGGTTTTCTATCTTGTTGATTTTCTAAAAGAACCAGCTCCTGGTTTTGTTGATTCTTTGTATAGTTCTTTTAGTTTCCACTTCGTTGATTTCAGCCCTTAATTTGATTATTTCCTGCCTTCACTCCTCTTGGGTGTATTAGCTTCTTTTTGCTCTCGAACTTTCAGGTGTGCTGTTAAGCTGGTAGTATATGCTCTCTACAGTTTCTTTTGGGGGGCATTCACAGCTATGAGTTTTCCTCTTAACACTGCTTTCATTGTGTCCCATAGGTTTGGGTATGTTGTACTTTCATTTTCATTAAATTCTAGGAAGTCTTTAATTTCTTTCCTTATTTCTCCCTTGACCAAGTTATCATTGAGTAGAGCATTGTTCACTTTCCATGTGTATGTGGGCTTTCTGTTGTTGTTGTTGCCATTGAAGACCAACCTTATTCTGTAGAGATCTGATAGGAGGCATGGGATTATTTCAGTCTTCTTACATCTGTTGAGGTTTGTTTTGTGACCAATTATATGATCGATTTTGGAGAAGGAACCATGAGGTGCTAAGAAGAAGGTATATTCTTTTGATTTAGGATGAAATGTTCTATAGATATCTGTTAAATCCATTTGGTTCATAACATCTGTTAGTTTCACTGTGTCTCTGTTTAGGTTGTGTTTCCAAGATCTGTCCATTTATGATAGTGGGGTGATGAAGTCTCCCACTAATATTGTGTGAGTTGCAGTATGTGCTGTGAGCTTTATTTCTTTCATGAATGTGGGTGCCCTTTAATTCGTGACATAGATGTTCAGAATTGAGAGTTCTTCCTGGTAGATTTTTCCTTTGATGAGTATGAAGTGTGCTTCCTTATCTTTTTTGATGACTTTTGTTTGAACGTTGATTTTATCTGATATTAGAATGGCTACTCCAGCCTGTTTCTTGGTGCCATTTGCCTGGAAAATTGTTTTCCAGCCCTTTACTCTGAGGTAATATTTGTCTTTAACACGAAGGTACGTTTCCTGAATGCAGCAAAATACTGGGTCCTGTTTATGGATCCAGTCAGTCTATGTCTTGTTATTGGGAATTTAGTCCAATTCCCAATAACATTGATGTTAAGTGATATTAAAGAATAGTGATTGTTGCTTCCTGTTATTTTGGATGTTACTTTTTATGTTTGTGTGGATATCTTCTTTTGAGTTTGTTGAAAGATTACTTTCTTGCATTTTCTAGGGTGTAGTTTCCCTCCTTTTATTTGCATTTTCCATCTATTATCCTTTGTAGGGCTGGGTTTGTCGAAAGAGATTGTGTAAATTTGTTTTTGTCATGGAATATCGTAGTTTCACCATCTATGGTAATTGAGAATTTTGCTGGCAATAGCAGCCTGGGTTGGCAGTTGTGTTCTCTTAGGGTCTGTATGAGATCTGCCTAGCATCTTCTAGCTTTCATAGTCTCTGGTGAGAAGTCTGATGTAATTCTGATAGGTCTGCCTTTACATGTTACTTGATCTTTTTCCATTACTGCTTTTAATATTCTTTCCTTATTTTGTGTATTTGGTGTTTTGACTATAATGTAACGGGAGGAATTTCTTTTCTGGTCCAATCTATTTGGAGTTCTGTAGGCTTCTTGTATATTCATGTTCATCTCTTTCTTTAGATTTGGGAAGTTTTCTCCTTTAATTTTATTGAGGATATTTACTGGTCCATTAAGTTGGGAACCTTCACTCTCTTCTATACCTATTATCCTCAGATTCTGTCTTCTCATTGTATCCTGGATATCCTGGATGTTTTTGGTTAGGAGCTTTTTGCATTTTGCATTTTCTTTGACTGTTGTGTCAATGTTTTTTATGGTATCTTCTGCACCTGAGATTCTCTCTTCTATCTCTTGTATTCTGTTGGTGATGCTTGCATCTATGACTCAGGATTTCTTTCCTAGGTTTTCTAACTCCAGGGTTGAGTCCCTTTGTGATTTCTTTATTGTTTCTATTTCTATTTTTAGTTTCTGGATGGTGTTTTTCTTTTACCTTCATTTGTTTGATTGTGTTTTCCTGTAATTCTGCCTGTTTGATTGTGTTTTCCTGTAATTCAAAAAGGGATTTTTGTGTTTCCTCTTTAAGGGCTTCTAGGTGTTTACCTGTGTTCTCTTATATTTCTTGAAGGGAGTTATTTATTTCCTTTTCAAAATCTTCTATCATCATCATGAGATGTGATTTGAAGTCTGAGTCTTGCTTTTCTGGTGTGTTGGGGTATCCAGAGCTTGCTGTGGTGAGAGAGCTGTGTTCTGATGATGCCAAGTAGCCTTTCTTTCTGTTTCTTCTGTTCTTGCCCTTGCCTTTCACCATCTGGTTATCTCTGGTGTTAGCTGGTCTTACTCTCTCTGACTGTGGCTTGTCTTTCCTACCAGCCTAGGTGTCAATACTCCTTGACGACCAGTTTTCTCTAAGAGGAATTTGGGTTTGGAGAGCTGTGGTACAGGGTCACCTCTGGGGTAAAGACAGAAATCCGAAGGATCTAGTCCCCAGCTGTCTCTTGTTTCCTGTGTCCTAATGGCTCTGCAAGGGTCCCTCTTGGTCCAGTGAATTTGAAAGAAATGATGGTCTTGCCTGTGCTTAAAGGTGTGTCAGCACTCCTGGGATACCAGCTCTCTCCTGGCACTATTTGAGTATGGAGCCCTGTGTCACAGGATCTGCTCCCACGTCACTGAAAGAAACCAGAAGCCCCCTCCTCAGTCCATGTGTCCTGGGTATTCCAGGTGGGTTCCTCTGAGCAGACAGGCTTGCCCACACTCCTGGGAGCCTATCTTTCTCCCAGCACTATTTGGCTGTGGAGCCCTGCTGTTCAGGCAGAGGTAACCCATCACAGATGGAAACCGGAAGGCTCTTTCCTTCTGACTGTTCCTCAGTCCTTGTGTCCTAAGGATTCCGGGAGAGTTCCGCAGAGCAGTGTTAGTCTTCTTACCCCGCTCTAAAGGTCTTTTCCACACACCCGGGAGGCTAGCTTTCTCCCAGCGCTATTTGGCTATCGAGCCCTGGTGGCTCAGGCAGAAGTCTCCTGCCACATATGGAAACCAAAAGGCTCCACAGCACCCTAACTTTAACATTCTGTTTTGCTGAAGCAAGATGTAACAGTATGCGAGGAAGCACATATTATTGTCATTCCAGTGGGGAGAAATGCTCAGTGAATAAAAGTGCTAACCATAGAAACCTGGCAGCCAAGAGTATGTTTCTTCAAACCAAGAGCACACATGAAAATATAACATGGTAGCACATCTCAGCATTTACATGTGAGATGAGAGGCTGTGACCGAAGAACCATCTGGATACTTGAGGGCCAAGCAAAATGGAGCATCAGCATAGCAGCAGAGAACAAGGAAGACACTGACTTAAAACAAGGTGGAAGGGTGAATCAACAGAAGTTATCTGATCAGCACACATAGACACACACACACACCGCATATATGTATATATGCACATACACACACACTGTAGTATATATGTATGCACACACAGATATTGTGGTATACATGCATGTACACACACACTGTGGTATATATGCATACACACACACACTGTGATATATATGCATGCACACATACACATACAAACACACATGCACATACACATATGGAACATATTAACTTTGAAGAGGAAAGCATTATTTTCATTATAATAAATGCCTATATATCTAAAGAAAAATGATTGATAGTTTTGTATTGACTTCGTAGTTTGCTTTCTATTATTGTGATAAAATACCATGACCAAAAGCAATGTGGCTAGGGAAGGATGTATTTCCTCTTACACTTCAGGTAATATTTTACCCTTAGAAAGTCAACACAGGTACTCAAGCATGGCAGGAACCTAGAAGCAAGAACTGAAGCGGAGACTTATGGAGGAGCACAGTTACTGGCATTCTTGTTGTGTTACTCATCTCGTCATCTTACTTTCTTGTACTACCCAGGAGCACTTGCCCTGGAATGGCACTGCCCACTGAGAGCGGGACCCCTCTCCACCAATCACCAATCAAGGAAATTAGCTACAATTTAAGGTTCACTCCATGTGATGGAACCCATACCTGATAATGTTCAGGTGGCCATGAACCTGGGACAAGACAGGGCACTGGCTCAGAACAGAACACTAGTTCTCTTAATGAAATAGAGCAATAAAATGACTCCTAACTATATTCTGCTATACTCACTAGTATGTTGCTCAGCCATCTTCACAGAAGCTTCATCTTGCAGTATAAGAATGTAGAAGGGAACAAATACCCACAACCAGAAAATGTGCCAACAGTGACAGACCTTGGAACATTCAGTCCTAAATGCAATATCTCCATCAAACTCCTCCCCTCAGGGCCATGAAAAAAAGATTCTGAGAACCAGGAGGGATGAAAAACACCAGTGAAAAGATGTTTTCCTGCCCCAAGAGGACTGATGAACTCACAGAGACTGTGGCAGCAAGCACAGGGGCTACACAATTCCAAGCCGGATCAGGCCACAAAGCTAAGGGGTGAAGGGGAGACATGATCTCCCATCCCTAACCCAGAAGCTATCTCCACGTGACAAATGCTTGCAAAGGAAAAAAGTTTTCTTCAGTAAACTTTTTTTTCTTGGGTGTTCAAACCACATTTATCTACTGAAGGCCCCATAACCTGCAGTGAAAGGCCAACTCAAAGCAAACTCAATGGAATTTGGGGAGATATTTTGTCATGTCATGGTTTATCTGGCCTTTTTTTTTTTTAACCTTAAAAACATTTTGCTCATATATAACGGCTTCTGATTTCCTGTGTGTGTGTGTGTGTGTGTGTGTGTGTATGTGCGCGCGCGCACGTGCACGTGCATGCATGTGTTGGGAACATGTGGTCTTCATGATTTTTCATTGTTCTTTTCTTTGTTTTCACTGTTTGTTTTGTCCTGTTCTGGGTTGTTTGGTTGGTTGTTTTTGTCTGTTTGTATGAAAAAGAGGGTTTGTAAGGGGTGAAGAGTTGGAAAGGATCTGGGAAGAGATGAAGGAGGACACACTGTGATTAGAATATATTGTATAGGAAAATCTAGTTTTAACTGAAAAAGAAAAAGCCCTACAGAATTGCCTACAAGCAATCTGGATGGAAGTTTCCCAATTGAGGGTCTGTCTTCCTACATGCCTCTAGCTTATGTCAAGTGATATTAGTTAGGACAATTAGTTCATAGAATACATGGACCAAAGTATCCCAAAGTATTTATAATATCTTATTAACATTTTATATGCCAAAAAGCAAAATATAGTATACACTGAATAACAAACTTAAGTACTATGATAGGATACTTCCCTAAAATTAAAAAAAAGAACCTTCATTCTATATTTTTCCTTTCACGACTCTCTTATCCCAAGTACATCACATTTGACAGGAGATAAATGGTTAATAATTCTAAACAGAAGCCCTTATAATAAAAAGATGCATAATAAACTTTCACAAACAAGAGTCAGCAGAACTCATGTGCATCAAACTTTGAAAACACATTTAAAGACCATTTAAGTATCAATAAAGCATCTACTTTATAAATGGTAAGTTTCTTGTACCTGGAATGTTGCATAAAAAGTCCCATAGTTGTTCTTCTTCTATGTGGCTCATAAAAACATTTCCAAATGTCTGTGGGGACAAGGAACAACGGTACAGAACTTCAAAGATGGCGCCCACCAAGCTGCAGCCTGTACTCTGTTTACTCTCCATGCCAGCAGCTTGTTCTTGAAAAGAGTGAAAGTATAGGGATGAGGGAATGAGACCTTTTCTCATCACTTTCCTTGGTCTGCTATGACACAGAGTTACTTATTGGTTGCAATTAAGGAGCACTGCACTTTGAGAGATACAATCCTTCAACATCACCATTTCAGATGCATCTGTGGGTAGCTATTATAAAATTGTCTGTGAGAAGAAATATAAGGACATGACTTCACGAGTTAAGGACAGTTTTCCTGTATGCCAGAATTCTTTTTTACCTGAAGGAAATATTTTTCATCTGAATTTTCATTTAAAAGTAATTTACATTCAAGAAATATTTTTAAAACCCAAATAGCTCAGAAAACTAAATGTGTAGCATGAGAAAATTCACATGTTCTTTGAATCATAGAATCAATTCTGAAAAACAAATTGTGAATATTTCCTAAGTATATTGCCACCATCATTTCAGAATGAAGCAAATTTTCCAACAGTTCCTTTACTAAACCTCATGAGGAATCACACAACTACAAAGCTATTTTATTGCCCTCAGCATCTCCCCTCTGGCTCTACTATGGCTTCTTTTAAAGATCAGTAATGAGAGTATCAGGCATTACTAAATTTATATGGCCCATGGAATTGAGAAATAATTCCTACTTTGCTTGAATAATATACCACTATATAATAATAAACAAAATATGTAATGAGTTAAAGATACTATCAAATCATGTCTTATATTATTTTTAATGACTTCTATCAATATAATCTAGGGTCATTGTGAATGAGGAAATTTCTTTAAAATTCTTTTATAATTTTATTTATTGGGCTTGCTTTTAAGAGACCACTCTTATCTATAAATTAAAAAAAAATAACATAGATTTTATGGAGAGAGCACTTGCTAGTTTTTCTTCCTAATAACAATTTTAACCAAATTATTTTCTGAACCAGTCATTGTTGTCCACCTTCTTTGTCTTTCCCCACAATATGAACTGTTTGCTTATTTATTTGTTTGTTTGAGTGATGCTGAGTCTGTTACCTGAATTGGACATGCAGCTACGGCCTGGTATGACACTCATCCACCATGGTCATAGATGGGCAAATAACCAACAGGAACCTTCCTAAAGAGTTTGGCTGCAGAGTTTTGACTGTATTTGACAAGTTGGTACTGTAGGCTGGAAGAAACTTTGGGTGACTATTTGGGGAAGAATGTTACTAAAAATTAATGTGCTACAGTCAAAACCAGAAATAATTCCACTTTTTTTCCCCCTGAAATTATTTTCCAATTCTCAAGCATCTTGTTCAACCCATTGATTCATTTGCTGGGTCATTTAAATGTGTTTCCCACTGCCTTTTTTTTTTTTTTTTCATCTATCTAGAATGTTGTCCACTCAAGAAATGATATCTTCAGGGTTAGGGTCATTAAAAATTGATCTTACAACAACTACTGCCACCTACACTGGGCCTCTCCCCAACAAGCAGCTAAGTCAGATGCAGATACTAGCACCCAACCAATGGACAGAAGCCCTGTGACTGAATTGGGGAAAAGCTGGAAGAAGTTGAGGAAGGCAACCCCATGGGAAGACCAGCAGTCTCAACTGATCTGGATACCCCAGGTCTCTCAGACAGAGCCCCAACCAGGCAGCATACACCAGCTGATATGAGGCCCCCGACACATATACAGTAAAGGACTGCCTGGTTTGGTTTCAGTGAGAGAAGAGGCACCTAACCCTCGAGAGACTTGAGACCCCAGGGAATAGGGAGGTCTGGTGGAGTGGGGTTGGAGGGGTGAGGACATCCTCTTGTAGACAGGGAGGAGGTATGGATTGGTGAGCTGTCCAGGGGCTGACTGGGAGTAGAATGAAGATTGAACTTTAAAACAAAAACAAAAACAAAAACAAAAAACAAGACTAAGCTTCTCAACCATCAGTCATTACAGGGTGAATTACACAGGGACATCCCCCTTCCTACTAAACTATTGGCTACTGATGGACACAGGGGCAGAGGGAGTCATGCTTTCATTGTGAACCCACTGATGAGCCCACCAGCCTCCAGTGAACAGATCTAAATCTATGGTCACATACGTGTCCTGGTGGATCACAAAACATAATAGGGATGCAGAAAAATAACTCATAGAGGTCATGAGGGATTGACAGGTAAGACTGGGACAATTGAGGGAGGGGGGTTGACAGGTAGGGCTGGGGCAGGTGAGGGAGGGGGGTTGACAGGTAAAGCTGGGGCAGGTGAGGGAGGGGGGTTGACAGGTAAGGCTGGGGCAGGTGAGGGAGGGGGGTTGACAGGTAAGGCTGGGGCAGATGAGGGAAATCAGAATACACTTTCTACATGCATGGAGTTATCAAGGAACACATTAAACAAGAATTTTTATTTTAAAATATCCGTGTGTGTGTGTGTGTGTGTGTGTGTGTGTGTGTATCCTCAGATGAAGGATAGATATTATGAAGATCCATATGTAGTCAGAATGCAGCAAATAGGTGGCAGGGTGTGGAGCCCCAGTTAGTACATCTAGAATACAGCTCTGCACCCAAAGTTCAGGGAACATCACAGAAGGGGGAGATACTGCAAGAGCCAGAAGACTGGAAGCTCTACTCAGAGAAATGTTCTCTGATCCTGACAGGCAAGTCGTACCCATGAATTCCCAGCAGTAAAGTTACCTAAACAAGACCTGCACAATTGTCACATTGGTCACATGCTAACATAGCTGGGGGAATTTTCACAAACGCCCCACCTTGATGCAAAACTATAGGCAATCAATGGTTTCTGAGAAAGAGAGAGTCCATTTTCTCCAAGATGAACTAGGTCCCTGACAAATTATCTAATCCCAAATGGTCAGTCTAAAACTTGCACAAACGAGTAATACTAGATGCCCTCAGTAACATATAAATATACATAAATATAATCTTACATATATTTATATATAATGTATATAAAGAAAATAAGGTCTTGAATTTGACAGGCAGTTGTGGGGCACAGGAAGAGTTATATGTGAAAGGTAGGTGTGAAAATGGTGTGAATACAGTGCTCATGTATAACATTCTCAAAAAATTAGTATTCTTAATACACATTATGTATACGATATTTACTATGGATATGCACAGGACAGCAAGACAAAGGCATGTGACTGTCATTCTTGCTTGTGTCTATTGTCCTGACTTAAGTGACAGTAGCATCCTTCCATCCGTTTTCAAAATTTTTGTTTAATTTTTTGAGAATGGGTGTTTGCCTGTATGTAAATCTGTAAACCATTTGCAGGCCTGGTGCCTGGTAGGTCAGAAGAGGGCATTAGATACCCTAGAACTGGAGTTAGAGATGATGTGAGCCATCATGTGTATGGTGGGAAATTTCTCTCCCCATCTCATAAGGCCTGGCAGGAGAGAGGCACTAAACAGTGTAGATACGTTTAGGGCTATGCCATGGGAACTGGGTAAAAAGCATGGCTTTTGTCAAGCACTCAGTCACTGTTTTTCTTTTCCTTTTTATTTGTTTTTTTTATATCCTTGAGGATAGTCTTGTGTTCATTCTCCTTCTGATAATCCCCTAGTCCTTTCAGGGAAAATTCACTGTGGATTCACGTTTTTGGGGGGCAGGGGTCTGAGGGAGACCCATGTACTCTTTTGCTGGCACTCTATGGCAGAGGGACATGAGGCTAATGCTGACAGAGTGAAATTGAGCATAATTTAATTGTTATGGTAATTTTTGTTCTATTGTTTGTTTGACTTTTACCTACTTACAAAGTTTCCTTTAAAGCAGGTCATGAGGCATCACTCAGAGATGCTCTCTCTGTGCTAGGGAAGCAAAGCTCTTACTTCTGGAGATACAGGCACATGATGAATCTAATCAAGCATTACTAAGTTACTGTAGTTAATTCTCTTTTTCTCTAGTCATACTTGGAGTAACTGTGCACCCATCAAAATATTCATGTTGGGCTGTGCAGGACCATGAAAGGCAGCCTGGTTCCTGGTGGATCAAAGGCTAGAAACCCCGGTGACCCTAAAGGGATGGAAGGCATTTTGCCCCTCTCCTGGGCACCCAGCTCCTGTCACATAGCTACAGCCCCTCTTCCCACAGCCCTCCATAGATTTGTGGTTATCAGTCATGTAAGGGCAACACCCCAAACCCCTCCACAGGTAGAGGACGTGACCTGTGGTCACATAGCTTCAAGACAGATCTCTATTTTAATGAGGTACCTAAAGGCCTGAAAGGCTTAGCTAATTAAACTTTCCTTCCCAGATACTCTTTCCTGCAAAAGTTATTTAACATCAGGCCCACCCAGAGAAGTGAGGTACAGTTTTACTCATCCACTTTCTGCCTTGACAATAAATGCCTTACAACCATGAACTGCTTCTTTTCATCGGGATCCGCCATGGGGAGGAATGGAGGACTTGGCTTAAAGAACCACTGTCTAACTTCCTATTAGAAGGCCTCTCAGTGCCCCTAGCCACAGCTGCCAACAAGCCCAAGCCAGCCTGCTGACAAGTCAAGGACTCACTCCCCAAGGGATCCAGCCTGAGTTCCCCACTTTTCCCCCTCAGCCCTGGGCTAGAGCTAGTCCATGGACCCCCACTCCATTCTCAGCTCTTCTGCAGCATCTGTCCAAGAGCCTGAGAGCCAGATGGCCCATCCTTCTTGCAGGCCCAGGGAGCCCTGAGCCAGCTCAGACTGTGCTCCCCCACCCCCTGGAGTGCTTCCCCATAGCCTGACCCTGTGTAAAATAAGCACAAAAAAAAAAAAAAAAAGAAAGAAAAAGAAAAAAGAAAAGAAAAAAGCCGGGCAATGGTGGCACACGCCTTTAATCCCAGCTCTTGGGAGGCGGAGGCAGGTGGATTTCTGAGTTCGAGGCCAGCCTGGTCTACAGAGTGAGTTCCAGGACAGCCAGGGCTACACAGAGAAACTCTGTCTCAAAAAACAAACAAACAAACAAACAAACAAACAACCCAAAAAACCTTCCTACATCCTCCCTCCCCGAGGGGCAGAGCCCTGTGACAGAGCAGACTAGAGACCCCCTAAACCTACAGGGCTACAGGAATGCTTACTGTCCTTGCATGGCATATGGCAGCTCACAGTCATCTGTAATTCCAGTTTAATGGGATCTGACATTTTCTTTGGCCTCAGTAGGTCCCTGTATGCAGTTGGAATACATAAATTCAAGCAGGCTGATACACATAGATAAGATTATAATAAATAATAAATAAATAAATAAATATCTTTTAAAAAGTCAGAAATATGCAGGCCACTCTGTTTTCATTGCTCTTCTTTACTAAAGGCTGGTGCAGCAATATATATGGCAAAAAAATGTCTATGTTGGAGGTGGCCTATTGTTTCTTTAGGTGCCTAGCCATGAACTTTACAATGGGTGAAACAAGACATTACTTCTCCTCTCTTGTAGTTGCTTCTATCTCAAATGCAAATCTAGTCCTTTTTATCTTTGTGCCTTCTTTCTTCTGCCTCTGGGTAAAACATTGGTTTGTCTGATTCACAATTCTTTAGGTATGTTTGTATGATGCCTTTAATAGTGAAAGAAATGAAAATTAGCAAGGCCTACCCAGAAGGAAGAGGTAGAAAGACTGATACAAGTGAGACCAGCCAGCCAAGGTTACAGATCTTGTTTCAATAAACAAACAAACAAATGAATAGTGAGCTCTAGCTACCTAGGGCATCATTATGCAAATAAATATCATTCACCTTTTCATTAGCTATCATAATTTTACTCAAGAGAAATTCTCCAATGTGACTACCTTGTCCTGGTCACTCTTGTAGCTTTCCATAGAGCAGAATCATTCTGGTAATTTCTCTTCACCTCTCATTCTTCACGAGGTGTCTGAGGCCAGAATCTGAATATGGTTGAATTGATGCACTGTTTTGTTTTGTTTTTCTTTTGTGATATACCTAAGTGTGGGAATTTCCTTTTGACCATGATTTTCCTTTAATTAAGACAGACTTTGACTAGGCAAGACAATGTTGGGTTTTCAGACCATGGGGATCTTTGGAAGTAGTGACCTGGGAGAATTAGAGAGACTGGAATTAATACTTTACTATTGGCAGTTTTAAAGCCATATTGCCTAACCCAGTAATGTTATTCAGTGATAAAGCTGCTACTTCAAATTGCATTGCTTTCATCAATACTTTATACATTAAAAATGAATATAAAAATTTAAACCAGATCATCTTGTCTATATTTATTTGAAGGGGCATTTTCACTGTGGACACCATTTTAAACTCTTTTTAAATACTAGACATGTTAGTGCTTCTAAAAGAGATTTGTGTTAGACAAAGAACCCTCACACTCCAAGAGACTGCTTTTATTACTAACAGAAATTACACGTACACTAGACACTAGCATTCTGCTCTCTAAGGTTGTATAACTTACTTTCTACAAGAAATCAGTGAAAAGATCCTGCTGAGTCACTAAGATATAGTTGGCAGCAATATTATAGTAGAATATGCCATGTGCTTAGGGATGATGAATCAACCAGGCACCAACAGCATCATCATCATCATCATCAACAACAACAACAACAACAAAAAGCCTGGAAGATTCTCTTTGCATAAAGATGTTAGATCAGAAATGTAAGAACAGAACATACAGAATTCAGAACACAAAATTCTGTTGGATAAAATATCAGATGGAGTGATGGTCTCAAATGTCCAGCGCACTCGTGGCGCTGCTCCAAGAGGCGGGTCACGGGAGCTTTGACAGCAAGTACCCCACAGAACGCCAGGCGTGTGTCGGGCATGAGAAGCCCCCCGAGCAAACACTGCCCAGGGGTGGGGGAATGAGTCCTGGGGTCCCGAGATGCATGGCAGCCAGCTCCAAGGCGTTCCCACACTTGTCATCTCAATGGTGCTGGATGCCTCAAAAGAGCTGAGAACAAAGTGGAGGCCTGCATATGGGGCTGAAAAAGGGGAAAGCAAGAAAGGGAAGGAGTGCGGCTGGGGTCCCAGCCAGGACGATACCTTGGCTTGTGCGCCAGCTAGCTGGGTTGGTTGGTTGGGTGGCTGCCATGGCTAGGAGCTCTGGGAAGCCTTCTGAGGGAGACTTGGAGACTGCTCTTTAGACAAAGGCAAGTTCCCTCATTCTTTATGGGGGATCCCGATGAATAGAGACAGTCCATGGTTTTAGGGCATTTATTGTCATGGTGTAGAGTGGAGTGGGTGAATCCGTACTCCCCCACACCTCAGGGAGGGGTGAGGTTCAAATAGTAACTGGGAAGGGGAGTGGCTAAGCGTCTAGGTGACTCATTAACATGGGGATGTCTTGAGGCTACATGACCACAACTCTACCTGTGGAAGGGTTTGGGGTTACTTGACCAGTAGTCACAGACCTATGGAGAGCTGTGGTCTCATGTCAGGAGCCTCGTTTTCCAGGAGCATGGACAAATGCCTGCTGTTCCTTTTAGGATTATTCCTACTGGGTCCACCAGGGTTTAAAAATCTTAGCTCAACCAGAAACCAACTGTCTTTCACGGTCCCACAAAATTCCAAACAGAAAATCTATAAACTATCCATGGCAGGGGTGGGATTCAATATCACATAAAATATCATTAAGGAAACACTGTTTAAGTGTCACAACACAGTTCACTACAAAAAACAACAAAGTAAAATTTGAATCTGACTCCTCTCTAAGCCCACAGGTGAGATCACCACTTTTGCTCTAGTAACTGTCCAAAGAGGGACCTGCCAGGAGCACATAGGGCTCAGGAACTGCAGAGCAGCCAGGAACAGGATACTTCTGGTCTCCATATGCACCCCAGAACTAAGGTTGTCTCACAGCCTCAGTACCAAAATGCTGCCTGAAGAAAGCTGGCCTCCCCAGGAGTGCAGATGCACCTAATCACAGGCTCACAGGTCCACAGGAGAGAAAAGATCCACTCAGAGACAGCAAGACCAACTAACACCAGAGATAACCAGATGGTGAGAGGCAAGTGCAAAAAACTAAGCAACAGAAAACAAGGAACTTGGCATCATCAGAAGACAGTTTTCCCACAACAGCAAGGACTGGATACCCCAACATACAGGAAAAGCAAGATTCAGATTTAAAATCACATCTCATGATGATGATAGAGAATTTTAAGAAGGATGTAAATAACTCCCTTAAAGAAATACAGGAGAACACAGGTAAACAAGAGGAAACACAAAAATCCCTTAAAGAATTATAGGAAAACACAACCAAACAGGTGAAGGAATTGAACAAAACCATCCAGGATGTAAAAATGGAAACAGAAACAATAAAGAAACCACAAAGGGAGACTACCCTGGACGTAGAAAAGCTAGGAAAGAGATCAGGAGTCACAGATGCAAGCATCACCAACAGACTACAAGAAATAGAAGAGAGAATCACAGGGGCAGAATATCTTCTGAAAACACTGACACAACAGAAAATGCAAAATGTTACTAACACGAAACATCAAGAAAATCCAGGACACAATGAGAAGACCAAATCTAAGGATAATAGGTGTAGAAGAGAGTGAAGATTCTAAACTTAAAGGGCCAGTAAATATCTTCAACAAAATTATAGAAGAAAACTTCCTTAACCTAAAGAAAGAGATGCACACAAATAAACAAGAAGCCTACAAAAGTCCAAATAGATTGGACCAGAAAAAAATTTCTTCCATAACATAATAGTTAAAATACCAAATGCACAAAACAATGAACGAACGTTAAAAGCAGTAAGAGAAAAAGGTCAAGTAACATACAAAGGCAGACCTATCACAATTACACCAGACTTCTCACCAGAGACTATGAAAGCTAGACGATCCTGGGCAGATCTCATAGAGATCCTAAGAGAACACAAGTGCCAGCCCAGGCTGCTATACCCAGCAAAACTCTCAATTAGCATGGATGGAGAATCTAAGATATTCCATGACAAAACCAAATTTATACAATATCTTTCCACAAATCCAGCCCTACAAAACATAATAGATGGAAAACTCCAACACAAGGAGGGAAACTACACCCTTGAAAAGCAAAAAAAAAACAAAACAAAACAAAACAAAATCTTCCTTCAATAACCCCAAAAGAAGATAGTCACACAAACATAATTCCACTTCTAACAAAATAAATAAATAAATAAACAAACAAACAAACAAGAAGCAACAATCACTATTCCTTAATATCTCTTAACATCAATGGACTCAAAACCCCCCCCCCCGAAAAAATAAAAGAGATAGACTAATGGACTGGAAATGTAAACAAGACACAGCATTTGCTGCATGCAGGAAATGTACCTCAGTGACAAAGACAGACACTACCTCAGAGTAAAAGGCTGGTAAAAAAAACTTCCAAGCAAATGGTCCCAAGAAACAAGCTGGAATAGTCATTCTAATATCGAATAAAATCTACTTTCAAGTAAAAGTTATCAAAAAAGATAAAGAAGGACACTTCATACTCATCAGAGGAAAAAAAATCTACCAAGATTAATTCACAATTCGTAACATCTATGCTCCAAATGCAAGGGCACCAACATTCATATAAGAAACCTTACTAAAAGTTAAAGCACAAATTGCACTTCACACAATTAAATGGGACACTTCATTACTCTACTCTCATTAATGGACAGATCATGGAAACATAAACTAAACAGAGACACAGTGAAACTAACAAAAGTTATGAACCAAATGGATTTAACAGATGTCTATACAACATTTCATTCAAAAAAAAAAAAAAATGTTCTTCTCAGTACCTCATGGTACTTTCACCAAAATTGACCTTATAATGTGTCACAAAACAGGTCTCAACAGATACAAGAAGATTGAAATGATCCCATGTATCCTATCAGATCACCACAAACTAAGGCAGGTCTTCAATAACAACAACAACAACAAAAAAAAAACCCCAAAAACCAGAAAGCTGAACAATGCTCTACTCAATGATAACGTGGTTAAGGAAGAAATAAAGAACAAAATTAAAGACTTTTTAGAATTTAATGACAATGAAGGCACAACATACCAAAACTTATGGGACACAATGAAAGCAGTGTTAAGAGGAAAACTCATACCTCTCAGTGCCTCCAAAAAGAAACTGGAGAGAGCATACTCTAGCATGTTCACATATGAAATCTCTAGGACAAAAAGAAGAAAATACACCGAAGAGGAGTAGAAGGCAGGAAATAATGATTCTCAGGGCTGAAATCAACCAAGTAGAAGCAAAAAGAATTATACAAAGAATCAACAAAACCAGGAGCTGGTTCTTTGTGAAAATCAACAAGATAGACAAATGCTTAGCCATAGAAACCAGAGGGCACAGAGACAGTATTCAAATTAAGAAAAATCAAAAATGAAAGGGAGACATAACAACAGAAATTGAGGAAATTTAATAAAATCATCATCAGATACTACTATAAAGCCTATACTCAACAAAACTGGAAAATCTGGATGAAATGGACACGTTTCTAGACAGATAACAGGTACCCAAGTTAAATCAGGATCAGATAAACCATCTAAACATTCCTACAACAAATAAAGAAATAGTAGTCAGTAAAAGTGTCCTAAACAAAAAAAGCCCAAGACTAGATGGGTTTAGTGCAGAATTATATAAGACCTTTAGAGAGGACTTATTCCACAAAATAGAAAAAGAAGGAACACTACCCAATTGTTCTATGAAGCAACAATTATGCTTATACCTAAACCACAGAAAGACCCAACAAAGAAAGAGAATTTATGACCTATTTCCCTCATTAACATCGATGCAAAAATGCTCAATAAAATTCTTGCAAAATGAAACCAAGTACACATCAAAATGGTCATCCATCATCAAGTAGGCTTCATGCCAGGGATGCAGGAATGGTTCAATATACGGAAATTCATCAATGTAATTCATTATATAAACAAACTCAAAGAAAAAAAACCCCACATGATCATTTTATTACATACTAAGAAAGCATCAAATAAATTCAACACCCCTTAATGATAAAAGTCTTGAAAAGATCAGGAATTCAAGGCCCATACCTAGACATAGTAAAAGCAACATACAGCAAACCAGTAGTCAACATCAAACTAAATGGAGAGAAATATGAAGCAATCCCACTAAAATCAGGGACTAGACAAGGCTGCCTACTCTCTAGCTAGAGCAATTAGACAACAAAAGCAGGTCAAAGGGATAAAACGTGGAGCGGAAGAAGTCAAAATATAACTATTTGAAGATTATATAATAGTGACCACAAAAATTACACGAGAGAATTCCTAAACCTGATAAACAACTTCAGCAAAGTGGGTGGATATAAAATTAACTCAATCAAATCAGTAGCTTCCTCTATTCAAAGGATATACAGGATGATAAAAAATTAGGGAAGCAACACAATAGCCAGAAATAATATAGAATACCTTGGTGTGACTCTAACCAAGTAAGTGAAAGAGCTGTATGACAAGAACGTCAGGTCCCTGAAGAAAGAAATCGAAGAAGATCTCAGAAGATGGAAAGATCTTCCATGCTCAAGGATTGGCAGGATTAACATAGTAAAAATGGCCATCTTGCAGAAAGCAATCTACAGATTCAATGAAATTCCCATTAAAATTCCAACTCAATTCTTCAGAGAGCTAGAAAGAGCAATTTGAAAATTCATTTGGAATAATCAAAAACCAGAATAGCAAAATCTATTCTCAACAATAAAAGAACTTCTGGGGGAACCATCATCCATGATTTCAAGCTGTACTACAGAGCAATAGTGATAAAAACTGCATGGTATTGGTACAGTGATGGGCAGTTAGATCAATGAAATAGAACTGAAGACTCAGAAATGAACCCATACACCTATGGTCACTTGATCTTTGCCAAAGGAGCTGAACTCACCCAGTGGAAAAAGGATGGCATTTTCAACAAAAGGCGCTGGTGAAATTGGAGGACAGAATGTAGAAGAATATAAATTGATTCATTCTTATCTCCTTGTACAAAGCTCAAGCCCAGGTGGATCAAGGACCTCCACATAAAATCAGATACACTGAATAAAAGAAGAGAAAGTGGGGAAGTTCCTCAAACACATGAGCATAGGGGAAAGTTTCCTGAATAGAACACCAATGGCTTATGCTCTAAGATCAATAATCAACAAACTGGACCTCATAAAGTTGCAAAGCTTCTGTAAGACAAAGGACAGTGTCAATAGGACAAAAGAGCATCAAACAGATTGGGAAAAGATCTTTCCCAACCCTCCATCCAATAGAGGGTTAATATCCAATATATACAAAGAACTCAAGAATTTAGATGCCAGAGAAACAAATAACTCTATTAAAATTGGAGTACAGAGCTCAACAAAGAATTCTCAACTGAGGAATATCGAATGGCTGAGAAGCACCACAAGAAATGTTCAACATCCATAGTCATTAGGGAAATGCAAATCAAAACAACCCTGAGATTCCACCACATACCAGTCAGAATGGCTAAGATCAAAAACTCAGGTGACAACAGCCAGTGCTGGTGAGGATATGGAGAAAGAGGAACACTCCTCCATTGTTGGTGGGATTGCAATCTGGTACAACCACTCTAGAAATCAGTCTGGGGGTTCCTCAGAAATTTGGACATAGCACTACCTGAGGACCCAGCTATACCACTCCTGGGCATATACCCAAAAGATGCTTCAACATATAACAAGGACACATGCTCCACTATGTTCATAGCAGCCTTATTTATAATAGCCAGAAGCTGGGAAGAACCCAGATGCCCTTCAACAGAGAAATGGACACAGAAAATGTGGTACATGTACACAATGGAGTACTACTCAGCTATTAAAAACAATGACTTCATAAATTCTTAGGCAAATGGATAGAATTAGAAAATAGCACCCTGAGTGAGGTAACCCAGTCACAAAAGTACACACATGTTATGCACTCACTGATAAGAAGATATTAGCCCAAAAGCTTGGAATACCCAAGATACAATACATAGACCACATGAAGTGCAAGAAGAAGGAAGACCAAAGTGTAGATGCTTCAGTCCTTCTTAGAAGGGGAAACAAAATGCTCAAGGGAGGTAGAATGTGGGAGGGACTTAGGAGGAGTAGAGGAGGGGGGAGAGGGGGGAACAATCAGGTATGAGAGGAGACAGGGATGACATACAGAGTGTTAGGAATTTGGATAGAAGTGTGTAGTAACAGGAGATGGGGAACTTGGGGTAGCCACCAGCAATTCCCAGATACCAGGAAAGCAAGAGGTTCCCAGGACCCAACAAGCATGAGATTAGCTAAAATGACCAAAAAAAGGAGAGGGAGAACCTGTAGAGACCATATCTAGAGGATAGACAAGGCCCCCAGTTGGGGGATGTGCCGCTCAACTGATCTCCAAATTCTTAACCCAGAAGGGCTCATGTTTAAAGGAAATTCAGGGACAAAGTGTGGAGCAGAGACTGAAGGAAAGACCATCTAGAGACTGCCCCATCTGGAGATCCATCTCATATACAGTCACCAATCCTAGACACTATTGTGGATGTCATGAAGTCCTTGCTGACAGAAGCCTGATATAGCTGTCTCCTGAGAGGCTCTGCCAGAGACTGACAAGTACAAAGGCAGATGCTTGCAGCCAACCATGGGACTGGGCATGGGGTCCCCAATGGAGGAGTTAGAGAAAAGACGGAAGGAGCTCAAGGAGTTTGAAACTCCATAGGAAGAACAACAGTATCAACCAACTAGACCCCACTAAAGCTCCCAGAAACTAAACCATCAACCAAATTGTACACATGGAGGGACCCATGGCTCCTGATGCATACGTAGAAGAGGATGGCCTTGTCTGGTATCAGTAGGAAGAGAAATCCTTGGTCTGTGAAGGCTCGATTTTCCAGGGTAGGGAATGCTAAAATGATGAGGTAGAAGTGTGTGGGTGGGAGGGGGAGCATCCTCATAGAAGCAGGGAGTGGAGGGAACGGGAGAGGGGGGTTCTGGTGGGGAAACTGGGAAGGGATAACATTTGAATTGTAAAATACATAAAGTATCCAATTTAAAAAAAATTTAGACAGTTAACCTGGGACATATTGGTGGGTGAGAGGGGGCAATTCAGAACTCTGGATGTAGCATGGATATTACTGGCCACTTTTAATCAACATATACTAAGAAATGTGAAAAAATATTGAATCTGATTTGCAAGTTACTTCAATAACACTGTACTTAGCACTCATGCCTTCATTCACCATCCTGTTTGAGCGCAGCAATCCAAGTCCTGACTTAGTTGAACTTCTCTGACATGTATATTAATTTACATAAAGTAAATGTCAGGTAAAGGTTTGTCCTTCCCACTTTTCACCAGCAATCAAACCCCTGGAGACTAAGCTTGAAGTGCCATGATGACAACTGCATATACAGCCTCTAACAGTTCCTGATACTACTTGATGCCCACTAAATATTAGTTTAATAGAGAAATTAACCAAGTGGTTAATTTCCAGAAACTCACCCTTTCTAAAAAACTCATTTCCGAAAATACTGTGTTCTCTTTTTAATTCACCTAAGACATTTAGTTTCAGAAACTAACAGTTCTTCTTTCCTTTAACAAGGACTACTTGAAAAATCAAGTAGAAAAATTACCCCATTTTTCTCTCTTTCCCCATTTGCAAAATGGTCTTAATAATTGAAGGGTCATAAATGAATTACTACATTAAATCACACTGCGTTGCTTAGGGGAAACATGCTGCAAAAACTCATGATAGCAGGATCACGTGTTGTCTCATGACCAATCCCATTACATATTAATGTATATAGAATTACATGGAAGTGTATTAACTACCAAGGACAACATATGTTCCTGTAGTCATATAAGACATTTTAAGTACCATAATAATGTAAAATAACATAATTCAGTCATTGTCCAGAAGATTGGATCCGATTCTGTGGGGGTGAAAAATCACAGCAAAACCCATACTGCTTATGTCCCAGACTATTTGTGAAGGCTCTCAAGTATTACTAAAAGAATCTGAAAAACATATATTACCTTGTTCTCATCTATATAACAGTTGCTAGGGAAATCCCTTACCAGACACACAGGCATCCAAAGAAGGGAAATGTTATCTACAAGACACTAGTGTATGATTGCAGCTGGTGTTCTCTTCTTGGTGTATTTCCCAAGGGTCAAACTCAGATCAAGTCTTGAGGGTTTCAGAGCAAGTGTTTTTAGCTGCTGTGGCGTCTTCTGTAAGAGCAGCAAGTGTTTTTAACCTACAAGCTGTCTCTTCAGCCACTCAATAAAAATTGTTGAAATGTGTTTTATCTCCAAGGTATGCTGTCTGAACAGAGTAAGAAAGTGGAGATAAAATGGTGGGCTGTCTCTGCTCTTCTACAGCTCACAGTGGCCCTTTTGCTCAACCAGAAGCAGAAGCAACATCACCTGGAGCCTGTCAAAACCTCAACCCAATGAATCAGACACTATAGCTTTAACTGCATTTTCAGTTTATGGGTGTCTGTACCTTAACACCAAAACTTGATTAATATAATTACACCCAACCAACCCACCATCATCACCACCCATGTCTCTGTAGACACAGCCAACCCTGCATTGATAGCTGTTTCTGAGACTATACTGATTCTCAGTATAGAATCAGTGTTAGTTTGTCCACTAACACTGGACAACTTAGTTTGTCCAGTCATTCCCAGAAAGGACCTTGAAAAAGACTAGTATAAAAATAGAGGTATTCCCTACTGCTCTCAGTAAGAATATGCTACAAATTAAATTAAGAAACCATGGATTAATCAGAGTCCTGTAGTACAATTGTCATTATTGCAAACACAGCCAATGACATCAGTGTTAGGTGATCTAGGAATACTGAGAAGAAGCCCATTTTCACTTTAAGGCATTTTCTAAAATGTGGCTCTGATTATACCTATGAAATGATATACAAATGCATATGTGTACCACGACAAAAGGCAAAGCTAACTTCCGCAGTAATGTCTGATATTACCTACATTATGCAACATGACAGGAAATTATATATTTGACAAGAGAATTTGAGCTGATTCATTAATTTTTGGTCAACTGTTACTCATTAGCACTGGGCATACATTAGGCAGCGCTCTTTCTAGATCTGTTTCTTGGTTACCTTTGGGCATTTAGTAATATGGTTGAACAGTACAAAGCACACTATGGCAGTTATATTTTTGTGGTTGCTGGCTGTTCCCTAGAGTTGCTCAGCACTGTAACTTGCTGTACATTCTGAGACTCTGCTTGAGGCCTTGTGGTTTGGAGGCCAATGCACACACCCCTGAAGGCAGCTGCATGGATCCAGTACTGTGCTGCTGCCTACTAGCTGGGCAGCTTAGTTTTTGTCTGTATTTCAGCTTCCTTCTCTGTTGAGTGGAGGTACTGACACACAGTCCTATCATGAGGAGTCAGTGAATGACCACATTTAATGTCCTTAAAACCAATGCCTGGGACATGTAAAATATTATATATTTGCTAGGTTGCTTTTATATTACAGTAGAATATCACTAGGAGCCAAGGAATATCACTAGGGATTGGTTTTGTAGGCAATAGGCAAAGACAGCATGTTAGTCCACGTCACTCAAACATCACTTAGCAGGAAAGGCCACTCAACGGACAACTAAGAATTTGCCAAATGTTTGTTCTTTTGATGCCACATGTAAAAGCCTTGCAGACCATTTGGTCTCAGCAAAGTCATTCACAAAATGATTGTCCTGAGATTTGAAAGTCAATAATTCAAAGTAATGTCTTATAATTAAGAGCCTTCTGAAACATGCGTAGTTGGAAAGTTTGTTTCTTTTGTATTCAACATGGTTTAACTTAAAACCAACAAGAATCCTCTATTAGGCGGCTGCAATGGATACAAATGAGTGTCAGAAGTTATCTACCATTAAAATTGGCTGGTTTTTTTTTTAAATATTATGTTTATCAACATAATAATTCATTGAAAATACTTCATCATATATAGGAAAATTTGCCATTATCTCAAGAACATGGTTAAAAGATTTAAGATATGTAACACATTTACTATTAATTATTTAACTTTTGTTATTTTCTAATACTGAGCAAAAATATCTGTTTTGCTGATTGTTTTTAAACAAATATAAATTCTAATAAGATATTTTTAACTGAAAGCTGAAGATACCATTAATGGTTTGAGGTATTGTATATGATATGGCTATTAAGAAAAATATTATGCCAAGGATATTGTATATAAGCAAGGCATATTTTAGAAATTATTTATAAAATAGCTTTCTGATAAAAAGCCAAGAATTATGTTGCTTAATTAATGATAGTTTAAAGTTTTGTTTTCCTGACCAGATGGTCAAACACATAAATTATCAAATGCTATTCTAAATTCTTTGAGACATTAATTAAATAGAAACAGTTTCTGTAAAAATAAGTACAAATTTACTTTTATAATCATCATTATAATAGTAACATTCTGTGAGTATGCTGTTTCTTACTTAAAATAACAAGAATTCTATAGGAGCTAAAAATAGTGATCATTCAACTGACTGGTAAATTCTGCCACTTCACCTTCAAGGCATTTTAAGTAGCTAAGAAAATTTAATATGAAACGAAACCAAAGCTGCCACATGAAGTAAATAGGCCTTATAATAAGTGATACGTTTTTGAGCACTGCAGCAAATACATTAGTGTTTTCCGTAAGAACCACACCTGAGGTTGCAAGTATTTTCCAAACAGCATTGCATTATACACACCAGGTGACCGTTAGTTTTAAAATAACACATGGTGGATTAATTTGTCAAAACGTACAGTTTATTATTTATAGTACATTTGCTTTGCCTTTACTAAGTTGTTAACAAAATAGTCAAAAATGTGAGCATAGATTTTTCCAGATTGCTTTACTTTTTCAATAGTGAAGCACTTCTTCTATGGAACAATGCTCTTAAGTTTCAATGATTAATTATATCAAAGTAACTCTCTGAAATTTGTCAGATACTATCCAGGTCACTTAGTTATATTCTCCAAAAGTTCAGAATACATATATGAAAGAGATCTATATGAAATAACGAAATAACATGGGAGGGACATCTTTTGTCTCCAAATGAATCTTTCAGCGGCAGGAATGGGTTACATCTAATAAATCTCTTCCCCATGGGAACACCCAAATAAACCAGGCTATTTCCAAGGCTATTAGTTGTTCTCCACAATCTGACAGTGAGACCCTATTGCTGAAGACAACACCAACACAAATTACCTGAATGTAGAGAAGTTGAGCTGGTGCCTATCTAGAGCCTTCACCCTGTTATTCATGGTACTGGAAGGTACTCTGATTGCTACCAAAAGGAGAAAAGTAGACAGCAACTCACTTACAAACCATTCAGTTTATAATAATACCTGCTTACAGGAACTGCCAGTGCAATAGTGGCACAATGCTTATGAGAGTAACCAATGAATATCTGATTGGATTTAAGGCCCACTCTGTGAGATGGAACCAATCCCTGACACTGCCTGGGTGACCAAGAACCTGGCACTAAAGAAGTCAGGGACATAGGGGAAAGTCAAATACTAGTTTTCTGATAAGGAAATAGCAATAAAATAACTTCTAATGACTTTCTGCTACCCTCATAGCTAAGTGTCTTGGTCAGCCATCATCCGAGACACTTTCTCCTGCTGTAAATAGGAACAAATTCAGAGACCCATAGCCAGACAATGTGTAGACAGAAAGAGACCTTGGAACTCTCATTCCCAAGTGAGAGGTCTCCATCAAATTCCTCCCTTTGGGGTCAAAGGAACCTTGCAGAAAAGGAGCAGAAACAGCCAAAGGGGGTGGAAGACACAAAGGAAACAAGGCCTCCTAAACACAGAAGAACCAATGCAAAATTAACTCCCAGAGACTGTGGCAGTGCCTAGGGCCTGCCAGATGGAGTCCCAGAACTGAAAGGATGAACAAATATAAAAACCAGCCCTACCCAGAAGCCATCTCCAACTGAAAATCACTCATAAGCGAGAAACGTGACTCATGGTAACTGGAGAGCAACCAGAGTACTGGTTAACTGTCTGGCGGATAAATGTGTGCCTGTTATAGCCTTTGCCTCCGGTTTCCTATAAATTAGAACATGGCTACAGGCATGGAGTGAATGAAATTAGACTCTGCCTCTCCATACTCATTTGGCCAAGCTGAAAATAAATCCATTTTCTCGTATCAATTCCTGCTTTCTAATTTCTTTTTTGAAATAGAGAAACTAAGGTAGCAGTTTTACCTAAGTGCCTTTTTGGAGAGTCCTAGGGACAAGGCAGTGTTCTAAGAGGCACTTCCTTAGGCGGCTTTTAGAAAATGAACAACATAGTAGGCAACAGGTGGGTGTGGAAAACTTCTCTTAGAAGCTGCTGTTGGGTGCTTGCCATGTGTGATGGCTATCCTTGGATGTCAAATTGACTCCAACTGAAATTTACCAAAACCCAACTTCCTGTGAGGAATTTCTTTCTTAATTAAATCATCTGAAGTGGGAAGACCCTTATCAAATCCAGATCTTTGAGGAGAGATCTTTAATGTGGACCACACCTTCTGACGGCAGCCTATACAAAGGATCCGGAAGAAGGAAGATTACTCTGCCCTTGCCTGTTTGTTCTCTGCTTGCTAAAAGTCCATTTCTTCACTGGCTTAGGGTCTACTTTATGGAAATCTGGCATATCCATCCTTGTGGATTGAATGGCTATTGGAATATTGGATGGATTGAATGGCTATTGGAATATTGGACCTCCCATTCATCAGCTGCCATTGTTGGACTAGCTGTACCACAATTTTGAAGATAGTTTAATAAATTTTATCATTTGGACAGAAAAAAAATCCTCAGGAAAGCTGTTGTAGAAAGTTTAGAAACTGTATAAAATCCATACAAAATGCAGACCATCAGAACAGTACTTTTGGATATTGTCTACTGTCACCTCTTAAGAGCCTCACTTTATTCTAAAAGGAATCCTACTTATCTAAATTTTATTCAATGTATCTTATCTGAATTTTTGAACACAGGAGGACTGGGGTGCTGAGGAAAGGTGAGATCCTGGTAGCAGTGAGAAAACCCAAAACTTACCAGAAACAACTGGACAACTGGAGAAGTTTGGACAAAGAAATGCTGTATGCCTAATCAATATGGGATGTAGGTATGTAGGGATATATTCGTGGTTCACCTATAAGCAATGGTAAGCACAAATAAAGAAGCCAGCATGGCGAACACTGACTTTGAGAGAAACAAGAAGCTAGGCTGAAGAATGTTCAAGCATCTGAAAGAGCAACACGCTCTTGCAGACTGATAAAAGCAGAGTTGTTTGGGGGTTCTAGATAAGAAGGCCTATGTGTAGAGGGAGCACACATGTTTCAGTCTTTGTGACTGGAAAGAGCTAGGTGGGTTTGTGGTATGTGTAAGGGAATACTTGGGTGGGGATAAATTAAAAGGTCAGACAACTAGGCTCGTTTGAATGGCTGAAGGTCCTGGATGTGGTCCTGCATATGGTAAGGAGCTAGACAAGATTGAGTTTGATTTAGGAAACTTGACTAGTCTCATGTGTGGTATACAAGAGGAATCCCTCCAAGTGTGATGGTGAGAACTCTGTAGGTGAGGGATGAGACATGGCACTACACACAGGCAGCACTCCTCGCTCTTTTCTAAAGTAGCATTGGCAGGGAAGACATTTTAGTTAAGAGACACATGGCTTCTGATTCCTCAATTACCAGAAATAATTTTCTTGAAGTTGACTTCTCTGTCCACAGTGGAAATGACTCAAAGCCACAGCTGCTGTTGTGCTGTCTTGAAGCACTCGTCAAGATAGACTGAAATTTCAAGTGTTGGTCTAATGTAATTTCTACTAATTTATTATCTAGTTCAGCTTTGCACTTTGGAAATATAACTGCCTTCTTCTAATTCTCTTAGGCATTTCAAAGACTGAATGTAGATACCATGTATATATTGGTACTTGGGACCAAACAGCATCATACAAAAATATTCTTTATTTAGAACTTCTGAAATCAAAAGATCAATCCATCCGAAGAGCATCTCCTCTGTTGTGACTGCCCATAACTACCAGCATATGCACTTGGCTTCCACCCTTCAGGTGACATTTGAGTAGAACAAAAGTTCCATTCAACTTTGGCAATGGATATTTGGCAAAACTTGGTTTTGTCTGTTTATTTGTTGTATGTTTAGGACATTTTTGAAACTACACATACTTACTTGAACTTCTCAACAGGATTCTCGGTATGAGGCCACCACCATGAAGCAGGGTCTCCAGAAGCAGATTCCACTTACAACATGGCTGGGATAAGAAGAGTTTCAACTGACCCTGGGTAGTCAGTCCTCCCTCTGATGGAGGCCTTTCAGAATGCAAGATAAGACAGAGTAATGAAGTTAATCTATCTATGAAATTAATAGCCTTAAAGTCCAGATGTAATGTTAACTCCTTTAAATGTCAATTTCTCCCAGATTATTCTGAAAATGCTTTTATATTTGTTTACTTTAGGGTTGCTCAGGGAAGGATTACATTTAATCTCAGCTAGCAAATACTATTGGTAGCCTGCCAAATTTAAAGCTGATGCAAAATAACTGTATCTATATTTTACAGATCTCTCTCTCTCTCTCTCTCTCTCTCTCTCTGTCTCTCTCTCTGTGTGTGTGAGAGAGAGAGAGAGAGAGTGTGTGAGTGCGTGATGTGACTACCTCTGCATTTATTTTGAGTGTCTTAATTTGTTTGCTCCTTAGATACCTAATGACTGACTGGTATATACTTTAGCTTCTTGTCTTATACGGGGAAAGATGTTCTAGTGAGCTTTTGAATACTTGGAACTTTGCTTTATATTGAATTTGCTGGCAAAACTAAAGGAGTTCAAACCTTCTGTTACAGGGCAGCCACAATTTAATTATTTAACTAGAAAATCTTTAAATCAACGTGCAATTATCAGAATTAATGCTACCACACACCCAGTGACTTACTTAAGTAATGTCGTCAAAGAGAAATAATTCCAAGATAAACAGGCTTCTCCTTTCTAATCTGTTATCAGTTTTCAGCAGAAAATCAACTTCCCCAGAGAACTGCTTTCATTGACAAGGGTATCAGTACCTCATCAGAAAGTGGTAATTATCAATAACATTGTTCAACTTTTCCCTTTAAAATCCCCCAATTTGGATCACCTAAAGGTCATAACATGAGAAATAGCCTCTCTATCAGCTCCTAACTCCAGGTTCCTGCCCTGTTTGAGTTCCTGTTCTGACTTCCTTGGATTTTGAGCTATGATGCAGATACATAAGCCAAATAAACCCTTACAATCCCAACTTGCTTTTGGTTGTGGTATTTGATAACAGTAACCCTAACTAAGACATCACCCTTTAACAAATTTAACAAAAATTACACTTTCTCTGAATACTTTTCACTGAATGTTTCTCTTCAGAGTGGCCTCTGTATTAAAGAATGTATGACAAGCTTACACAGTTCAGCACTTATTTTATCAAGTTAAAGTTTATCTCTCCATCTATACTGGAGTGTCTTGAAGATAACAAGAGAGAGGGAGGAGGGAAGAAAGAAAGATCAAAGCTGTAAATAAAGAAAATGTAAAGCATCTCCTTGCTGTGGCATCAGAAACATTTCACAACTTCATGACGCACAAAATTCTCCAGTCTGTACTTACACTTTGATCCAATTCAGGCTTTCCTTGTGAAGCTTTGATAGGTAGAAGCAAGAGCAACTCCTTGGGCATTTGGGCAATGCTAGGTAGGGAAATTCCTAACATGGGTGGCTGGTAGAGCAGAAAAGACAAGCAACTGCACTCTCAGACTAGAGGATTAAAAGCCATGGCTTTGAGCATCTCAGGAATCCTCAGTTACTGTGCTGGCTCTTAGAAGAGTTTCTAATGTGGTTCCAAAAGATACAAAGGCCATCATTACTTCTTTCCTGAACCTGGACCTGGGTTCTAAGAAGCCCTGCAGGGGCCCACAAGATGAAAGACACCTGGTGGCAGTTGGTTGCAGGTGTCCTTGGTGTTCCACCCTTTCCTACATATATGTATTAGGGTTGAGTTAATGGCACAGCTGAAGGCCGGTTTTGCTAGAGTACAGTGAGAATCTCTGACAGACAGTTGGAAGATGAGAGGAGCAAGATCATGGGGGAGGGCAGAGATTTTAAGGTGGGATTTTGTATCTGTTAATGAGTTTAAAACAGGGGAATTTCCTGATGTGGTAGCAGTGTATGAAATTGATTAAAGATAACTGGTGTTTTAAACTGAGTCCCTTGATCATAAAACAAAATAATTGAATATCATTTCATTTGCCTTTATCAGAATTCCTGGTTAATAATAAAATCCTTCATTTAACAGATAGGAAACTATTCACTGAGATACACCTCAATTCTTGGATCTTTCAACTTAACACAGATTTTAAAATGTACAGTAGAATGAATCGCTCTGAAGAAAAATAAAATAGTAGAAACATTCCTCAGACCCCAGCTCTGAGTAATGAATGCACTGAAGAGTCTGTGGAGGGCATATGGAGAAGCATATGTTCACTCTTTCTCTGAGCTGGTAGAGCTGGGAAAGTGAGATTAGTCTGAAAAACTGACAGAAAGGGAAAATTCATCTCTCTCTCTCTCTCTCTCTCTCTCTCTCTCTCTCTCTCTGTGTGTGAATGTGTATGTGTCAAATTCTACTATGATACACAGAAGAGAACAAAAATTTACAAATCCATCCAAACTCATACATTTTGTCCTGGAAAACAAAATAAATACATGACTGGATTGTACTAAAATTATACTCCAATAAATGATGTGTTTCTGGACATTGGATTGGCCTTCAAATTCCTCAAAATCCTGAAATAACAAGGTTCAATCTTTATTGGTTTATGGAAATTACAAAATTTTATGGAATATTAACAAAAATTTAGCTCTTCTTTAGCTGTATGACTATAAAGTAGCTCATTCATAATTTCTCTATGAGTACATAGTTTTTATATGTACTCATGGATTTTCTGAATCAGTAAACTTACCCACTCCTAGTGCACATGTTTCCTAGTTTTTGACTTTACTGTAAAGCCCAGGCCATGAGAAACTTCTGCATCATACTCAAGATATGATATGAGCTGGTTTACTGCTCAGGTTTTATGATTGTTAAGTTAATATATCCTACCAAATATGTGTCTTGGAGAAGTTACTAGTAGATGGTGGAGTAGACTATGAAACACACAGCTTGTGTGTATATTTAGCACTATTAGGGGTACTCTCTTTTACAGTGTTGACCTCAACAAACTACAGAGGTCTAGGCACCAGGGTGTGAAACAGTGATTCTGTTTTTCAGAAGTTCATGGTGATCTACTGGGAAAGAATCTTTTTTACATTTCCCATGGCCTCAATCCCATAGGTTTTGTGGGAGAAACATCCCAACATTTTGGTGACATAGTGTAGGATCAGAGGAAGCTCTGAGTAAATGTGTGAGAAGCAAATGAATTTCTATGTGAATGTATGTTGCTGATATGAGTACAATGATCCCAATAGCCCAGACCATGGGAACTGCCAAAGTCTTACTCAGTCTGAGTGCAAAGACTGACAGTGTAGGCAGAAACTATCAACCATAGCTTCCTCCTCCAAGATGACCGCAGTCTGAGACTGCTTGGTACAGACTCCTTGTTTAGCTGTATGCAACAAACCCCTCACTTCACTCCAGATGTATAAAATAAACACACCAAGTCAACCAGTGTATCAGGTGGTTATAGCCCACCTGATCCCATCTTTTCTGTACATGTGTCTGTGTGTCTGTCATTTCTTTATTCCCTTATGGCCCTTGTCAGATCAGCCTTTGAGGATGAAGGTCTTAGTGATGCCACAGGGAAAGCAACATAGGCCAGTAGGCCATGATGTACAGTGATGACAGGAAGACAGCAGAGGTAGTAAAAGGATGTGATGATGGTAATAACGATTATCACTTGCAAATTGGAAAAAAGAGACGCAGCAGGAACTAATCCAGTTGTCTAAGTGCTAATCTGTATTTAAACTTTTTGTTGGGGGTTTGGAGGGGGGAGGAGAGATGGAGACATAGATTCTCTGTATAGCCTTGGCTGGCCCAGAACTTGCTCTGTCTTGGAACCTGGTTAGTGTCAATGTAGACTGAAAGGAGAGTGCCACCAGGTCTTGCTCATTTTTCTCTTCCTTCCTTCCTTCCTTCCTTCTTTCCTTCCTTCCTTCCTTCCTTCCTCCCTTTTTCTTTCTTTCTTTTTTTTTTTCTTCTGTTTTTAGAACTTGTGACAAGCCTTCAATGAGAAGAATCATGGGGAAGAGATCTCAATCATATAGAAACAGATCATTTAGGAAGTCAATGACTCTACAGTTTCTTTTCTCTAACTCTTGGCTTGTGCTAGGTGGATCAAAGGGGAAGGAATGCTTTAATTTCCCTAACATTGGGGCAAGATAGACTGTAATGCTTGAGAATTAAAGTCCTGAGAGAAGAGCTAGGGATGTTAATCCAGTTGGTAGAGCACTTGCCTAGCATCCATAACTCCAAATTTAATTCCCAGCACCACATGAATCAGATGTGGAGATGACACCTGTAATCTCAGCACACACACACAGTATAGAGATGACACCTGTAATCTCAGAACACACACACAGTATGGAGATGACACTGTAATCTTGGCACTCGAGAGGATCAGAAATTCATGCTTGCCTTTTGCTATATAGCAAGTTCAGGGTCCTTTTAGGAAACATGAGCTCTTTTCTCCAAAAAGCTCTCAACTAAGAACCGGCACTTGGAGTTGTTCAGAACCCTTATTCTTTTGGTTTAATAACTGAAACTGGAACAAAAAACGTATTTTGTATTACTTTTCTACTCTAAGTCTCACAGATTCCACCCATAGACAAAAAACTACTAGCAATTAAGGAATGATGAGGGCTAAGGAAATGGTCATTCACAGGGAAGGGCTCCCTGTTTTTATCCAATACTAAGTGGTCAGCCCTAAAACATATAATTAACACTAAATGGACGGAGCAGATTGTATTTATTTGTTTAGATACACACTCACAACCACACGCGTGCACACACACACACACACACACACACACGAGACAATAACAATTAAAAAGGAGTCAATGATTTCTACAGAAAAAAGTGGGGAACATGCATGGGAAGTACTAGAAAGAGGAAGGGATGAAAGAAAACTTAGGTAATTATGTTTTAATTTTTAAAAATAAGAAATTAATTAAAAATAAAATGTTTCGACATATCAAAAAACCCCCAAACCCAAAGATCCACAAGGAGTAAGTTCAGCCAGTCTTTCAATAATTGCTTTGAAAGATGGCCCAAGTCTCTCTTTGCTTCACGATCTCCTTCTTTCCCAGTGTTCCTTCCACTTAGAAAATAAATTACTTCGACTTGTATCTTTGTACTAGGGTCTCTTTCTCAAGAATTTGAGATATGAATGAATATACATAGTGTATCTCTCAATCCTTGTTTTAAGAATATTGAGCACATACTCCAAAGACATTTAATTAATAGATGTGGCTGCTTTAAATCCAGGTTCCACCAATGCTCATTCCTGATTTCAAACTTATGCTCATTCCTTTACTTCGTGTTGTCCCTCATTAAACTTGATGGATATTTTGTAGATCAGTTGCATTTTATGGTGTAACAACATTTGGCTCCATTCAAACCTCCTGATTAAAGATACCAAGTTTTTAACCACAGACTAAGTTTGGTTTTAGGGTTATGTCCCAAATTGGAGCTGTGTTACTTAAGATATAGGGAATGATTTCAACCACATGGTTTCTGGCATGTATCACCGGGAGAAATTTATACCAGAAAGCATAAGGTACGTTATTCAGAGAACAAAGTCAAAACCATAACTCAAGACAAGCTCCAGGTTGTGATCCTAGTGGGGCGGAGAGCAGGGTCATAGAAGTTGCAGCATTATGACTCTTCAGTTTTTCAGAACTTATCTTCCACTATCTTTTGAAGAAAAGAAGCGAAGGAAACTTTTCAAGTCACCTTGTCATCTTTCTCCAAGAAGATAATTTAAGATAATTTTTTTTTTCTTTTTGGTTTTTCGAGACAGGGTTTTTCTGTGTAGCCCTGGCTGTCCTGGAACTCACTCTGTAGACCAGGCTGGCCTCGAACTCAGAAATCCGCCTGTCTCTGCCTCCCAAGTGCTGGGATCAAAGGCATGCGCCACCACTGCCCAGCAAGGTAATTTTTAATCTAGGTAACAATCACCTGAATAGAGAGATGGAGACCTGACAGTCAAGCGAGCTTTGTCCACTAACATAGATTTACATTCTTTAAGAAAATATATTACAAGTGTGTGCATCCCCATACCTGTGTATGTGGTATTAGGAATTAAAATGGGGATTTGCACATGCTAGGAAAATCTCTACCAATTATATTCCCTAGCTCTCTTCTCTAGGGGTTTTAATTCCCTAGCATTATGGCCAATATTGTCTAAACATTAGAGAAATTCAGGGTGTATGTATCTCTTCCCCTTTGGTCCATCTAGCATGAACCCGAAGTAAAGACAAGAAAAGTAGAGTAAACAAGTGTTTTTAAGGTTAATTGATTTTAATTTTGTAAATAATGTAACATTTCACTCAGGAGTTTAGGGGTCTCTCTAAAGCTGTAATATAGCTATGAGTCAGTAAGATAGTGGAGACCAGGAGTCATTGGCTATCCCCTTTCAGGAACCAAGTTATCTCTCTCTGGAGACAATGACTACTATCAGTCCCTGACATGAGATTATTACTGAGAGTTCCAGTAAGATTTTTTGTTTATTTGTTTTGTTTTGTTTTGTTTTGTTTTTGACATCACACTTCTGGTAAGTGTGGAGATCCAGTGGGAAACCAGTTCAATTTTCTTTCCATATTATCAGCCTTGTAGTAGATCCTTTAAACGTGTTTGGATAATTGATAAACTCTGCCACTTTCTGAAAAAGATAGCTCTTTACTGACCAGTTGTTATGAATGGCTGCCTAGTGGATATTTAATTGGTGAGTGGCTTGGAGGCAAGTTAGCTCACTGAATTCTCATAACCCTCCCTTAAGAATATCCTGGAAAATAAGGGAAGAAGATACATTTTATGATAGAAAAAATAAACAATAGTCTTCTTTGGGATGTTTAAGTAGATCAATAAGATTATAAAATATTTATGTCTCAGCTTCCTCATCAAACTTAAAATAAAACAGAAGCTCATGCAGGTTAACTTATTTTCTAAGATCAAAAAACAAAACAAGTATAGAAGACACATTTTCTACTGTGAAAACCTGTAGTTGTCTGTATGGTCAAAGTGCAGTCTGAATTTCTCAATTATTTCCATAATATTTTTAAACTCAGAAGAGGAAAGATAAACCTTAAGATAGCTATCTATCTATCTATCTATCTATCTCTATCTATCTACATATCCACCAACCTATCCATCCATCCATCCATCCATCCATCCATCTATCCATCCATCTATC
>JADRCH010000247.1:2436853-2501010 GCA_019843965.1 Rhynchomys soricoides | reverse complement strand
TTTTTCAGAGCTCCAGTTTTCAGTGCTCTTCCCCTAGATGGCTCTGTACTTGTACTTGGCAACTCAGAGTACACACTCTCAGTGCTATTCCTCAATGCTGGGTAAAAGATTGTCAGCAATAGCTAGGAGACTTTTAAAATATTTTATATGAAAATATACATACATAATTTCCCCTGTCCCTTTCTAAGAGACAATTTTTGTCCTCCCCTTTAAAAGTTTTCTCCTGAGGATATTAGAAGTAACCAGATAATCAAACTCAACTTTCCATATGCAAGATTTACAATGAATTTAAATCTCATAAATATTTCACATTGTGCTTTACACTAAATTGCTCATTCACTCACTCATTCATTCATTAATTCATTCATTCAACTACTATACACTGGCTGACATCTAGACCAGGGAGACAGAAGAATAAGCCATTATGGGATTTGGGAAAGGATTCATTTTATTTTAAATTATTATATAAATAAAGAAAAAAATAGAGTTATAGAAGTTGAACAGAGGAAAGGCAAACTAAGATATAGCAAGAAAACCAAACTAATCTTTGCATTTGAAAGGCTTCCCTACAACAGTCAGCTGAGCCGAGGATATGAGGGTAAATGGGCGTTCCTTCGTTAACTACAGATGACGAGGTGGCAAGGTCAGGGGGAAAGGGCAGTTGTGAAGGGCACGTTTCACATCGTGATGGTCCTCAGAGAGTTTGGAGATGAGAGATAGAAAACCCACATGTATGCGACATTTATAGATCACGCTAAGTATGTGTATCCGTGTGTGTGTATCTGTCTATGTGGACATGGACATGGTATAATACAAGTGTAAGTACATGTGTATGGTACTCATTGGAAGAATTTAAGTCATAGGTATGAAAAAATAAAGTTTGAGTTTGAAAACTTGGTTTGGGTTTGAAAAATCTGGGCTATAATTTAGAAAATAATGGAAGTGAAAGACAACACATAAATTATAGAAAACTTGCACATTGAACTTCATGGTGTAGTTCAGTGGTAGAGTGTTTGACAGGCTCAGCACTATCTAGAAAAAGCAGCCTTATTTATAACAGCCAGAAGCTGGAAAGAACCCAGATGCCCTTCAACAGAGGAATGGATACAGAAAATGTGGTACATTAACACAATGGAGTACTACTCAGCTATTAAAAACAATGACTCCGTGAAATTCTTAGTCAATTGAATGGAACTAGAAAATAGCATTCTGAGTGAGGTAACCCAGTCACAAAAGAACACACATGGTATGCATTCACTGATAAGTGTATATTAGCCCGAAAGCTCGGAATACCCAAGATACAATTCATAGATCACATGAAGCTCAAGAAGAAGGAAGACCAAAATGTGGATGCTTAAGTCCTTCTTAGAAGGAGGAACAAAATACTCACAGGAGGTAGAGGGTAAGAGGGACTTGGGAGGAAGGATGAGGGGGAGGGGAAAAGGGGGGAAGGATCAGGTGTGGGAGGAGCCGGGGATGATAAACAGAGGGTAGGAAATTGAACAGGGGTGTGTAGCAACGGGAAATGGGGAACTGGAGGTAGCCACCAGAAAGTCTCAGACACCAGGAAATCAAGAGGCTCCCAGGACCCAAAGAGGATGAGATTAGCTGAAATGACCAACAAAGGGGAGGGAGAACATGTAGAGATCGTATCCAGAGGTTAGGCAAGGCTCTCAGTTGAGGGATGGGGCCACCCACTCATCTCCAAATTTTTAACCCAGAATTGCTCCTGTCTAAAGGAAATATGGAGACAAAGTGTGGAGTAGAGACTGAAGGAAAGACCATCCAGAGACTGCCCCACCTAGGGATCCATCCCATATACAGACACCAAATCCAGATACTATTGTGGATGCCAAAATGTGTTTGCTGACAGGAGCCTTATATAGCTGTCTCCTGAGCAGCTCTGCCAGAGCCTAGCAAATATAAAGACAGATGCTCGCAGCCAACCATTGGACTGAGCACAGGGACCCTAATGGAGCAGTTAGAGAAAAAAATTGAAGGAGCTGAAGGGGTTTTCAACCCTATAGGAAGAACAACAATATCAACCAACCAGACCTTCCCCACCAGAGCTCCCAGGAACTAAACCACCAACCAAAGAGTACACATGGAAGGACCCATGGTTCTAGCTGCATATCTAGAAGAGGATGGCCTTATCTGGCATCAATGGGAGAAGAGGCCCTTGGTCCTGTGAAGCCTCAATGCCCCTGTGTAGGGGAATGCCAGGATGGTGAGGTGGGAATGGGTGGGTGAATGGTGGAACACCCTCATAGAAGCAGGAGGAGGGGGATGAAATAGATCATTTGCAGAGGGGAAACTGAGAAAGGGGATAGCATTTTAAATGTAAATAAATAAGAGAGATTATGGTAGTTTGGACTAAGGTGAGAGTGGCTTTATGGGTGGTGGATTAAAGGTTTAAAATCATGGAGACCTAGCAATAGGGTGGAAATGTAGGAGGAAAAGAGGCTCTAGATGCTCTCCTAAGCATCTGGCCTACACATCGAGTGAACTTACCATTAGCTAAGACAAGGTTGGATAGAAGAGAATCAGTTTGGAAGGGACAGTGTCTGTAATCTCCAAGCATATACATTAAGAAAATACTCGTGTACACTGTCATCTATGAGTCTAGAGTCTTTGGAATGACTATAATTGATTTTAATAGAATGGAGTACAAAAGAAGTGTAGTGGACCACAGAGAACATTACTTTTAAAAACTTCCATGACAGCCAGTCATTGGTGGTGTATACTTTTAATCCCAGCACTTGGGAGACAGTGGCAGGCTGAGTTCAAGGCAAGCCTGGTCTGCAGAGTGAGTGCTAGGATAGTCAACCACACCCAGGGAAACCCTGTTTCACAAAGTAAAACAAAACAAAAAGCTCCATAATAGAACAGTGAAGATATTTAATATCTCAGGAGCAGGAGTACAGATATGATATAAGAAGAGACATTAAAGCCATAAGAAGAAAGGAAGGAGGAAATTGGTGGGATGTTCCAAGATGGTGGAAGTTGACAATAGTACTGTGTGGTTGTCAAGTTGGCATCACAATTTAGTTTGCTGTACTCTTGTATTGAGGAGAGAAATTTTTATTCCAATTTCCCTTAACTACCTCTTCCATTACCTGTAATGCATAGCTGCCTGGCTTACATGGAGAAAGTCTGTGAAATATGTTTCTCAAAGAAATGATTATATCTTGAATTGGATAAATATTTACATATTATCACATAATGAGGCCAAATATTATTTAATGTTTAGGCTGGGAGATGATATATAAACATAAACAGTATTCCCTTAAGTAAAACCACAACAGAAAACAAGCTCTGTAGCCGAGGAGGGACTAGCCTGGTGTCAGAATATTATGTCCTAATAGAAGACAATGAGCAGCAGAAATTAATGCCCTGTTTATTAATGCCCACACTGTCACTCATGTTCAGAGTGTACTTGTGACCTACTTAGCAAAGGAAGACCTGAAAATTACTTGGAAATTTTCAAATAGTTTAATGAATATTCAAATATTCAAGTTTAGAAAACATTAAAAAAAAAAAAAAGGGAAAGGAAGGGAAAAAAGGGGAAGGGAAAAGTATAAATTACTATGATGGCTAATCTTGGTTGTCCACATCTGGAATCAAGTAAAATCCAAGAATCTCAGCACACCTTTGAGGAATTACTCTTCACTGCATCATTTAATGTGGGAAGCCCCATCCTAAATTGGGGCCATATCTTCTCTTGGTGGTTCACATAAATAGCACAGAATAAGGAAACTTTTGTTCTTTGCCTGCTTGCTCTCACTCTCACTGGCAAGTTCATCTCTTCTGCTGCTGAGACATTCCTTCACTGGCCTTAGAACCTACTTCATCCGGAGTCCAGCTAAGACTGAAGATCAACTAAGACACCAATCCTCTTTGACTAAACAACTATCAGATGGTTGGCCTGTCTATTGGGAGGCAGTAATGGACTAGCCAGACTACAGTCTATAAAAGCCATACTAATTCTCCTTTTAGTATATATAGGTATATTCTATCAGGTCTGTTCCTCTAGAGACATCCATCTACTACAACTACCAAGACAGTATTCTTTTTTTAACATTTATATGAAATTACTATATTATCATGCTTTGATCTTATTACTGAGATATTCACCAGTTGATTAAGTCTAGTCTACTATGAAATTGATTATTCTTTCTAAGTCATCTACAGTGTTGGCTCATGCCATTGGTAGAGACTTTAAATGTAGTTTATTTTACTCAATGCTTTGGAAATACATTAGTTTTCCTAAAAATAGGTCTTCACAACTCTCTTGCCAGAGCATAAAAATTAATTTTATTTATTATGTCCCTCACAGTAACCTTATAGACAAGTTTATTTTCTATATAACTTTCTGGGGTTTTCTTGTTTTTCTTGTTCTTTTCTATCTTCTAGCCTACATTTAATTAAGTATCTTTAATATTTCTGAAAGGTGGCTCAAATCTTTCTTGAAATAATGTATAGGTACAAAATTAATAGATGTCCTATTCATTAAGATGTTGGACTGGCAAAGTGGCTCAACAAGGAATGGTACTTGCCACCAAGACTGATGACATGTTTAATTCCCAGGAACCCATGGGGAGGAGGAAAGAGAGAATGGACTCTACAAGTTGTCTGAGTTCCATAAAAAAGTTGTGACCTGTTGCAATAAATAAATAAATAAACAAGCAAATAAATAAAAGAAAAATTTAATTTCTCTGAAATTTCATAAAATTAGCTATCTCAGGGATCTCTTTCCTAAGTTTTCTCCTTTCTTTAAATAAACTTTCTTATAAGATAAAGCTAACATGTTTTTATTTGTTATCGTCTAACTCATATATTTTCCAGAATATTTTTGTTGCAGAACAGTGATTTCAAGAAGAATCTGAGGTAAAAGAGAAGAAGAGGTAGCTGGGTTAAGTATGGAAAGTGGATTAAGGGAGCAACTTTTGAGGCAACACATTGCCAGTCTTAGGAAACCCCATTGCCATGCCTGGCAAATGCAAATCAATAATGATTTCTTTTGAAATCATTTTTCTTGATGCCCAGATTATATTGCTGTTCTAAACATGTTGGGCTATAAGGCATAAGCATCAAACCTTTCTCAGCACATCATATGGCCCTAGCAGAGAACAGTTGTCAGGAAGCAGGGAAAAGGTGACCATATCATAGTGTGTGTGTGAATATTCGACTAAAGGAGTTCCACAAGGAGAAATCACAGGAGAAAAGGTCTAAAGTGGAGCATGATCAACAAATACAAGTTAACAACTGCCAAGCTGCAATGATGCATAAGGACAGTGAGGTCTAAAGTGGAGCATAATCAACAAATATAAGTTAACTGCCAAGCTGTAATCATGCATAAGGACAGTGAGGTAACTGGAGCAGAGAAAAAATGTTGGGTGCTTGGCAAGCAGGGCACAGGGGTGGAAAACAAGCTATTTTAGGATTCTGGGGAGGAAAGGCTCATAATGAAATCTGTTCTACACATGTTAAATAATAGTAAAATGAACAAAGTTCATTACAATGATTTGGAGAAGAAGGCTGGCTTTGAGAGGATTTTTGAGACAATGTTTACTGGTCATGATAAGGCCAAGCAATACTAAAGACTAAGAATAGGCAAAATAAAGAGCTCAGTAAATTCTGTCTTTTTAGGATTTATGAACGATGCTTGTATATGGTGATCTAAGCAAGAGAGAGGAAGCACAAGCCACTATCATGGTGGATAACCCAAGAAATGTGGACAGCTGACAGAAAATGCTGGGTAATAGGCTAGCACTCAACCAGAAATATGGAGGTACAATAATCTTGACAGAGGTTGTAAATCAAGCCATTAAAGAACAAAGGACAGTTAGAGACAACGGGCTTGTTTCTTTGCTCTCTTAATTGTTTCATCTTAATGAAGTACAATTATACCTATAAGAAATTTTGAAGATACAGATAAAAACAAAAATCATGTGTAAAATCCCAAGAAAGATTAAAAACTAAAATGCCTCCTTGGTCTACACCCTCTAGTATCTGATGGGGTTTTGTTTTATTTGTGTTTTTCTGCAATGCTCTATGTATGATGGAATTGTACAGACCAGTACTTCTCCATTGTATTCAACCTCCTAGTAACTGTTGCTTCCTAGAAAACAAGGTTTGCATTATCCAGAGAGTTTAGGGCACCTATCAATTACCTCAAATCTCCCTAGGAGATAAACACTGTAAACCAGTATGTGAGGGACCAAACAGAGTTGAATAATCAAAAGGACATTTTACCCAGTGAATAACAGGAAGACTGTTGGGGGGATTCTTTATGCATACACGTTAACATCCACTCTGAATGCTTTGGCCAAGACTAAATCAAGTGGATAGGACTGGCTTGCGGACCTCATCTCCAGCTTCTTTTTCTTCAGAAATTACTACCTGCATCAGACAGCACCTTGCTCTCAACAAAGTGCTTACATACCCAATAAAGGTTCATCGAGGCTAAAAGGTGATAGGTGATAGGCACTTGCCACCATGCCTGCGACACATATTGTTTCAAATGGGACTGGCTTGGATAACCCAATAAAGTATATTCCACAATGATTTATACTTGAGATATATCTTTAAAAAATCAATCTTTTAATTGACTCCTTACTGGTCTATTGTCTATCCTCTAAGTGTTTTTTTTCAATAGCAGTACAGAACATTAATTTTCCATTTTCTCTGATAAACAATACTTTAATAAATAGTTTACATATAAAGCTTCACTAACATCTCCACCTTATTCCTAACAGTGAATTTCTAGAAGTGGACTTCCAAAGACATTTTAAAGGTTTCAACACAGACTACTAACAGGGTCCCAGAAAGCTGGCACCAGACACCATTTTACTCTGGGGATGAACAAGGCCTCCTAAGACCAAATCATTCTGTTAGAGTGATACATTGTTTACTAACAGAAGCAGAAAGAAAGAAAGTTCTTGTTTCATTTACACTTGTGTACAGGAAAATGATACACTAAATATAAAACTTAACTATTAGAAAGGTAAAGTCATTTCTGTGATAACTTCCCTAGTTGAGCTGAACTAAGCAAAGTTGAAAGTAGAAATATTATGAAGTCTCATCAAATGGGGGATGAGTGATTCCAAAGAGAAAAATGTGCAGACAGGAGAGAGCAAACATGCTTATATGAGTATGCAATATGAACTTGGGGAGGTGGTGACAGCATGCATTGGACCTGCATAGGAGAAGCCAAACAGGTCCTAGCACTGAGGGTACAGTTAGACACAGGACCCCACCCCAACCAATCTGTAATAGCTAACAGTGTATTTCCAACATACATCAAGACTGCAGTCAGATCCACATAATCTCCTTTAGATATTCATGATATTTTATTCTCAGATACAAAGGACAGGCATTTGTCCAATGATATATTCTTCAAAGAATCAAACTGCCATGCTACATAATGCCACAAAATGTCATCAGATATTTTGGGAAGTACATTTTACACTGTGAATGCTTTTCTGACTTTTAAGTGTTGTTAATTAAATAATAAAAATGAAAGACCTTGTTCATAATTACGAAAGTTACTCCTCTCCACTTCTAACTAAGACTCTGAGTTAAGCTAAATTGACTATATAGTTTTGCTGTCTATATCACATAATTAGCTGTAGAACTGTCAAATCCCCAATTGTAGATCAAGAATAAATTTTTCAATAGCTTGGTAATTAGCCTCAGTAGAATGAAGTTTTTGAGATCTACCTTTTCCATTATATAACTTAAGTTATGAGTTAAAAGAACAGTTGTGAGTCCCGTGGCTTCGATCTGGGGGCTTTAAAAAATGTGGAATTATCCATTTCCTAATTTATTGTCAAGTTCATGTCGTTAAGATTCCATCACACCCAAGAAGCAAATATGTAAAATTTGTAAAAGAGTCACAGAATTACAGAGGGTGAAATTTGGAAGTTCTCACCTGAGGAGCGAAGGAGAGAACTGTGACACGCATGAAATCCAGTGTAATGGCTGATTAAACAATGGGGTTATGGAATTTGAAGCCGACTCGTCCGTACCATGCTGAAAAGTCCTGAGGAAATGGAAATGATTATTATAGAAAATAAAGGAAACAATAACTATGGGGAACACTGAAATAATTTTGGAAATTAGCTCAGTTTTAATTTATTTTTATATAAAGTGGTGTCATTTAATTGAGGACAATTCATCCATCAAAACAACAACAGAGGCTCACACACACACACACACACACACACACACACCACACTCAAACCAAGAATCAAGAATTATGATCATAATGAAGCATTGTAGTACAATCCTTACACAGAGGAAAGTATAGTTATGTCATTATTATTTAATTTTAGAAATTCATATTATGAAATTTGTCAAAGATAATGCCAACATAGAGTACAATGAATACATCTATGTCTCCTACAACTGGTATTCTTGTATTTCACACAGTTTCAATCAACCTACACTTGGTGCTAATATGTGTAATATTTGCTTCATTAATGTAAACACATTTAACATGAGGTAGATTTTTAGCCATCAAAATGATTTTACATATATTAAACAATAGATATAAACTTACAATTAACTTTATATGTTTTTAATGGCCTAGAAAGAGTTTGCAAGAGGAACTAAATTGAGAAATAGATTATCATGATTTAAAATATAAAATACTTTGTCCAGAATATCCTGTCTATAGCTACTATTTGGAAATGACTAATATTTTTCTATGTTGGCTCAAATTCAACTATAGCTCTTGATCTAATAAGGAAGGATTTGATAAACAAGTACTTAGTAGATAGCCTGGCTAAATAAAATTTTATAACTAGACTACATATTTGCCCACTTCAAGTCAAGAGTAAAGACTTTTAAAGATAGAACTGTTTGAAGTGGTACTTTCCATATAACGAAGAAGCAATATCATCTTTTTAAAAAGTAAAATATAATTACATCATGTTCCACCTTCTCTCTCATAATGCAGAAACTGATGGATCATGAGGTACACAGCCTCAACAGATACATCACGGAGAATGGGAAGAAAGACTGTAAGGGCCAGAGGACCAGGAAGTCTGCTGTATCTCCTACAAATGAACACCTAAACAAATAAGGCCTGAAAAATGACAATATCAATGGACAAGCTAGCAAAAAAGGCAAAATAGAATACAACTTTGTTGTGAAAAAAGACATTCCTATTGCCTCATGCTGCCATCTTGTATTTCATATTGTCACATTTCCTAAATTTGACTTTTCTCTCCCCTCACTGTCTTGCAGAAATGGATTATCTTCAAATAAGTCTACTTGGGATATTTTTTTTAAAAAGATATTCACTACATCATCATTTTCTTAAAACTATTTTGCTTTAGCTTCACTAAATTTCAGATCAGAGGAAAATTCCCCAAATAGTTGTCAAAATCAGGTATATATACGTGCTCAATGCAATGCCCAGAGGGAAAGAAAAAGGCAGACAGAGGCTAGGTCAGTACTAGGGTGTGCTTTTCTAAGGGGTCTGTCATTTGTACCAGCAATGAGGAATCCCTGAAGAATTTAAAGCGCCCCACTCCTGTTCTCTCCCCCCCCACACACACACAGCTCCTCTCTGCACTCCTTCCCCTTCTCCACTGAGAAGGGGCAGGACCCCTGGGTATCACCCCACCCTGGCACATCAAGTCACTAGGTGCACCCTTTCCCACTTTAGCCAGATAAGGGACTGGGATCCAAGAAACAGATTTAGGGACAGCCCCTGCTCAAGTTGTTGGGGGAACTCTATGAAGACCAAGACTGACCTGCACACCTGTTACATATCTGCAGGGGACTTAGGTCCAGCCCATGCTTACTCTTCGGTTAGTGTTTTCAGTCTCTGGGCAGCCCCCAAGGATCCAATTTAGTTGACTGTATTGGTCTTCCTGTGGAGTGCCTATCCTCCTGGGGCCCTCAATATTTCCCCCAACTCTTCCACAAGAATCCCTGAGACCCACAGGCAAACACTGGATGGAGCTCAGGAAATATTCGAGTTTCATGTCTTATAACACAGAGTTCAATAGCAGTAAGGGATTTGGATTGGAAGAGATTAAGGATAATGACAAAGAGATGGTAGCAGATTAGTGAGAAGTGCTTAAACCAGGAGACAAATATAGTAAGTCCTAACTTAATAGAAAGAGCAACAGTCATCCTTAGTGACAAGAGGTTTATGATGGCATGGGGGTGATGGTAGGAGAGTGTAAGGTGAGTGTAAAGGAGTAGCCTAGAGAAACTCACCGAAATTTCACTTACGTTTAGTCACAGAGTTCCGTGGACATTTGAATTACAACTAAAGAGAGGCACAGAATAGGAACTTGAGTTTCCTGGTCCAGTATATACAAAGGAAGTCTGGTCCGAAGCTACCCATGTGGAAGTCATCACACACGAGTGGATGAATTCACCCACTGAAGTAGTGTGAGATGAGAAGATAGCCGAGGACAGATCTTCGGCCCAACATTTAAAGCGTGACATGAGAAAAAGAAGTAGCAGAACAAAACCACAGAGAAAAAAGAAAATCAGGGAAGAGGCAAAGAGCCAGGAGAAAAGGATGTTAGGAGGCTTGTAAGGAGGTGGCCACCAGTGTCCACAGCCGCAGAGAAAGCAAACAGAGGAGGCCACGGGAGGTAGTCACGGCATGCGAGCCGACGCCATTGTCCTTGTTTGTTTAGCTGGATGGAGGTAGAAGTTATACTTCAAAAACCAACGCCACAGAATGGTAGATAAATCTATTGGGAGAATAGCTGAAAAGATGTCCGCTAGCTGAGGAAAGAGACACAGTGATCAAAGGCATTATCACGAGATGTAGGGGTAAACTGGAATGAAAATGTCCACTAAGAATGGACATGGAAAACCTCCTACCTACAGTTAGTCATGCATGCAGGATGTGCTGGAACTAGAGCTTAGTGTAACCATCATCAGAGAGACCTCATCCAGCAACTGATGGGAATAGATTCACAGTCCCACAGCCAAATACTAGGCAGAGGTCAGGGAGTTCTGTGTAGGAGGGGGAGGAAAGATTGGAGGAGCCAGAGGGGTGGTCAAAGATAGGAAGAACATGGCCAATATAATCAACTGATCAGTATTCGACTGGGCTCACAGAGATCAGGGAGCTTGTATGGATCTGACTTATATCCTCTACATATATGTTATGGTTGTGTAGCTTGGTGTTCTTGTGAGACTCCTAACAGTGGGAGCAGTGTCTGTCTCTGAATCTTTTGCCTACCTGCCTTTGGGATCCTTTTTCATCTATTGTACTGCCTTGTCCAGCCTTGATTTGAAAACATGTGGGTGGCCTTATTGTAGCTTGTTATGCCATATTTGGTTGATGTCCTTGGAAGACCTGCTGTTCTCTGAGGAGAGGTGATATGGGGGTAGGTCCAGAAGAAAGGGGAGGTGGAGGAGGGAGAGACTAGGGGGAAGGTGAAACTACAGCCAGGATGTAATATTTGAGAGAATGATAATAATTATTAATAATAATAATAATAAATATGTGGACTAGGGATATAGCCTAGTGGTGGAGTAGTTGCATAAAAACCCTGGGAAGCTTCCTGGATCAGAATAAAGTGGGAGTGGGTAAAACAAAAGCATAGTGACCTACATTTTCTCAGAGAAGTACAAGGCTGCTAGGAAAACAGAATGAGGCAAGGTCAAAGAGTTCACCAAAGTTGAGAATAGTTGAAGGAGGAGTTACTCAGGAATGTCAAATACTGTGGTTGTCAGCAGGTACAGAAAGACATAGGTGACAATCTAGTTGTGGGTCACAGTGTTGTAATAAGCCAGCTGAAGTGGGGGGGGAAGAGACATGCGATGGCAACGAGCTAGGAAGAAGCTGCTGTTTAAGAAGATGGGCATGCAGTCAATAAAGGCTGATGAGGCGTCAGGCATGAGCACTGCAGCTTATGCATACCTCTTCTCTGTGCCTTTGAGCCCTTTGCATACATCACTATTTGTCCAGAAACGAAAGCATGCCTCATGGAGAATGCCCTCTCCACCATGCTCAGTTGAGTCTATAGCATATATATATTCTTTACAAGTATTCCCTGGCCCCTCTACCTAAAATATATCTCTTGCCACCGTCTCTTTGTGGCCTTATTTCTCTTTGTTTCTTCTTAGGGTTTAACTCTACCTCCAACCATTCTGCATTCATTTATTTATTCTTTCTTTCTTTTTATTTAATCTTTTGTGCCTGCTGTGACCTAGGAGAGGACAGCTGAAGGTTATTCAGGAGCAGTAACTGTTACAGAGAGGAGAAATGGACCAGAGTTTGGAGTCTGTGTAGGAGTTATTTATTTATTTATTCATTTATTTATTTAATTTGGCAACTTACTTAACCTTCGTTTTCCAGTTTGCAGAGTGGGGATATTACAATGTGGATTCTGTGAGCTAACGCTTATCAAGTATAGAGTCTCAGCGTCAAAAAGGGTTCAGGAAAGGCAAGGTACCTTTATGAAAAACACTGCAAGGTGCCATTAAAAGCAAAGGCCTACAAACACCCCAAAACTGCTATGAAATTCCCAATAGTCTAAATAATTACCCACTTTTAAGTTTATCACCAACAGCAGAAAAAATATCACAGGATCTAATAATAGTGGAATAATTAACTGTTGCCAAATTTTCTTAGATTAAAGACCAAAGAAAACACAGTATTTGGCTGGGTGTTTCTGTCAGGATCTCACAGATTCTTGGGCCTGGCAGTAGTAAGGTTATTTAACTATACAGGATGTTATGGCAGATGTTTATGGTCTCAGAGGGGGTGTGATCTGTGTGAGCATTTAATTCCACAGCAAGAGCCTAAATTAGCTTCATTATTCTGGAGAGTATAAGTAGGTGGAAATTGGTCTGCAAGCCCAATGGGGGGGTGAGATTATGAATTTTCTATTAGATAACCTCTAATGACATTTCAGTATATAGCTAAAAGTGATGATACTCTGGATAATTGATCTCAGAGCATAAAATATGACTGTAAAACCTATAGTCATATTTTCTCCAAAACATAATTTCTTTTCTTCTTAAACATGTCTTATACCCAGAATTTCCCCCTCTCCACCCCTCAAAGTTTCCCCTCCATCCACTCCTCCTCCATTTCCATTCAGAAAAGGTCAGGCCTCCCATGGATATCAATTAAACATGGCGTACAAGTTGCAATAAGGCTAGGCACCTCTACTTGTATTAAGTCTGGACAAAGCAACCGAGAAGGAAGAAAAGGATTCTAAAACCAGACAAGAGTCAAAGGCAGCCTGTGCGCCCACTGTTAGGAGTCCCACAGGAAGACCAAGCCACACAACTGCAATATATATGTAAAGAACTGGGTCAGACCTTGCTTGTTCCCTGATTGTATAGACTCCGGGAGCCCCTATGAGTCCAGGTTAGTTGGTTCTGTGGGGCTTCTTTGGTGTTCTTGACCCCACCCACCCCCATTCCTAAACTCCTTCCTCCTCCTCTTCCATAAAATTGCTACATGCTTTCAGATTGAGGAAGAATACACATCTTCTCTGTAGATTATCAGAATGTAAAGAGAGCTTTGCTTATCGGCAGAAATAAGCCTTGTCCATCTTCCAGCATGCGCAGTCAAGCCCCATTCCTCTCCTTCACATCACACCGCCTTTGCACCGGCCAGGCCATCACCCTGGACACCCTAGCCTAGATTCATTTTCTTTTGCTTCTCTGATTTTCATGCATGTCTTATAATGTTTTTCTTTCCCAACAAATAGACTTTCTCTTAGGCTTATGTAACTGGGATAAAATAAATCCAAGGCACCCCAGAAATGAGAACAGTCGAAAGGTAAAAAGACTTAGCTGAATTTATGCTTGGCTTGTGCCACTTGGAATTTGGCTGAAGGCCCAGCAGAGAGGTTCTCAGAATATGATGTTCATAGGGTGTACCTCCAGGATGGGATTAAGGCATCTCAACAGAGGGTGCTCTATAAAGGTGAAGGTGCCAGGTCAATCTTCTGTGCAGAGCCCAGTGCCTGGGCCACTAGACATGTTCAGTTAAAAATATCCAAGAAAAAAACCACAATCTTGGAATTAGAATTAGGTCAAAACTGAACTAGAAATTAAGTTGAAACTATGCAATAACAGAGGCTACTAAAAATGTGGGCCTTTCTGATTCCCCTACAATAACAAGCAACCACAAACAGACACCATCCAATACTTTAAGATTTAAATAGAATTCAAATCACTGCTTTACTCTTTCTTTTGAAGTATCATTTGTAAGTCTGAGGCCAGCCTAGGCTACCTAGTAAGATCTTGCCTCAGGAGAAAAGAAAACAAGCCAGAGGTGGTGGCTCTCATCTTCCATCCTGGCATGTAGGAGACAGAGGAGGTGGATCTGAGTCTGAGTCCAGACTAGTCTACTTAATGAGTTCCAGGACAGCCAGGACTACCCAAAGAAACAATGTCTTGACAAAAACCAAACCAAACCAAACCAAACCAACCAGCCAACCAACCAAACCAACTAACCAACTAGCCAACCAACCAACCAACCAACCAACTAACAAACAAACCAACAAACCAACCAATAAAAATATGTTTTCTCTGGGACATATGATGTTTAAATGTAAGTGCCAAAGTAAGACAGTTAAAGTAAAAGGTGTTTGACTCTATAGCTTTGACCCCTGGCTTGCAATTCTCAAATGAAAAATAGCACTCTGATGTTAAAAAATGATGACTTTAAGTTATAAAATGACTAGCAATGTGAATAGTCCACAGTGGGTACAGGGGAGAGAAGGGGATATGTAGAAGTGCATGCTGCAAGGGCAGGCTGAGCAGGGGCCATCTGGTGAGAAGAGAGGACATACTGAAATCCATGGATGGCAGAGCCAGCTAAATGAGGGTTCATCATACAGGCTGTCTTCAAAAGTAACGTGCAGCCATTTCCTAGGACCACACACAAAGCTGTTAGATATTCAAAAATGATACTTCAAGCAATATTTAGATGGAGGCATCCAAATGGATCTATCTACCTTATAAACAAACTTGCTAGGATAAGAAACCTGTCTTTGGGAATAATTTTGCACTGTCAAACACTTCCCTTCCCCCAATTTTAAATATTGTTATTTCTTGTTCAGTTCTTTTTTTTTTTTTTTTTTTTTTTGGGTGGGTGGGAGCAAAGCTTTATTGGAATATGGAAACGGCACCATATGGTAATGAGTATCCAAAGGAAAAAAATGAAGAGAAGCAGATATAGTAAATTGGAAGAAAAATATAACAAACTCTGAATATGTACATGTACTCGTTTCTTCTCTCAACCTTTTTGAAAATATGCAATCATTGAGTTCCAAGACAGCCAGGGCTACACAGAGAAACCCTGTCTCAAAAAACCAAAAAAAAAAAAAAAAAAAACATGTTTCTTGTTCAGTTCTTTTCTTCTTTCTAAGACAAGTTTTTGCTATGCAGGACAGGTTAACAAAAAACCTGCAGTACTCAAGGCTTACTCTTAGGCATGTGCCATTATGCCAAGATAACCTAGATTCATGTTAGCAGCATTATTGAGATATATAACTCAATTATCACAACATTTACATGCAACTAACCTTTTCTGTGACATTCAAGAATGGTGTTGTCCTCATATCCATTAGCTCCTCATTCCCCTCGCTTCTGAAATACAAGTGATCCCTGATGGACTCTCTGTCTACAGATTTCCCTGTGCTTCATGTTTCTAATGGATGGATGTCTATCTGTTTGTACTCAGCATAATGCTTTTGTGTTCACTGTTGTGGTGGTATTTATACTGTATGTTTCTACTGACTCTTGCTTATCCGTTCATGGGTGTGAGGGTTGCTTTTACGTTGTATTACTGAGAAAAGTGCTGCCATGCCCATTCCCATACAATTTATATTTATATTTTTTATTTATGGTGTACATATGTGTTTTCACTGCTGGGTCATAAGATCATATGCTTAACATTGCATGTGAGCATATGTTGTACTCAACATTTTAAAGAATTGCCAGTTTTTCAAATTGTGGCATTCATTCTTGAGATATGAAGACATTTTCATTGAAAATACCCCCCTACTATAGGGAGCTGTGAAATAGTTAGGAAAATATATATAGACTAAGATCATAATCTAAAAGAACCTAACATTAGCATGGTTTTTAAGTAGAACTCTGGGTACTACTGTAGTAGTGGAATGCAGTGACTCAAAATCCATATGAGTCATCCCAAATGAACTCCAACATGAATCTATTATTCTTCGGCTTAGTGTTGAATATCCTTCCCTGTTTCATATGATGCCAATCTTTGACTGGCATATCAACAAACACCACTCCTTTATGTTATTAAATGTTGGGAGTGTCAACTTATGCCAACTTTTTACAGTTAGGAGATTTGGCATATCAAAATATTTTGGATAAAGTAGTATTTAATTCTAACATTCAGAATTTATCAGACTTTCCTAAAATTATTTGGGGACAATGTAATAGCTCACTGTTGTGACCCTTGCACATAATCATGGTAGTTAGGAAGGCAACAGTGTTTTGTTTTTGTCCTAACAGAAATCAAGTTCATTTGTCTAAATTCTTAGAAAAACACTTTTGGTGCGGGACAGTAGCAGCCTAGGAATTGATCTCAAATGCTCATATGTACTTATGGGTCTACCTCTAGCCCATTTAGGAATTAATTTTGAACTTGTTATACAAACTAAAACAAATAGTCTACAAGTGTACTTCAATGTAGAAAGCCATATGTGTGAATGTTTGTATGTGAGAGACTATGCTTACAAATAACTGCCTCCACAAAGGAACAACCAACATGTAGCTTGGAAAATTCACATAGGTGCTTTATGTTTCAGCAGATCGTTTTCCCTGGAGGCCAAATCTAAAGTGTGCTTTTCACAACATTCTACAAGAAATTCACGAGGGGAAGCTTAGAAAAGAACACACATTTTTCTTAGGTTTCATTCTTCCTGAAAAGATTTTTAAAATCATATATTCTTGCCCTGGGATTTAGTGATGCTACCCTAGGCTCAGAATGAACACACTTTCGGCTTATCTGGGAGAACATGAGACACAAAGGCAGACCCTCATGACAAGGCAGGACGTGCATGCCAAGCAGGAAAGGAGGTACAGGTCAGAAAATTCAATGCTCTCAACATCTTAGTGTTACTTTTCTTTCCCCAAGTCCTCAAAGCATATTGGTTAATTTTTATCATTAGCTAGAGATGAAGGCTTTTTAGAATGTTAATAATCTGACAACTTCCTAACTCAGCTGTGTAAAGCAGCTCAAATTACAGAACACACGTGTCTCCCTCCTTGGTGAAGACTCTGCCTTTAAGATTTCCCTTGCCACAAAAATCAAAATACATTTCAAAGGTCTGATTTATATTCTAGTAAACCAATAAAAACTGAATCAACATAAAAAGATAGATATTTTTGCACTGAGAACTATTGAAATCATGAAGATGCATTTAGATTTTTGCTCATCCATGAAAGTGAAATAGGCCTATGTTTTACATTAAAAAAACAAACAAACAAAAACTAGAGGCAGTGTTTAGAAAAAAATGTTCCATAATCCTCATTGAAATTAGCAATTTACATTTTCTGTCTGAGGTTACAAATGCACAAATCACAGAGATATGAGAACTTACATAGTTGAAATGTAGCAAAAGGCTATAGGTTAAAATTAATGAATGCATGTTTCATTATTATTAATAAAATGTGCAATCTGTGATCATAATTTATTTGTTATACAAATGCATTTGGGGGTTATATTCTTTCAATTCATCTGTGACAAACCATGAAATTCAATATTCCTTCACCATGACCAATCCATGAAATTTGTCAGCTTTGTTCCTGGTTTTCACAAGGCTTTTTCCTGAGCGAACTGACCCACTGAACTGAGAACACAGCAACTTTCTCATCTATGGTAAATCAGTTTATTTCACTAGGATTTATTAGGGGTTTCAAATTTAAGCTTTTCATATTATAAGCCATTTATATATAATCTCAACCTTATGGTGGTTTTACTCACGTTCTTCTGCTCCCTGAAAGAGTTCTCTGCTTCTAAAACAAGTTCTCAGCTTGTTTTGCAAGAAGAAAAAACCTTTTAGCAAACGCTATACTTCAAGTTGGAGTAGAGAAATTAAAAACAAAGTTTTTAATTGTTCTTAGAATATATTCAGAATAAAAATGTATATATCATGCTAACTAAAATGCATAGAAAGGAACATTTTGCCTAATTATTAACCTCATTAAAAAATATTATGTGAACTTTTTACTATTCAATAAAGTAAGAATATAAAATAATACAGTCTTTTAATATAAAAACAAACATTGGAGAGATAATTTTAAAATTATCATTTTTAATTGATATGAAAAAAATCATGTTAAAGAAAATAGTGATTTTGTGAGTTGTATATACTCTACAAGTTTGTTCATTAAAGTATGCTCATCAGGTCTATTCCAAGGTTTATGATATTACATATAGAATCAAGTTAACTTGCAATTAAAAGTAGACTGAAATTTTTACATTTTACAAACTTTTATTTGTAAGAAAAATATTTTATTTTTCCAATACAATTAGCTATCTGCTTCTACTTGCCATTCATATTTAAGACATTGAAACGTAATATTACAATCTATGCCAGATTTATTGAAAATATGAGACCATTAAAACTCTTTCAGATTTGAGCACATTCAGATTTTTAAAAATATATTTATTGGGACAGGATCATTCCGGTCTCCATTTGCACCCAGGAGTTAACCTTATGGCACAGCTCTCTGGACCCAAACATCACCGGAATGAGCTGGTCTCCCAGGAGTGCTATACTCCTAAGTTCATATGTGAGACGAACACTTTTGCTCCAACAACTGGCTAAAGAGGGATCTTCCAGGAGACCACAGGGCTCAGGAACTATGGAGCAACTAGGGACAGGATCCTTCTAGTCTCCATCTCTGTCACATCTCTTGATGATGATAGGGGACACTAAGAACGACATAAATAACTCCCTTAAAGGAATACAGGATACAACATAGGTAAACAGGTTGAAGCCTTTAAAGAGGAAACATAAAAAAAAAATCCCTTAAAGAATTATAGGAAATGACATCCAAACAGGTGAAGGAATTGAACAAAATTATCTAGTATCTAAAAAATGGAAATAGAAACAATAAAAAATACACTCAAGAGGAGTAGAAGGGAGGAAATAATCATACTCAGTGCTGAAATCAACCAAATAGAAACAAAAAGAACTATACAAAGAATCAACAAAACCAGGTGCTGATTCTTTGAGAAAATCAACAAGATAACAAGATAGATAAACACTCAATCAGACTAACCAGAGGGCACAGAGACAGTATTCAAATTAACAAAATCAAAAACGAAAAGGGAGACATAACAACAGAAACCAAGAAATTAAAAAAAAAAAAAATCATCAGATCCTACTACAAAAGCCTATACTCAACAAAACTGGAAAATCTTGATGAAATGAACAATTTTCTAGGCAGACACCAGGTACCAAAGTTAAATCAGGATCACATAAATCATTTAAACAGTCCTATAACCCCTAAAAAAAAAAAAAGAAGCTTCCATCAAAACTCTCCCAACCAAACAAAGCCCAGGACCAGATGGATTTAGTCGAGAATTCTATCAGACCTTCAAAGAAGACCTAATACCAATACTCTTCAAACTATTCCACAAAATAGAAACAAAAGGAACACTACCCAATTCCTTCTATGAAGCCACAATTACACTCATACCTAAACCACACAAAGACCCAACAAAGGAAGAGAACTTCAGACCAATTTCATTTATGAATAGCGATGCTAAAATACTCAATAAAATTCTCTCAAATCAAATCCAACAACACATCAAAACTATCATCCATCATGATCAAACAGGCTTCATCCCAGGGATGCAGGGATGGTTCAATATACGGAAATCCATCAACATAATCCACTATATAAAGAAACTCAAAGAAAAAAACCACATGATCATTTAATGAGATGTTTAGAAAGCATTTGACAAAATTCAACATCCCTTCATGATAAAAGTCTTTGAAAGATCAGGAATTCAAGCCCATATCTAAATATAGTAAAAGCAATATACAGCAAACTAGTAGCCAAAGTCAAACTAAATGGAGAGAAACTTGAAGCAATCCTACTAAAATCAGGGATTAGACAAGGCTGCCCACTCTCTCCCTACCTATTCAATATAGTACTTGAAGTCCTAGCCAAAGCAACTAGATTAACAAACGGAGGTCAAAGGGATACAAATTGGAAATGAAGAAGTCAAAATGTCACGACTTGCAGACGATATGATAATATACTTAAGTGACCCTCAAAATTCCACCAGAGAACGCCTAAACCCGATAACCTATTTCCGGTCAAGTGGCTGGAAGGAAAATTAACTCAAACAAATCAATATCCTTCCTCTACTAAAAGGATAAACAGCCTGAGAAAGAAAGTAGGAAAATGACACCTTTCACAAATAATACTAAATACCTTGGTGTGACTCTGGAGTCACAGGCACCAGCACCCATCTGTGTACACCCCTGCACACATATACATAATTAAAAATGAGTCTTTAAAAAGCTAAAATGTATTACTACACACATACACACACACACACACACACACACACACACACCTGATAGATTGCACTCACAAAGTGGTGAGAGATTCTGCCTCGCACATCTGTGGAAGCTCATAATCCCAGCACTTGGAAGATAGAAAGATTTCATCTTTGAAGTTAGTAAAGGCCATATAGCAAGAATGTTTTAAAAAGCAGAAAACCCAAATGTGAAGCTTAAAATGTATTAAGTGAATGGGACCTACAGACACACAACACATCAGAGTGACTAAATAGCTTTAAGAATTAGTTCATGTTCAATTTATAAAATACTCCAATTTATGATATTAAGAATATACTTCAGAGAATTTAATTGGTATTTAATAAAGAGTTCAATAAGCAGTATAACAATAACTTGGTCAAACAAAATGTATTTGATACTTACTTATATAATTCAGTTAGTGGTGATGCCAAAATTGCTAATGTTGTGAGGAGATTGTTGCAATGTGTATGAATTTTAAAAATTTTATGGTTGTTATACTTATGAGGATTCAAAATTTCCTGTCCAGAAGAACAAATTGACCATAACATGTTCTCAGTGCATATTAAGATTGCCGTGACATCAAGTCTGTTGAAAAAGATAGAAAAAAATATCATGTTAAATAAAATAGTGGTTTTGCTTGCCATATACTTTTAATCTGTGTCTCTTAAAAGCTTATGTTAGAATGGAAAGATATGGCTGGATATCAGAGATATCTACATAAACACCCCGAAACCAAGAAGCACCAAAAACACTGTTGAATTCCTATGGATGGCCCATAACAAGATTACATTTAGGAATGGCAAGGGCTGCAATGGTGTTTTGCAATGTTTTGAGTTTTGTTTGTTTTAATTTAAAATTTTTATTGTTTTGAGAACTTCATACATGAATGCTACATGAAAATAATTCCTGTAACTCCCTCCTGCTCCAGTTTCTCCAGTGCTCCATCTCAAATTTATGATCTCTTTTAAAATAATTGTTTCATATAGGAATATTCTATAAAAAAGCATTTGCTTTGTACTATCAGAATTCTCTTCTTTGAGTTCAAGAACTAGTCTTGAAATTAATGTGAGCAAAACAGGAACTGGTTGATAAGAAAATATGCTATTACACACACACACACACACACACACACACACACACACTCCCACACACATGCACCGATTTCAGGTCAATGTTTGATAGCAGAACACATAAACCGTCAGAAAGAAGTCAAAAGGTCAAGTAACATGTTCTTCCTGAGAGAGGGAGGTAAGAAGGCATGACACACAGAGCACCAATTGAAATGCCCATATTCTAGGAAATTCCTAAAATTATTTGTGAAAAAAGACTGCATCATTTATCTTACTCATAGATGTTTTATTTCTATTGCTCACGTGTTTTACGTTTAAATTTTAAGTACATTTTATTGTAATCAACACACTCTAATTGTACATATTTTTGAGGTCCAATATCTCAACCCATGAACAGAATATGAATACCATATGTAATGTATACATTAGTAACGTATAACACATGCATGCATCATATATATGTTATATGGAGACTAGCAGACTATAGTAACTAATGGTAATTATCACCTTAGGAACCGTTAATTTTAGCTATATTTACTTGTAATTGTTTATAGTTTTGGATCCAAGATACACACACACACACACACACACATTTTGATTTCTACAGTAATACTTTCATATTAATCTTTCAAATATAAATATTCTTATATTTTACATAGAAAAATTAGAAGCAATAATTCTAAATATGTATAACACTTTGGTACAATTATTTAGAACATAAGCCAAAGTCTCTATAGTGCTATAAATTAATTAAATATATTATTTATTTCATGATCTAACAGTACAATCAAATTTGATTTTTACAAATATCTCATAATGATGGGCCACATAACAGCCAAAAGTGATTTATGGTTCATTAGAAAGAGAAGGTATTCTTCCCTCTAAAAAGGAATTTTACATGTATTCTACAAAGTTCAACTGTCTTTTGAGTTCCATTTTATTTTTTAAACAGTTTGATCAGTAAGTAATTCAAAACAGCCTGTGCATAATACCATATTTATGAAGCACTGTGGCAGGATCTAAATGCCCTTCAACTCACAGTGTGCTTTACAAGAACATGATTTTAGGAAATGAGTGCTCCTGCCAAAAATAAAGACAAAAGGAAGTCTCTGAGGCCTGTGGGATCCTTCTAAGACACATCTGAAAGTATTATTTCATACCTAAACCCAGGTTTTAATCACATTAGGCCAAGTGTATATAAAGCAAAGCCTTCTTCCATGTAGCTCACTTGCATTACTACTAAGCTCATTTATTTGCATTATATTCAATATCAAAACACTAGAATTAAACTCTAATACCGCCTTTTATTTAAAACCTACTGTCTTTTGCTTCTCATTTCCTACAAATTCCCATTTTCTTCAGTTGGCTTTCAGTAATATGGAAAGGTAAAACTGAAAATGAAGGTAATGCCAGGACAATAATTTAGAATAGGTTTATTGTTTGTTTTTTCGAGATTGGGTTCTCTGTGTAGTGCTGGATGTCCTGAAGTATGCTTTGTAGACCAGGGTGACCTCAAACTCAGACATCTGCCTGCCTCTGCCTCCCAAGTGCTGGGATTAAACATGTACACCAGCTACTTCATTGGAAAATGATAGAAACTAAGTAAACACACACACAACAAAACAAAAATGCTAAAATGCCTTGGTCACCTACAAGCAGGTGTCAGCTTCATGTTTTCACTATAGCTTAGCTGCTAATTTCTCTGCTATGGGGCCTTAATTTGCTCTTATCATATTGTGTATATTAGACCTAGTCACACATGGGAACATTTCCTACACTCAAAGGGGCTCACATGCAACTCTAAGGTGAAGGAGCAGGGACATTCAGATCCAAACTCTACTTTCCTACTTCAATGACTCAGATGTAAGAATGGGTACCATTTCCTCTCAAACATTACAAATGCACTAAACACACAAGTTTTGTCTCGAGCATCAAAACTACATTCTGCTTTACAAGCTGATCTTAAAAAACAGTCTCCTTGAAAAGCAGCAAGTTTCATTACCTTATCTGTGCAGTTCTCTTAGGACTGGGGTGGGCCCGAGCATATCTGCAGGCAAGTAGACCCAAGGATTTCTCCAGGAGCTCTGCTAGAATCTCTTGGGCCAGCTTAGGGGGCAGTATGGTCCAGAGATCATGATGAAGAGCCCAGCTGAAGTAATGCCACATCTGGATGGCGAAGGAACATCTTTCCCCCTGGCAAAATCATCACACATTAAACAACAGAATAACATCTTCCAAAATGTCAGTGTTCTTCCTATGAACCTAATTAGTTCAGGCTGAAAAGAAATCAATGGAGAGTTTGCAATACTAGATGACCAAGAAAGATTTTAGACAAGATGTTAAACATCCTATTGACAAATGAACATATGTTTTATTTCAATTGTGAATCAGTTATTCTAGTGTAAATCCAGACCACAAGCATTTAACCTATTCTTGATCTACCTGGCCTTGGCCTGCCTTCTAAAATCTACTTCTAAGCATCAGCTCTGTAGTCATTTAACAAGCCCTGCTGATGCTCTAAAATAAAAATCTCTTTAGATTGTTATGGAGGGGCATTTCTCTGAGACGATTAGCATTATTGAGTTAATTTTACAATTCTTTTAGACTCCACTCTCTTGGAACTGGAGGACTGAAAACAAATGTTTATTAAATCTTAGGCACATTCCCGAAACTACGTGTGGTGCTGACAAGTACATCAGGTTGTTTCATTAATGGTGCTTTAATAGTTTATACTAGCAATTGATAAACAGTAATTTAATTTTCCGCCATTTTGTAAAGTGTAGGCCCATATATTATCATCATTTAACATTTTTACATACTTCCAAGGGAGTAAACTCTCATTTTCTCCCATTCCTCCAGAGACCTTGTCCATGTGCTAGCTTTTGCCTGACCTCAGGAGGAAACCAACAGTGGCCAGGCCAAAGGGGCAGGCAGTAAGGAGAAGATAGGGATTCACAAGCAAGCACTAGTTAGTAACATGCTCTCGGGATATGTAATAGTTGTTTGTCCTCATCTCTTCAAACTGGATCAAAAGATTTTCTGAAATAGGAAGGACAGAATGGATTCTTCAAATTTATATTGATTATGTTAATATATCTAAACATAAGACCTATTTCATACCTAAATATTTTTCTTTTGCAATCTGCTCTGTCTACTAGCAGTTTTCAAATACATGTTATCTACGGGATACCTGCTTCTGCCTACTGAGATGGGTCTCTCCTTCATCCCAGTACTGGAATGGCTGGGGAGGGAGGACTGATATGAGCTTGAAATCAGGCTGAGCTACTTAAGTTCCAGGCCACTCTGTGTTACAAAATAAAATCCTGTCTCATAAAACTAGCAAAAAGTGCCCGCTCTTCTCCTTTCCCCATGTTACTAGTTTCTTATGTGGAAATCTCTTCACATGGCATTATTTTGGCAGTTACTGATTACTACAATATTGTAGTCATTAAAATAACAGTGATTGATTTTCAAATGGTAATAAAAAATGAAGGGAACTATTATTCTTTGTGTAGGAAACTTGGACTTGCAGTAGTAGAGTTCAGTGCAAACAGAAAGGGACTTTGAGTAGGTGGTTTCTGACTTCCCAATTAGGTGAGTTAAAAACTACTTCAAGAATAAGAAAGTCAAGCAAACTTAATTCTCCATTTGGTTTGTGGTATGTGGTAGGGACTCTTGTCAAACTAAGAGAGGAGTCTCAAAGCTTGATTTACTCAGAGTTTCACATGTAAATAAAAGGGACCCTTGAGCCCAGCTAATGTTGGGACTCGTGGTGAGCGACGTGGCTGAGTAACAGTGTGATCAACAAGACTTGCCATGATTTTAAAATACAGAAAACCAGTTCATTTATAGTTATGCCTTAGCACAGAGATTTTGTTTTCTGTTCAAAATGTATTATGCACATTTTAAAGACTATAAACTGTTTCATGCTTTTGAAGTCGTTCACAAAAATGCCCTTTGTTTTAGCAATTCTTCCCAAACAAACACAATTTCAGTGTGGATGTATGAGTGGAGGAGATTTCATTAAACTAAATACGACTTTATTTTTTGACCAGTTTCCCTGCTTGTTGTCATTTCAAAAGTATTCTGTAGTAAACATCTGTTATTGTAAACCCATTATAATGTAAACAGATGTGGGCATTTGCTTAGATTATATCAGGAAACAAGCATCTGGGCTGTATTATGGAAGCCACTCAGCATTATCTCTGAACAGATAATTCTTTACTCTTTGACTATTTGAAAACTCAAGTTACTAAAATTGAGCATATGTCAACGATACAGAAGCTTAATTTTAAACATGCAATCTCAATACCCATTGTATCATCAAAGCAACACCTCAATGGAAAGGGCCTGGCTCTCTGGATCCTGCAGCCTGACATGTTTAGAATATAGGAATGTGTGTGCCTAGTTTACTTGCTGTCATAAAACATGAGCAAACATCACTCCCTAGCTGGTGGATTCTTTCCATTTTCTCTACTTCGCTGTGCACATGGGCATTGGTTTCTCTGAGATTCCTGTCTAACCCTTCATTTGTAATCAGCCGTGCATCATCTCACTTTACTAATGTGGTCCTTTCCCACAAATCAGACGGCATGGAGCAGAGGAGGAAGAAAAGAGTCAATAAGCGAGATACAACCATGTAAGGTACACCACTTGTCAAAACAGTTTAAAGCCGGGGCTATTTTCTGAACCACTTATTTTTGGCAAATAGAAAACAGGATCCCTTTATTTTCCCTCTACACACAAAGAACAACCATTAACTCTGCAATTAAACTGTAAGGACTGACCATGTAAGTATAAGTAAGCTCAAGTACCATGTAATCACAGAGTAACAGTTTCTGGGTTTGAAGTGAAAACCTTGTCATAAGATCTAAGAGCCGTGTGTTTGTGACACGGTAATTTGTTTTTTTAAATACTCAGTAACTCCAATAACTGGTTATCAGCACATACGCATTATTTATAGGGCACAACTATTCTAGTTCTTGATTTGCATAAAAGGAAACAAATATCCTGAGTATGTACCAAAATGATATCTATTCCTCACTGAAAACATCATACAAAATTGTTCATTAGTACCTGGACATATTGAAACAGTTTGAAACAGGATGGCTCCACTTTCTGTCTCTGTTTACCACAAGGCAAGTAGAGTGTGCAATGCTTCCAGGAGAAAGGAGACCAATACTTTCTTTCTTATCTCAGGCTGCCAGCTGTGCTATTGCCCTTTCATCTCTCACTCTGCTCACTGCTACCACTAATGTTTGAAGTATACTGAGTTTGGAAAATGATGTATGGATACTCTAGCAAAGAGCAAAAGTACCTGGGGAGGGCTTGAAGGAGACACGAAACAGCCTGAGCAGAATGGGAACGGCTTTAAAAGAGTTTCTTATGAGCAGCTACTCTGTTTTCACAGCACCTATGATATCTCAGTCACAAATACTGCCCGTGCTGAGGATGGCAAGAGTGATTGCTGAGAAAAGCCCACTCTCCTTTTCTAAATACTCCACAGTGGCTCAGACGATCAAGGATAGTAAAGATCATAAGATGCCATCCAGAAGAAAGGGTGCAATGGAGAAGCTTAGAAGACAAGCTGGTCACTGAAACTTTGAAACCTCAAAAAAATGTTAAAGATATATAAATATTTTACCTTTGCCTGGGATTAATTTCAAATATTATGTGGTCTATGTATAATCTGTGGGATTTGGTGAAAAAGAAACTAGTGAAGACCAGACACGAAAATTTTAATTGATTTTCAGTTCAGTTATATTGGAGATTATTTGGCTATCATTTGGTCAATGTTTGGGATTTCAAAACAAGCTGAATGAAAATAATGAAATACGAAATGGTAAGATGCATCTTAAAATGTGCTCTTAAAAATGAGAAGTAAAAAAAATAAGCATAAATGAAAGGCTGCTTAATAATAAGCATTTATTAAACAGGATGAAAATACACTCGAAGGGAAGGTGCAAGAACACATATATCCGTGGAAAACCACAAAGGATCCAGCCAGCTCTTGTTATCTCTGAGTTGTCATTGAATCTCATTATACTCTGGTTCAGACAGTGCTGCAATCCTGCAACTCAAATTAAGTTATTTTTACTTTTAAGCAGAAGGGGAGTTCTGATGTCTAATTTATTTCAGGTTTCTAAAGATAGTGTTTCTCCTAAATACAAATTCAATATTTAAAAAATATTATCCTAACAGGCTTTGTGTTTTAGTAATATGGAGCTCATGTTTCTAATTAGCCAGAAAGCAGGTAGGCAGTAAAACATATTTGTGTAAAAAGGACGAACAGTAAACTTAACTTCACACCTCATAAAAAGCTTTGTAGTCATCCCAGTGGTGGCTCTCAGCATCCTGTAAAATGCTCGTAGCACAAACTCTGACGCAGTAGTCTGTAACCTGAAACTGTACAGTGTTGATGAATTCCTGATATCGCTGGACAGGCACCAGGAATATGGGTCTGTTCAGAGGGAATGATCAAAGAGACAGAGATTTAAGGTCTGTGCAGTAGGAGGTAACAACCCCCAGCACTACAAATGGTTTTCATTATTAGATATCAATCATTCATTTCCTCCCAAAGCTGAAGGCTGTATCCACATTCACTTTCCAGAAAGAAAAGGTGGGGTGGGGGGTGTCTTTGTTTTGCACGTCCTTTGAAATGTACATCTGCTGTTCTACACATATGCACTTCAACTGGAGACAAACTGTATTGTCAGTGTATCACTGGAAACTAAAAGGCTTCTCTGTGAGCCTATTACTAGCGATCCGTGTATTATTTAGGCATTAGGCTATCATTATTACAACATACACTTGTCAGAAGGAACTGTTCGAAAGCATCACACATCTCATACACTCTATTTTTTAAAAATTGTAATTTTGTAGATGTCAATTATCTTATAAACTGTTTTAGAATAGTCTACTGAAATGAAGTGATTTCTACCATATTTTGTTTATAATTCAAGTATGAATCACAACATCTGACGACTTATGAGAATTAAAGAAATAACATAACTCTATCTTACATTGAGCCAAATTTATTTCACTTTTCTCTTCAGCTATTTATATCATACTTCTGTCTTTCATAGCTTAAGAGACTATGAAAGCTGAATAAAGAATATAGAACAGATTCCTGGGTTGCACTGGACTGGCAAGTCCACATGCTCATTTCAAGGAACCATAGTAGGCTTTACAAAACTCAAGTGTAACCAAAAAGACCACTTGATAGCACCCATAGCAATTTTTATCTCTATATAGAGAAAACATATTGTATTTTTTGACTACCAGTGCATGAGAATTAAGATTGGCAGATGCTTCCTCTTCAAATATTATGGATAGTTTATTACTAAATAGATGTCCTACAATATGTTTACACTAGGCACAATGATGGATTGAAATGCATTTATTCACTCTGGCAGTTCCTACCAGCCTGTTGGATTGGAAGCAGAAGCAAGAAGTGAGTATTTCATGAATTTTTATATGCAGGACAGAAATAAGTTTGATCTTCCTTTTGTATGTGGTCAGTTTAATGTACATTAGGAAAAGGACAGGGTAAAATTCAGTCTTGGCATAAAACCACGCAGAACATTGTGTGCTCTTTTGTGCATGTCTCTAGTAGAGATTGCCTTTGTTAGTATCTACACATTTGTTTAACATGACCCATATTTGACCTTTTAATAGAGAAAGATGAAAATAATCTGCCATTATATGTGCTCCTCCATGGTTATTGTCACCATTTAAATTCTGTGAAATCTGAAGAGTGTGTGTTTCTTGAAGCATGAACATCAACTTCATTCAAAGACACTCACTTCTTAATTGCCTCTTTCATGAGTTTATCATAGTGTGTGAATCGCTGCAAGACGTATGCTGCCGAGGCCAAGGTGATGTGCAGGTTCTTCAGCGGTGCTCTGGAAGGGACCTCCTTGCTTCTCTCCTGCAGTCTTTCCAGGACAGCTGTTGCCACTTTACAGCAGGCCTCCACCACGTTCCCTCTCATTTCCTGAGGAGAATCACCTTGGCATGCCAGGGCTAGTGGAAGCATTGTATCCAGCTTTTCCATGATGTCAGAACAAAACTAGGGAGAAAGAAATGTGGCACAGAGTTATTTGTACTCTGACAGCACTGTGTAATTTATATACAATGGAGCCAAATTCCTAAATAATGAATTTGGCATCAAGCATAAATATAATGATGCAGCTTTACAACAATCAATTTTTCAGTTGTAGAAAGTTAAATGTTTCATGTCAAATAAGGAAATACCAAACTGATGTCTTTCTATATAACCCTCAAACCTTATGCATACCGGGCAGACATTATGAAAAACTCATGAGCCAGCTTCACGTGACAATGCTTTTATGCGTAATCAACAGAACTCAAAATAATATGTATTCTTGATATTAATTTTACATTATATTTGAATTTCACCTAATTTTCTTCTACTAAATTTTCACACATAGACATATTTTAATAAACAATATGCAGAATATCAGTTTGGCCTAAATAGCTCAGAAGCAACAGGAACGATCTCATGTAATCTCTTCTTATGGCTAAGGAGCCAGCATACTTCAGAAGGATTGTTTCTGGTTTTGCTATTTAACATGTATTTGATCTCTTTGATGGGAGAAGGGCTGAAAGCACCTTCTTGCAGCTAGTCAGCAGGGCTCCCCTGGAAGGGTTATGGTGCTTCAGGGTGACAAACCCCCACCACTGACTGCTGAGTTTATAGTGGGTTTACTGCAGAGTATCTGTACTGAATTGACTACATCTCCTCAGGAGGTTCTGGTGACTTTCAAAACAGGCTAGGATAGTTACTCAGGTGGAAAGATTTTTAAAGAGTCACTTCACAGCAACAGTAGGGCTGAGTGTGAGGACCCAGATGAAGGACTTGGAGAAGGGACTGAAGGAACTGAGGGAGTTTGCAGCCCCAGGGAGGGAGCAACAGTGGCAACTGGCCTGACCCCTCGATACTCCTGGAGACTGAATCACCAACCAAAGAATACACATGGAGGGACCCATGGTGCTGGCCACATATGCGGCAGAGGAGGGTCTTGTCAGTCACCAGGGGGAGGAGAGGCCCTTGGGCCTGAGGGTGTTAGATCCCCCAGTATAGGAGAATGCCAAGGAGGGAAGAAGAGAGTGGATAGATGGGTGGGTGGGGGGAATATCCCCATAGAGGTGGGGTTGGGGGAAGGAAATGGGGAGGTTCCAAAGGGGAGACCTGGAAAGGGGGAAACATTTGAAATGTAAATAAAGTATAACTAACTAACTAACTAAATAAATAAAGATTTTACATTAAAAAAAAGTTCGCTGTAACACATGTTGGTTCCCCTTTACCTCTCACATGCCTCCTCTATCATTCCAGCTCTGCCAGCACTTCCCAACTCACTGAGACCACCTTTCAGGTTGCCTCAGAGTAAATAAAGAGACCCGGGTCCTTTTGGTAGTTCTGGACTATAGACAGCAGAGAAGATCAACAGTGGACTGGGTACCGTGTACTTTCCGTACAGGCTGCTTTTACAATCTTCCAAAAATGAAGAGAACAAATATGAAGTAATGCCTTGGTAGGTAGCAGCAGTTCAAAGACATCTCATCTGATACTTGCCTTGGCGACTCTCTTTGGTTGTTCCTCCTCTGGAAATATGTGACCTTCTGGCCACACTTGTGGAATGTTTACAAGGTTTATAGTGTAGCTCGCAGAGGAGGGCCTTTCAGTTTGTTCCTGTTGGAGAACTTTTGTGGAAAAACCTTCAATGGCTGCTGATATGCAGTGTGCTAGGGCAAGAGACACTTCTTTAAATGCATTTCTCCAGCCAAAATCTGGTAAAGTAGCCTGAAATATAAATGTATATAAAACCATATTCATTTAACTTAGGAGCAAATTTTTCAATCGCTATAAATATAAAATTAGTACTTTCATTCAACACATAGAATACAGGTATCCTCTGATATATTCTCAAACCCATTCTTACAGCCTGAAGATTACCTTGTGAATGAAGCAATATACAAAAACATGTGCATTCTTACACACAGCAATATACTGACATCTCACTTTAATTCCTCTGTGGATTAACTCTTTTCAAAATTAATCAAAACTCTTTTCAAAATTAATCTTTTAAGTATAGTTCAATAAAACTATCTTTAACAAGACCTGAACGCTATAGTTATAGCCTATCACATAAAACAACCTTTAAATTCAATACAGTTAATAAACTCTAGATTAAATTTTCATAGCCTTTTTACAGTTTATTGTTAACAAGAATTGTAACATAAGTTTGTATTTAATATTCAATCTTTGACTTCATTTTTAATCTTTGAATTCCAGATATGCTAAAAAGGAAAACAGCAATAAAATAAATTTCTCAGAGAAGACACACATTCCATCTTCCTAGGTTTTAACTTGCTTAGAATTTTATTGATTCCATCCATCCACAAAGGGGTAGGCACTCCTAGTTTTGTTCCAAGCAATGAGGTCCTAAAGTGGTCTACACTGCCTCTATGTGGAAGGACCATCACTAACACCATAATCACTCTTTTCTTTAGTGGTTTCACAATATATTTTTATTTTATAGACAATTTTCATATACAGCTCCTTCATATAGCATTTCTTTTCTTTTTATTTTACAGTATAGCTTACAGTTTCTATCCAATATAGTTTGATCATATTTCTTTCCACTCTACCCTGAGACCTGTCTACCCACTAAACTTAATGTTGTTTCTCTTGCTTAAAACAACACAATCAAAAAAAAAAAAGTCATAATCTTGATGTCCTAATTGTCTTTCATTACTGTAATAATGTACTATCATCAAATGCAACTTAGAGATGGAAAGGTTTATTTGGCTTACATTTACCAATCACAGTTAATCATTGAAGGAAGTCTGAGCAAGGACCTGGAGACAAGAACATAAGCAGAAATCATGACGGGGTGTTGCTTACTGTCTTGCTCTCCATAGCCTGCTCAGCTCCACTCTGTTCAATTTAGGAACTGAATTGGCACTGCCCACAATGGGATGGGTTCTCCAACATCAGTCATCAACCAAGAAAATACCTCACAGACTCACAGACAGTCTGATGAATGCAGTCCTTCAGCTAAAGACTGAAGTCCCTCTTCCCAGACTACCTCAGCTTGTGTCAAGTTGACAAAAACTAATTGGTACACTTGGTGTCATGTGGAAATATATCTGAATGTAAATGCCCTCCAAACTCCCTAATGCACTCTAGAGTTCTATAACTAAGCATAGTAAGAAGATTAAATCTATGCTTATGCTCAAGCTCCACTTAGTGTACCTTGTTTGTAGTAACTTGTCACCTCCTTCAGCTACAGAAGACTATGGGTATGGGACTAGATAAATGGCTCAGCAGTTGGGAGTGTTTGAATGCTATTGCAGAGGGCCAGAGTTCTGTTGCCAGCACACGTCAGGTGACTCCCAACCTTCTTTAACTCCAGTCCCAGTAATCCAGTGCTTGGCTCTCTGGCCTTCTCTGGCACCTGCACACATATACACATAACACTCCCAATACTCACATACACACATACAAACATACACACACACATACATACATACATACATACATACATACGTACGTACATACATACATACTAAAACTAACAAAAAATAAGTTTAAGGTAGATCCTGTTCCCTATACCCTTGATTGAATTTTTGTTCTTCTTGATATTAGAGATTTTAGTTGAACTAGATGGTTTCTATGGCCTCTTTCAGTCTAACAGTGCTGAAATCAGGACTTGTGAAATGGCAAATGGCCTTGCTATGCAACCTAAGGACCTCAGCTTAATGCCTAAGGTCCATGGTCCAAGGAAAGAACAGATTCCTGAACATTGTCTCCTGACCTCCACCACAGTCCTGGCATGTATGCACCTTCACTTGTACTCACACACATGAACATATGCATATAAACAATAATGAGTGAGAATCAACCTATGAATTACAGAGATAAAAATCATTAGCCTAATTTGTTATATGTACATCCAATCAAAAAAACTTTACAACATTTTTTACAACTATAGAAAATAATAATTATGATTTATGTATAGCTCATGAGTCTACAACTCGGTAGTCAAAATAACAGCTCTTGTTTTACTATATTCAAAATGTAACTAAACTTTCCTGTCTAAATATTACTTGGTCCTTTATCAACATAGAGCAGAAATCAATCTCTCAATTATGTTTGAATACAATTAACCAATAACTTAATCTCCTTTTTAAAATGTGAAGGTCAGAGGACAACTTTCAGGAATCTGGTCTTCTTTCCACCTGGGATGCAGGCATCAAACTTAGGTCATCAGAGATGGAAAAATTATAGCTTGTGGCATAACAGTAACTCGGAAGGGCAGATTTATGATTTAAATGTTTAAGGAAACTATCTCTATAAAAAATAAAAAGAAACAAACAAAGACCCTAGCTTCTTTTCTTGCTTCTTTCTCTATTGAAGTACAAATATTCTTTAAAATTCCTTGTACATTTGAAGAACATGTTTGGCAAAATTTGCAACTGATTGCTGTGGCTAGAGTCACTTTCTCCATCCTTTCTTCTACTTGTGCAGAGGGTTATGTTTTCCTGTGATAATTGATATGTGACTACAGTCTGCTTCTCCACATGAATTCCCCTTCCACATATGAGAAACAAAGACATAAATCACTGCTCTTACAAAGAAAACTGAAAACATTTACGCAGTGAAACCATCTTCTAAAAGTCTATTTATTTCATGAAACATTGCTTATTTCCTCTCTTCCCATCTGATACTTGGCATCACACACATTCCACTTAAAATAAAGAACATTTGTTAGTTAATCCAAGAAAACATGGAGGAACTGAGTGCCTTTCTCTTCAGGACACAACAGTTAGGAATTACTAAATCCTATCTCCTATTACCTAATACTAGACTCAGGCTGAGTTTGTTGATTCTCTGTTGTGGCTGAAGCTTTCTGAGCTAGGGAACTGTTATAAACTACACAGACACTTGTCTTTTAAAATATTTACACTGGGTATTAGTAAGGATTAATCGAGAAAGCAGAAACCACTCAAAGAATTTCAAAAGGAAGTATTTAATGATAACTATTATGGTTATATATTATATCCGTGGTTCTCAACCTGTGAGTTAGTACCTTTTGGGGGTTGCATATCAGATATTTACATTAAAATCACAACAGTAGCACTACTATGAGGTAGCCACAAATAATTTCACGGTTGGGGTCACCACAACATGAGGAAGTGTGTTAGAGGTTTGCAGTAGCAGGAAAAACCACTGCTCTGTAGGCACATGTTTGCACCTGTGCTCCCAGAAGGTGATCTTGTTTGGGGAGGTTGTGGAACGTTAGAAAGTAAGGCACAGTAGGACCAAGGAGGTCACTAAGGGGAAGCCTTTCGGTTGTACTGATTTTGGATACTTCCTGTCCCACTCTCTGCTTCCAGTTTGTCACAATGATATGAGCAGCCACCTCGGGTTCCTGTTGATATGGACTGAGCTGCTTGCAGGGTCATGCTCCTCCTACCCCCATGACAGGATGAAATCTGAAACCATAAAACAAGCACATTCTTCCTTCCTTGATTAAGTTCCTTCCATTGGGTATTTTGTTACAGTGATGCAAAGATAATTAACAGCAACTTAGGTGACGGAACTGTGGAGTGGCTAAGCAGAAACTGTGAAACACAACTCAACAGTGAATCCCAATCACTCCTAGGACTGCAAAAGCAAAGAAAAGATACTGTACTTTAAGAGACCAAGCCTGTCATCAGAAACCAAAGTATGGCACAGCTCCCAAATGGGACTGTAGTCACATGCAGAATGTGGTGTGGCCAGAATGCAACACCAAGAATCACAACACTGCCCGGGGCTATCACAGATGAGGGGCAGGAAATTACAATTTTCTTCTGAAACTTCTGCACTCCAGTATTTTATCAGTACTTTTAATTAAACAGACATTACTACAATCCACAGAGCAAGGCAGCCTGGTAGATATGATTATCTCTTTTCAATAATTATCTGTGGTTTACATTCTCAATATACAGGTCCTGAGCCAATATGGGAACAAACATTTCTTGATTGCTGATTTTACAGCATTACATGAACCTGACTGTGCAAGAGAACAATGACCCAACTCTGCTTCTGCAGACAGTGTCTTTAGCTTGTTAGCTCATATTACTTGCAGATTAACGGACTCTGTTAGGATCTTCACAGTCTTATCCACAGTGGTTTACTTTTGTCCACTGTCCCTCATCCTTTCTCCCCCTCACTTCAATCACTAGTCTACTCTTGTTTAGTCTAGAATCCACATTTTGAGAAAAAAAAATCTATTTGTCTTTCTGAGTCTTGCTTACTCATTTGATATGATAATCTCATTCCATACAAATTGAGTAAACAAAGATTGGGTCAAAAGTCATGCCCTTTCAGCCTACTGTCATATATATATATATATATATTTCAACAACTATGCATCTACAATGCATACATATACTTTTATTTTATGAATGAACACATATATTGTATATATGCCATATTGTTTTTATCCACCCACCCAACTGACAGATGCCTAGGATGACTCTTTGATTTGGCTACTGTTAATGGAGACAGGATGAAAGTGAGTAAGTAGCTCTCTCCAATGTGTGATGACTTAGACTCCCCTTTGTGTATACCAAAGACTGGCACAGGAAGCTTATATGCATACATTTATCTTTTTTAATTTTTGGAGGCAACTTCACACTGATCTCCACTGTGGCTGACCTAACTAACATTCCCACCAACAGTATATAAGGATTGTTTTCTCAATATCCTTATTAGCATCTGTTGTTTAGTTACTTGACAATAATACTTCTGGATTTTTGCCTAAAAATTCTGAGGAAATTTCACTTAAGATTATTTTGAGGAAAAGAGAAAATATGGATACTTTGATTCACAACAGACCAGAAAGGAATCATATTAGATGTAAATAAAAGGTCTTACCTCTTTTATTGGTAATAATGGCTCTGCTGGAGTATTGTTTTCCTTTGCTACATGCTTCTCTATCATGACTGCTCTATTAGATTTCTCCAATGTTCCTAAGGAAAGAGAAGGAAACAAACACAAAGGCAATAATTAAAAATGAAAGAAAAAAAGAAAGAAGGAAAGAAAGAAATACAGGAAAACAGGGTTATAGGGACGGCTAAGTCGTTAAGAACACTTAGTGCTCTTCAAGAAGACCCAGGTTCAGTTCCCAGTACCTACTTCAGGCAGTTCAAAACTGCCTCTAACTCCAGTTCCAGGGATGTGATGCTCTCTCTGGTTGTTGCCCTGCATGCATCCCAGGCACTGCACACATATGATGCACATATATATATATATATACACTATGATAGACACACATACATATTAAACAAATCACATTTAAAAAGAACCAACTATTATAGATGTGATTCACACATTAATTATATAGAAAAGCACATACATAGTACATATATATATATACATAAGCATACACATAAGTGGATATGTAGCGGATATAGTCAGTAAGATATAGGTTGGTGGCAGTATTTCAATTATGCAGGCATATACAAGATACAGATTCCTTTCAATATACAACTTAAATGAAATGTGTATGCTGATTATATTACTATTTGGCACAGATGCATATAAATCTACACAAATAAAGATCCTTTGTCTCAGTGTAGCTGAATTGTAAAGTTCCAGATTCAGTGACTGTCTCAAACAAATAATCTGCTGGGCCTGCAAAATGGTATAGCAAGTAAAGGCTCCTGCCATTTGGTCCCCATGACCTCACATCACGGAGAGAATGAACTCCTGAAAGCTGTCCCAGATATCTTATCTCATGTGTGCTGTAGCACGCACATGCCCCCCCTCCCCACACAGAAACACACAGAGACAAACAATAAATGTAACTCAAATGCAAATATTAAGTAAGTTGGAAAGAAATTGATATAGCCAATGTAGACTTGTAGCCTCTACCTGCACGTAAAAACATGTACATGTATCTGCACACATGTATGTACACAGAAATACATACATACACAATCATCATCAGCATCATCATTAAAGAACAAAATGCAAAGAAAAATAACAGTATATCAGGAGAAAAGGTATGCTCTTAGTAATTACTAATGATGGTTAATTTGAAAAATACAAACACTGAGACAAACGTAAGATAATCGCTAACTCTTAAAATGGAACTATTTTTGCAATGTTAGGTTTTATAATGAAGAAACTCACTTTTTCACATGGTGGGAGAAGAGACCTTCAAAATGTAGTAAATAAACACAGGAAGCAATCATTCCACTTTAACATCAAGATTGCATTAATCATAGTTTGATTAAATGAATAATTTAGCTCTTACCTTTGTGTGGCTTGAAGTTAGCATACGATGATAAATTACATTATAATCCTGGTTTTCTTTAGCCTTTAAGGGATTTTAACAATTAGTTTTTCTGTATTTTCTAAGCAAGCCACATTGGTGGTTTTGTTCAGTAGAGATCTGACCAATAAATTCATTTAGCAGATGGGTGATGTTTTCCTCCTTCATGTAGTTCTATGAATTTAATTATGAATATTTGCTAAAGAATAGAGTTCCCCAGAAAGAAATATATTTTGTTCTGATGGAAAAGTTAATGTCAACACTTGTGTACCCTGCATGCTAAAGAAAACCCTATTTAAGTGTCACCCCCACTTCTGTTGGGGTAAGTGCGTGTCCCCAAATGACCAGCAAGTTACATCTTTGGTTCTAGCTTCTGGAGCTATTAGGATGTGGTAGATCAGTTAATAGATGAGACCTAGTGGAAGAAAAGGTCACCAAGGCCTGCCCTTGAAGGACATATTGGATCTCTCAGAGAGCAGCAAGTACTTTTAACTACCGAGCTATCTCTCCATCTCCACGTTCTCCTGTTTTGTTTTGTTTTGATTTTTAAATTGGATATTTTCTTTATTTACATTTCAAATGGTATCCCCTTTCCTGGTCCCACTCCCAGAAAACCCCTATTTTATTTCCCCTCCCCCTGCCTCTATGAAGGTGTTCCCCCACCCACCCACCCACCCACTCCTGCCTCCCCACCCTGGCATTCCCCTACACTGGGGCATCGAGCCTTCAAGGACCAAGGACCTCTTCTCCCATTGATGCCCAACAAGGCCATCCTCTGCTACATATGTGGGTGGAGCCATGGGTCCCTCCATGTGTACTCCTTGGTTGGTGGCTTAGTCCCTGGGAGCTCTGGGGCATCTGATTGGCTGATATTGTTGTTCTTCTTACGGGGGGGGGGGGGTTTGCAAACCCCACGAGCTCCTTTAGTCCTTTCTCTAAGTCCTCCACTGGGGACCCCATACTCAGTGGTTGGCTGCGAGCATCCACCTCTGTACTTGTCAGGCTCTGGCAGAGCTTCTCAAGTTCTCCTATGTTTAACATCTTGCGACGATATTGTATATTTGTTACAACTGTTGAACTAAGACAATATTATATATTTTCACATTTTCCCGTAGGATTTAGTCTTTATGCTAAATAATTCTGTGGACATTATCAAGTCTGTGATTTCATGTCTCTACTAATAATGTGTCACATGAAATGATCTCAGTGTTCAAAAGATGTCCCTCTATAGTCTATGCACCATTCTGTCACCCTTTCCCTGCCAGTGCAGATCATTTTAATGTTTATAGTCTTATCTTTCCATAGCACTATTTAGTTGGAATTACATAGTATGTAATATTTTAGATTGCTTTCTTTTACTTAGCAATGATCATCCTTGTTTCCTCCATATCATTTCATGTCCTGATAATCTTATTTTTATTGATGAGTAATATTCCATTGTATTGATATACCACAGATTGTTTATCGACTCACCTACTGGAGAACGTCTTAGTTGCTTCCAAATTCTGGCAATTATGAATAAAGCTGCCATAAACATTCATAGACAGGCTTTTGTATGGACATAAGTTTTCAACTCATTTGGATAGATACCTGAAGTGCAATCCTAGATCACATGGTAAAACTATGTTTAGCTTTGTAAGACAGCGACAAACTGACTAGCAAAGATGCTGTGTCATTTCACACTCCTAACAGCAATGAGTAAAGTTACTTTCATGCTACATATATGACAGAATGTGGTATTTTAGCATTTTTGGATTTTTGCTATTCTAATAGATTTATAGTAATATCTGGTTTTAATGTTACCATGGTGATGTACTATTTTGTTAAATCATTTCATATACTTAGTACCATCTGTCATCTTTGGTGAGATATCTGTTCAGCTTTTTGATGTATTTTAAAATCAGGTTGCTTGTTGTTGTGTTGAATTTTAAAGGTTCTTTGTATATTTGGATTTGAATCCATTATCAGACATGTACTGTGAAATTCTTATTTTTAGTTTGTGGCTTTTCATCTTCTGTGTGAACATGCCCACTTAATTAACAATTGCACATAAGAAACTTGCCTTCCAGGTAGAGTAGTGCAAACATAAGACACCTATATTTGCCATAACCTCATGGTAACAAATGAAGTACAGAACACCTAAATGTTCATCAATGAAAATCTGATTAAATTACATATAACAAGGGAAAATGCTTCAGTATGTGTAGCAAGCATGAATATGATTAGCATATTGATTTCATCAACTTATACAATTATAGCAGCTCTGTATCTTGTATATGCCATATATCACTCTACTACTGCCATTGATCTACATCTTACTGAAGATATTCGTTAAGTATTCATATATTTATATGTTTGAGTATATGCATCTACTGTGTGTGCAGTTTTCCCACACAGTTTTATCCTGCTTTAACTTGTATATGCCAATTACATCTACAATGATTGATTCCTTTTTCCCCCTTAAGATTTATTGTTTTGGTGTGTGTGTTGTGTGTGTGTGTGTGTTGCATTTGTGTGTTCCAGAGTGTATGTATGTGTATCACATGCATGCAGGGCCTGCCAAGGACAGAAGAGGGCAGTGGATTCCCTGGAAGTAGAGTTACTGGCTGTTTTGGGCTGCTCAAAGTGGGTGCTAGGAATGGTGCTGAGGTCTTCTGGAAGAGGAGCAAGTGCTCTTAATGATTAAGCCACTTTTCTAGTCCTAGTTGGCACTTTTACAGTCAATGATTATAAATTTATTTCCTTCTCTTTGCTCAGAAATGTTTCTGAAAATTCTTATTGTTAATAAACAGAACCTTTATATAAGATGATAATAGTTTGTCATTTTAACACAGCAACATGTGTAAATGTAGCTGTTTCAACTACACGTAGACAAGTGGGAAAAGAATGCGATTTCATCTTCAGTATATATCCTTTGGTTTGCTCCAAAACGTTACAGTATGCATACAGTACTATTCAAAACCAAGTTGTCTGAATACTTCACAGAAGCCTAGCTTATTTTAAGAGATATTTACCCTGGAAGAATAACAGTATCTTCAAGTATAATCTTTGCATATCTGTTTCTAGAAATAACTCTTTGCCAATGTTGAGCTGCAGTTTAAGTCTTCGGAAAAAAGTTCACTACCTTATATTTAACATTAACTCTAGAATACATTACATTTATTCAATAAACAAAGTGCTCAGATGATAGAGACCATCTGTTTATCTTCAAGACAAGTAAGAAAAATATAATGGTCCAAAACCTTTTTTGCTGGTACATAATTCTAGATTGAGTAACTTATAGTAATTATAATATACATTATATTAATACTTATATTAATCTTTAAAATATAATACCTCCAAATTAAAAGACTTTTAAGAAGCTTAACATTAAGAGCAAAAGTAAGCAGCATAATTTTTAGGTAGAATTCATAACACTGGGTAAATGCTAATATAATATTTCATGGAAACAAGATTGCAACATTTTATATTTCTTTGTAATTCAACTGGTCTATTTCAAAACTAGGCAAAATAAAATTCTGTGAGTTCTTTGAACAACTGGGGAGTTATTGTACCTACTTAAAATATTTAACAATTCTGTACACACTTCATTGTCTACTTTTGGCTCATCACTTGGAAACATAGTGATTTGCATGAAATCAACAGTGGCCACTCTAAGCATTAGATTATGTACCTTAGAAGAGCTCAGAGGGTCACAAGAGTGCCAGCTGCTCACTAGTTTTCCCTACAGTGTTCTCTGTGGTTCACTTTACACTTCTGGCTAGTTTGCACATTGCCGCTTTGCTTTCTTTCCCAGAGACTGGAGGTTGGCAGTACTTCCCTGTGACATCCACTTTCACACCCAAATTGGTCTTCATAGGTTCCCATTGTGTGCACTTCAAAGCAACTTGCCTTGTTGGCAGCTCTAAGTGGGAAGTGCAAGTCTTTCTTTTCTTCACTGCTCTTTTCTGGCTCACAAGCAACCTCCCACCAAAAGCTGAATCTGTAGAAGAGACTACATCCAAGAGATAATACCATAACAAAGTCTGAAGAGAAGCCCAGGTGGCCACCTTGCAAATTTCCAATGTGGAAGCCTTCGACCTCTCTGCCCAAGAAACAGCTAAAGTCCTAGAGTAATGAGCTTTAGAAACCCTAGGAGCCTCTTTGCCTTAACTACGCACGCCTCCCTAATACAGTCCCTTAACCATCTAGCTAAGGAGCTCTTAGAAGCCATTTGACCCCTCTTAAGACCCCCTAAGAGTACAAACAATCTTTCAGAAGATCTGAAATCTTTGATTCTTCTGAGCAAACCCTAAGTGTTCTTCTCACATCCAATTGAAGCAGCCATTGCGCTTTGTCATTGCTGGGACTAAAGAGAATCGAGGACCAAGAAGCCTCCTAGTTTAGATAAATCTCAGATGCCACCTTTGGAAAAATTGAGGAACTGCCCTGAGAACTACTTAATTCTGAAGGAGCATCAGAAATGCCGCCAAACCAAACCCGTATAATACCATGACATCACATAAAAGACGGAGTACAACTGCACTGATGTACAGCCAAACAATGTCCTATCACTTTCTAAATGACAAAGTCAGAAAACTAACAAATATCACCAAACAAAAACAATTAAGTACAAATACTAATTTTTTACTTCTCATAAAAGATTTCTCTTGTATCTACAAAATTCAGATTACTAAGAGAATTGTCAATTTGACTAAGTCTGGAATGTAATAGTAAAAAAGTAGAAAGTAAAATGATTGGTAGCTTTATTTATTTATTTATTTTCTTAATGTGATGTCAAACACCTGGATATTTTTTAAAACATCTGGGCAATGGAGACAAGCCTTTGCTTGTTTCGGACTATTTCAATGGCAGCCATACAAGGCCACTTTTCGAAGCTCACAAAATGAAGAAGCCAGGTGGCCTGTTCTACTTCTCCAGTGCCATCTCCCAACAAGGATTTCTCACAAAACTTATACAACTAGGGGCCCCTTGCTTTCCATAATCACACAGCTGAGGGACTCTGTCCTCTCCTAACCTGGAAGGCAATGTCTTTGATACACTCAAAGAAACATAAATCCCCCTCCCCCATTAATTTCCTTCAAGATCATCCTTTACAGCCAATTATATAAAGTTGCATAGGGTCAATTCAATCTTGGTGTTCTTGCGTAAAACACAACCAAGACCAAAACTAAAACCCATGAATTTCAACATCAAAGAATACATATATCACAGGGGCCTATGGGATAGCTTGGAAGGTGTGGGTATTTACAGCCAAGCCTAACAGCTTGAGTTCAATCCCTGGAACCCACATGGCGGAAAGAAAGAACCAATTCTTGAAAGTTGTTTTTCTACCTCCATATGTGCATGTGTACACACACACACACACACTGAATAAATGCAATAAACTTTTTGATTCCAGCAAATATTGCTAATTGGAATTATATGCAGGAAAAGAGAGGATGGGATCGCAGATATCATGAGAATTTTAGATTATTGTTTAATAGCATTTCTAGGTCATCAAAAAAAAGTAGAGTGAGTTAAAGAAATTTTATTACTTTAAACTCATTCATTCATTCATTCATTCCACAAAACTGTGGTAAAGATATTCTGAAGACAGAAATTATTTTAAGTGTTTGGGCAATGTTAAAATATTTTTGGAGCATAAAAATATTTTGAAAATTTAAAAAATATTTATATCAAAGAGATGTTCTACTATTGAAACATCTCTTATACCCATCTGTCAAAAATTATTTCTAAATATTGAATTTTTAACTCAAAATATGGTTTTAATGTATTCTATAGTTAACATAATATTAAAGATTTTTATCAGCCATACAGCATTTGGTGACCAATACAGCAATGACTGTATTATGATATGATTACATTTTGATTTTTATTTCACAGAACAATTGCAATGCCTGCTCCTGAGTACAGTGTGCGCAAGCTCAACAAGGCTCAGTCTTAATCTAATCTAGTAGAATAAGCCTTTCTTTTTCTTAAAATTAACAGGCAACATCTTTCCCTCAATTCTTTGTTATTTCAGGAAGTGCTGCTCTAACAATCTTAGTCATATTGCACTTAAGGAAGACAAAGCTCTCTCTCATAACTGATCTATAGTGTCTAGGGCTGAACTAGGATGAAAACAAGATGATTCTAGAAGACTTTGACGTTCTGAAGTTCACTCCCTTTATCATCTGAAATGAACTGTATATAGGTACGTGAGAAAGCATTACCTTGGCTGGACATGATGGATGAGTACCAGTAGGTAATAATAATCCTTTGAGGCCTTACAATATCGCTAAGAATTTAGAAGTCTTAGTGCTCAAGATTCTCTGAGCCCAAATCAGTTCCATTTTGATAACCAGATAGTGTTCTCACTATCACCTAATTCAATCTACATTTCCTGTTTGTCTTTTGCTTAAAGCATTTTCTGTCTTACATTCTTGTTAGCATCACAAGTCTGTACTCTAACCCCTCTTTTTTTTTTTTTTGGTAAAGGGATGGTTATAGCTTGGGTGTAATTGGGTAATGCACTCCAAGAGTTCATATGTTCAAGTCTGACTCTAGGGGGACACTGAACACGGACAATGTCACAGGTGGGACCTGGCAGCAGCACCCTTGTAAGGGTCCTTGCCTGAGTCAGCACCATACACTTTGTACTTTTTCCAAAACTATGAGGCAAATAAACCTCCTTCCTTTCTAAATTATCCAGGCTCACATATTTTGTTACAGCAATAGATAATGAACAAATATAATGATCAAATAACTTATTTTATAACAATGCTACCTAACATTAAGCTGAAAGGTAGGAAGCCATTTAACTACGCTCAACATAAAACAAACGTCAACCCCACGATCTTTTCTAATTCACAAGCCAAAGTACATCAAAAATATACAACTCTTAGCTTGTGGTTTACATGTTGAAAATTATAGCTAGTTAAATCCTGGACCCCTCAGTTTGTATTGAAGATGTAGCCATTCCCTCAGCATGCCATATGTGAAGGAAAACTTTGTACATCTTTGAGAATAAAACGAAAACCCTTACAAATATACATAAGACAACAAAAATTGTACCTTGACCATTGCTTTTGAGTTCTACTGCTATTGTAAGAATGGTTCCATTAATCTACAAAGTTAAAACGCTCTTCAAAGAGATTTTTGTTCCAATTAACTTAGAACAAGCTACTATAAAATTACATTTGGTATTTGTAATAACTCACATTTATTGATTTGTGATTATATCCATTAAATAGCCTATGTATGACTTAGCATGCTAAGCCATTTAATTTTTAAAACTCCATTTTACATGTTGAAATCTGAAGTATTTGGCCCTAAAAATAAAAAGAAAGCTATTGTACTGGTATAAGCCTACTCTGAGGATGAGAGAGCTAAGCCTCAGGAGACTAGGAACGTTGCTGGACACGGTCAGCTGGCTGGTTGGCAGCAGGAGCATGTAGCTACTCCACCCAGTCTACCTCTCACAGGTCAGGCTGTGGCTCTTTTGGGGTCAGGGGAGGTATGATTTTAGTCAAGGACAATTATCCAAAACACATTTAGAATATTTTTTGCCCATTATAACCAAGAACTCTCAAAGTACAAAAATAAATAAATAAATAAATAAATAAATAAATAACTGTATACCATGCTAAATATTAATCTAAACAACTTCACAACATACTTCTTTCAAATAACGGTACAGATTTAAAGTGGCAAGGAGCAGTCAGAGAGAAAATGTCCATGCACACTTAACTGAAGAGCACAGTACCTGGAGAACTCTTGGGCATCTTAAGCAATGAACATGTTTCTTGAAACAGCTCCCGAATGTTGTTTTCCAGCTTCACAAAGGATTCTGTTAGCTGCGATAAGAATCTGAGTTCTTCTAAGGATAGAGAAGGGTGTCTTTCCTTCTGTGGGTATGCAGGGCTGACTGCGAAGAGAAGACGGACACTGTTGGACAATTTAATGATTTCTTTGGGAAGTGTTAGAACAATCTTTTTGATCTCATATACCATAAAATTCAAATACGCTTTGTAATTTAGGAAAGCTTGCTCATTAATAAATGTATATAAAATTCTCCTAGAAGAATCCTTTCTTCCAAGAAGCTAGAGATAAATACTATCTTTGAAGTAATTAAGACAAATGATTAGATTGACTCACATTTATAAACCCAAATTGGCATCTTATATAATTGTAGCTTTTATCAGTCAAGCAAATTTTAACTCTGATCCTGTGGAAACATCAGACAAATACATCCTACAAATAGATTGTCATTACCTTTCCAAAAAAATAAATAAAAGCCTCAGAAATAATACAGTGTAGAAGAGTGTAACAGGCACAATAACTGAAGCCATTATTTGATCAACATTTTACTTGACTATAAGGAACATCAATGGGGCAACTTGGGGCAAAATGATAATAATATCCATAACCCAATGCTCTTATCACGTGCTACTTACTATCCTGTTTTCACTTGAACTGTAGCTATGATATAGACACCTATTAATTTGAGGTAATTCTGGAGGATATAAGAATAAATATCTGACACATAGTCTAAACTTAAGAAAAGAGTTTTGAGGAAAGAGGGAAAGGGGAGAGAGGAGAGGTCCACAAATGGAGACTTTTGGCAAACTAATAATACTTGTGCATTTGAAGAAAATTGGGACTTTTCCCTGGTACTCAGCTTTCTTTCTAACTTTGACATTTAAAACATGAAAGGAAAATATTTAAGGAACTCTTCCAACTCGTCTGTATTCTATTTTGTATCATTAAAAAGAAACATACTAATGTGTGCAAATGTCTACAAACTATATCATAGCTACATAGTCCATGAAGCCCTGATTAAAAGTTCCTTCTGTCTGAGTAAGTGTGGTATATACAGTTTAGACATGCAAATACAGCTTAAACAAAGATTGATGTGTTTCCTCATAGCTACAGTGCTAGTCAAATCACCCTGCCATTTAATGACGGCAGAAAACATGAGACATTTAGGAGTAGGGAGAATAACCACCTGTAATTTCAAGTTGCTGCTTTTATTTTAGAAACGGACACCAGGTGGTATGTCTGACTAGATGAATAAGGATTCAAAGCACTTTCTTTTATTAATTTCATTTCTTCAAATGTATTTAGAAGTATCGTTGTAATTAGCAAATTTGTACTGCTCACTACAATAAGCACAGAAATTTTAGCAGAAACTATGAAGAGTGCCAGTCAGAAAATGAGTTGTGAGCTGATGAATTTATGTGAAAAACAGAATACTTTACTTCCATGGATTTAGAAGGAAGGCTTCTGAGAATTTACAGGTAATACATTTCATATCAGTTTAAAAAACTAAGATACTGGCATCAAACTGAATCCTATGTAACATAGTACTTCAGCCAGGACCAACCAAAACTCTCAGTTCATCCCTGCAGGTAGTCTGAGAAAGCTAGCTACCGACCCCATCTGTAGAATTGAGTCCTATTCCTAAAAAGCAAAAACCATCTACGACTACCTACAAAAACTCATCCCCACATTAACCATAGTCCCACATATATAAAACCCCATATCTAAAGAGCTCATCTTCTACCTATGATTGTTCTAGAAAGATGCACAAGTACATCAAGTACACAAGCAGTATACGTAACAAAAAATTTCCAAAAATTACTGTTCCCAAAGGAAAAGAGAACAGAACATAGCATGTCCCATATAACCAATTTCTTATCAGCCTGTGTTGGTGTGTGTGCGAGTGTATGTGTGTGTGTGCGCGAGTGTGTGTGTGCGTGCATATGTGTGTGTGCGTGCGTGCGAGTGTGTGTGTGTGTGTGTGTGTGCATACACGCACGCGTGTGCGCGCAGGTTTATGCACTTGTATGTACATGGAAGCTAGAGGCCAACCTTGGGTGTCCTGAGGGAGCTGTTTACCCTGGTTAGGAAGGGCCTCTCACTGGGACTTGGGGTTCCCAAATGAGGCCTGGGTGTCCAGCTGTCCTTAAAATCACCTGAGATTTCTTTTAAGCTTGGTTTATGCTTAAAAGAAGCATAGTGTGATCTGGAATTAAACATAGTTAGAAGCCTTTACTTGGTCCAACTGAAGTTTGAAGTATTTCAAATGATAGAATAGCAAAGAAGCATCTTAAGAAACATCCTCAAGAGTTGAAATACTACAACTTAATTGCCACTTGTTTAAAATCATGTAGGGGCTTGTGGATTCTCTATGATGAGGATTTACTCTCATGGCCTGGAGTTACATGGACCTTGTATAGTACAAACAAAAATATTAAAAGCAAGGCCATTTTAATTCAATGACTCTTTATAACTTATTAAAGAAGGCCATATAATACATATGACCTAATCTAATCATTTTTGTCCCAAAGAAGCAAAGATTACTAAGGAAGCTCACTAATCAGTAGTCCTTATTTCCTATCACTCTTAGACCAGAACTCTCCCAACGGGCATTGTGAGGGCTCTTAATTTATGAAGAAAATATTTCTGTGATAAATTCATTTGGTGAAAGGCCAATTAATACAAAATTAAACACAAAGGATGGAAGTGTATTTCCCCAAGCTTACTTATTTTCTCCACACTGACTCACAGGACCAATGTTCTAATCACCACACTTTAACTCAGGAATTCCATTGCTGTGCTTCCTAGACTCCTCGTCACTCCCCAGTACAGGACAAGATGTCTTGTAGTGTTCATTGTTATTCTCTTTTGTAATCTTACAAATCACCTGTTCAGAAACCTCCATCTGCACAGAATGAGGTGTCACCCTTTCCAAACTAAGCCAATTCAGCACTCATTTATTCCTTTATTAAATTATTGGTTTATTTAATTAACTGTTTACATCATAATGAAACTGTTTTGCTTTCAGTGAGGCTTACATATACATAATTATACACAAGGAACCACATTGCTGATTGAATTAATAATAATTCAATCAATTAATTCAATCAACAATTGAATAGCCAACCATTGCTGATTGAATTAATAACCATTGCATTGTTTATATGAAGAGCTCAGGTAAGATATGTGCAAGAAACATTGATTTTACTGAAAAATATTAATATTATAAGGGAAAAATTAAAATATTAATTTAAAGCAAGACTTTATCATTGATGAGCAGTGATTGCAAGTGATAATAAAGGGTTAGGTGGCTTTAATTCCTGTGTTATATTAATAATTCATCTCTTAAAATACAATATGAAATCCTATACTTTATTTTTAAACTCATATTATTTACTTCTATAATAAACTTCAACTTTTAAAACTGAATGATTTTCCAACTTTTTTGGCCAAGGAACTATTCACTTTTGAGATTTTCAGGAGAATAGGTCTGGGCGCCCTTGTGTGATGATGTGTCATGCTGTGCTTTCTCCTCCCCTGGGAGACCTTCCGCTCTGAGTGTGTGTGGCTCACTTTGACAGTATTCTTCCTGAACCACTGTAAACTGTTGCTCTGAATGTCATCATGATACTTTTAAAGACTCATTTTTTTTTTTTTCCGATTTTTCGAGACAAGGTTTCTCTGTTTAGCCCTGGCTGTCCTGGAACTCACTCTGTAGTCCAGGCTGGCCTCGAACTCAGAAATCCGCTTGCCTCTGCCTCCCCAGTGCTGGGATTAAAGGCATGTGCCACCACTGCCTGGTTTAAAGACTCATTTTTGAAAAATAATGAATGTATTCTAAAATTCTCTTGTGGAAATTGTCCAAAAAATCAGTTTGAGGGCTAAAGTGAACTATCTGAAGACCATGTATGGTTATGAAAGGAAAGAACAGTCCAGGATTCTACAAGCCATGTATAGAAGAAAGAGGCAAACACTCAGTACTGCAAACAACTATGATAAGTATAATCCTAATATTGATTTTTAAAATAATAATAAAAGAATTATCATTTGCGGGGTTAGGTGGTACAGCCCTATCATTCACTACACGCTGGAGCTGTTGGGAAAAGATTGTAAATTCAAGTTCAAGGTCAGTCTGATCAGAATAGCAAGGTGTGGGGCAGTGATCTGTGCAGGCAGTCTGGCACACCGGTTGAGCACAGGCAAACTCTGGGAGACCCGGCGGAATCCGCAAGGGCCAGAAACATTATGCCAAGGCCCCCGGGAGGCTTTTGGCTCCAGTCAGGGTCGTACCATGCCCCAGGCAGAGGCGTGGCCACACATCCCCAAGCCATCCCCATGTTAATGGAACACCTAGAGGCTTAGCCATGCCCCTTCCCAGTTACTTTATCTGCCCTGCCTCTCTGGGAGAGGCGGGGGTACAATTCAATTCATGCTACTCTCCACATGATGAAAATAAACATCTAAGAATTATGGACCGTCTCTTCATCTGGACCCGCTGTGGGAAGCGAGGGATCTGGCCCTCGATTCATGAGCTGCGCGTAATCTCTTGCCGAGGGAATCCCAGGGCTCCTAGATGGTACCCGTTCACCCAAGCCTAAGCAGTTAGACTGGCATCTGCCCCAGCGGGAACCCCAGCTGCACTCCAGCTAGCCCGTTTATGGTACCCTGCGGCGACTGTGGTGCCCTGGGCTAGAGAACCCACGGAGAGACAGCTGCAGTGTGCTCCCCGGGAATGGCCCCCTCCCCCACTCACCGGCAGGGCCCGCAAAGGCTTCACACAACCCCCACCTGCCCGTCGGACTGTGTGGGAAGATGTTCAGCCACTTTCCAGGTGTCTGCTGTCCCGCCCAGAGCCGCGGTGCCCTGGGACAGACATGTGGGACTTCATTCCACTGCGCCAGGGTTGGTCCCAACAGGAAGGCCTTGTCTCAAATTAATAAACAAATGGAATCATTTGTGTTGAACAATTATTCTCTAGGTATCAGTATACCTAGATGATTTACAAAGTCAATTGAAAGGAGATGTACAAAACCACAAATAACTTTTCATGAAATTCCACTTTACCAATACTCAAATTTTTTAATTAATTTTAGGTTCATATACAAAGTGATGAGTTTCATTATGGAGTGTCATTTTTTCCCATTCTCCACTGTGGGAGCAGTGGGGAAGGAGGCTGAATAAGAACAGAGAGTACATGAACTTTCATGTGCACACACACACACACACACACACACACACACCTACCTATGAAGCTGTCATAAAGAAAGCCATTCCTTCCTTTTTTATGCTAACTTAAAACTTAATATTAAAATGATGTCTTTATTATTTCTGGAAAAAATGTGGTGCAGGTGGAGTAAATTATGAAAGGAACATTTCATGCAATTGCCATGAACACAGAAAAAAACTTGTCAGAAGATAAACTGTGGAGGTCTATTTTGTGTGAGTGTGTATGTGTGCATGCATACATGTGTATGAATGTTTAAGTATTTGTAGAAGTGTGGGGGGGGGGGTAAGGTGCGCGAATGTAGAGGCTGGAGTAAAATCAGCCTCAGGAGATATATTGGTCTGAAGCTCACCAGGCAGGCCAGGCTTGGAGGCCAGCAACCACCCCCACATCTTGCCGTTTCTGCCTCTGCAGAGTGGTATTTCAAACCTGTACAGCCACACTCAGCCTGAGTTCTAATGGAACTTGAGTTCTAATGCTTGTGAGAGAAAAATTGCATGGATTAAGCTCGTTCTCTAACTCTTAGCAGAAGTTCTTCAAAGACATTCTAAGAAAAAAAAAATCTTTCCCTGAGGCTCAAAACTGTCCAGTATCTTCATTTTATGTGTCAGGACCCAACACAATCACACATACAAAGCAAAAACTAAAAAGAACTTACTAAAAATAACAACAACAACAACAAAAAGAATGAGAGCTCCTGGGTCCTAGGATATAGATAGATTTGGTTGAAAACATTTAAGGGTACTTTTGAAAGCAATAAATAATTAAATTTATAAATAAAGAAAAATGATGGCACTCTATGAAGTCTTATAGAATCTGTCTGATAAAAGTATCTAAAAATCAATGCAATGCTAGTATGAAGTGAAGTCCTAAAATTTATTCTAAAATGTGATTTTAACATGTTTAATTTTTAATAATTCTTTACAGAAAACTGATTATTTAAAACATACCCAAGGTATTCTAGAATTCTTGCCCTAAATTAATGTATGTATGTGTACACATGTGTGTGTGTGTATGGATGCATAGTCTTAAGGAATGTAGATTATAGATTACATATTTACAAGCATTTTTGCTTACTCTCTGGCAGACAGCATATTAATTCTGCTGTCTTCTAGTAAAATATGGCACACTGGAAATCAAACTAGAGAAATATTAGGCCTCCTCACATTGATCTACAACAAGCAGCCTTTGAAAAATATAAAACTCCAGCTAAATCAGATGAAACCATAGAAATACAGGTAGTGGTTGAAAGCACATATTATTTTCCAAAACCATTAGCAACAGAATTCTTGTTAATAATAGCATTAAGATACTGGAGAAAAATGAGAAGCTGCAAAATCAGATAATCTGAGGCTGGTGGATCAGGATAATAGGATGAAAGGCACACATTTCAGTTCTCCCAAGAAGGAACATTAGCCACCCTGTTATTGACTGTAAATGGATCCATTTTCAGTGAGCTGGAATTCTCAGTCCACCAGACAAGTGATGTAAGAAGAGGCGACACGCAAACGCTACTGAAAGTCTTATCATTCTAGGTGATATTCATGACATAATCCAAATGGAATATATTTGTTCCAGTAAAAGAAACTTTTAAACAGTACTATAACACAAAGTCGGCAGGGACTGCACAGGGGAAGAGAATGAACAGCACTTTCTGCAGTGCCCATGTCCCCTCCTGTGAGCCCAAAACTGGGTTCCTTGAAGCTAAGCCCCTGAAAAAGCAGAATGAAAACACCACTAGTCAGAGTTTGAAAAAAACTTTTTTGTCATGACAGTAGCTTGGAGTATCACTAAGGACCTGTAGCCAGTCGATTTTACATGCGCAAACAAGAAGGGCCACCCTCACTGGCTTCCCTTCAAGTTTTACTACAAGATCCATTATTGGCAGTTCTACTGGAAGTTCAGATGGGAACTCAGATACGGAATCTGAGTGCCAAACCAGGCACCGCCTCTGGTTAACTGTGTGACACTGGAAGAGTTAATTGTCTCTTTGTGGCTCCATAGCCCATGAAGTTTAGCTGAGCTATCACAGAAGCTGGTAGGCAGGACGTACCATATACTTTACATCATGCATACTTTCATTTAACCCATTACCATGTCACATTGTATCTATCCAATTCTTACAGGGCTCTACCCCTAGACAAATAAACAAGTAACAATGGCAGGTAAAAGGAGAGTTAGTCTAGAGATGTGTCCCATAACTGATTATCCAATAGCAGGTAGTCAGCTCTGAAATCTTATACATATCAGCAACACTAAACAAATTCATGTGTGTGTGTGTGTGTGTGTGTGTGTGTGTATGGGTGTATCAAATATAAATAAAAGAAGCCATGAATTTCACAGAGAGTAAGTGGAGAAGGGACATGGAACAGGCTGAAGGAAGAAGAATAGGAAAGGGATAAATTATACAATTATATTTTAGTTTTTAAAGAAATTATATTTTATTTAAAATATGCTAATAAAATACTAATGTTTTATTAATGTGTATTAATATTGACAAAATCTTTACTATTCATATTCTATTCATATGCATATATAAATCTATAATATATCCATTTTTATATTAATTGATATGTACCAATCAGATCAATGTACTCCATATTAATTCCCATGTAAAATAAAAAATATTTGAAATAAATAACTGTAGACAGAACAAGACATATTTCACTGTGACTATTTAAGCACTGCCATTTAATTTATTGTTATTGTCCTCGAAGAAAGTATCCATAACATTGAATGATGGTGCCACCTCAGCACCTTCCTTTGCACATCTACTGTGCCAAAGCTTCATATACTCTTTTATTTGTTTATTATTGTGTGTGTTCATCATCTTTTTAGATTCCAATGTAACTTGTGCATCTACATCCATGGAAACAATACTTGACAGATAATTCTAAGAAATAGTGAAATGAGCTACCAATTATTTGATATTTTTTTTGGCTTCCTGATTTGATTTGTCAGAGTTTTTCAGATGTTCCCATTATAAAGACTTGGCAGTCACTACTAGTGTCTACTTCTCTTTGCAAGACTAAATCCAGTTCAGCCTTTACCTCATTCCTCCTTCTTGCTGTCCTCAAGTCATAGAACTAAGTGTCTTATTACAATTAAGTAGAGTACTCTCAGTAGACTACTACAGAGGGCTCTGGGTGGGGAATGTACCAAGACATAACCACTAACAGATTGATTCTTTCAGGACCTTAGACAAATGCATTACAGGGCCAAATGGCTACTGACTTCATAGAGGTAAATGACAACTAAAGTGCTCTATTAGGAAAGGTAGAACGTTAATGTGGATCATATCTGCACTTTCATTTACATTTATTCTAGTTGTTGTTATGTATGCATATGTGTGTGCTGTATGCTTGTGTGTGCATTGTGTACATGCCTGAGAGTGCATATGTAGGCTGGATATCAATGTTGGGTGTGTTCCTCTGTCCCTCTCCATCTTGGTTTTTGAGACAAGGTATCCCACTGAAACTACTGTTCATTGATTGGCTAGGATACTTGCCCAGAGATCTCTGGGTTTCTACCTATTTAGCCCTGGGGTTTCAGGTACAAGCTATCACATCTGGCTTTTTTGTAGGGTCCTGGGAATTCAAACTTAGGTCCTCAACACTGGACAATAGAGTGCTTTACCTTAGCCATCTCGCCAGTTCCCATATTTTTGCCTTTACCTTTTCTTTCCTGATAGTTTTGGGTCAAGACAGGTGTTATAGTAAATTTTGCACCCATAGTCAGGACCGGCATTCATCACCCACACAAGTGTATGTATAGATAGAGAGGGTCCTAGTGTTTGAGATTAGTCTTCTTGACCTACCAAGAGCCTGTGCTTGACAAAGAGGTTTTCTCTCCACCCCTAAGAGTAACCACAGAGCCAATATCACTTTGCTTCACAAGGTAAGGAGACCTAACAGAGGGTGGAGCTAGAGTCACCTGAAGCCATTCTTGTGTGCCAGTGAGAAAACTGAAAAGAAACTGCTTCTATTGTTACCCTTTTACGGTTCTCAGGTGACACTGTCTCCATGCTGTTACCTAAACTTACTGTGTAATGATAACAAAATTCTCTCACACTCCACTCTGCCTTCTCTGGCAGAAAAGATTGGTGTTACATTAGCTGGAGATCAGACTTCTTGCTATTTGACCAGGTGGGATACTCTACCTTTTACTGTATTCTATCTTTGTTGTTTGGTTTGTTTTGTCTGACCAAGAGCAGGAGCTAGAATATCTAGTAAGAAATCAGTGTGAGCATCAAAGAATGGTTACATCAATGCAGCCAAATGACAGGACTGTCTAGAACAATTCTTGAATATTTTATCTGACTTTTGTTTTAGGGAAGTTTAACTCCTAGTGAGTCTTTCAAAGAATATCATAATAAAAAGACACCTCTAACATAATGAAATAGGTTTTAAATTTAAGTATTCTATGCTAATGGTCCATTATTAATAAAATATCTCCCTAAATATCCCTTTCTCAGTCTAAAGTTTTGCAAGAGTTCAGTTAATTATACCTCTTATCATAGGTGCTACTATCTCTTATGATGAAAATTTAACCTATAGAAAAAATTTAAATATGTTAACAATTCACTTTTACTATAGCCTCTGGTTGTACCTAAGAGTTGATAATTCACTTTTAAAGGGATAATACCATGGCAGAGAAGTTACATTATCAGCTCTTAATGTAACATGTTAAAATTAATTTTAAAAATTTAGTGTGTGAATAAAAATAATGTCAACATCAAAAAGATGGATTTAAGTTAAGAGTCTCCTGAATATGACCTGACATATTTTCTAATTGAATCATAAGCTTTCAAAAAGATTGAATACTTTTCTTCTTTTATACAAAAAAGAGAGAGAGAGGAAGAGAGAGAGCAAAAAAAAAAAAAAAAAAAACCAAAGTATAAAATTCTCTTCATTCTTCTTTAGGCTAGGGAGAAAATTATAATGCCTGTGAAAGTTACCCTAAAAAGAGATAACAGCAGCAATCTCTGGTACCCACCTGGAAAGCTGTGCTCATGATCTTATTATTCTGTCAGAAGACACAGACCTTAGAGGTAGGGAACACACTTCCCAGGTGTGATGGCGCTTTGTCTAGTAAGTTTTATAGTTAATCTTATCACTTTAGCTGCCTTTCTCACCTAGAAAACTCTTATGAGACCACAAAAGTAAAGTCATATTTCCTTCTAATTTCACATAAGACATTGGATCACCTTGGGGGCAGAAGCCATCTTTTCCATTGTCTTCCTTGGAAAGCCACAGAAAGTATCTTCTTGTAGATTTCACCTGGTCATTTAACAAAGATTTGCCCTGTGCCTGCAATGTATGCAACAAGTCACCATGAGACATAAACCATGTATGACAGAGATGCAGCATAAGATCCTAAAGCAGGGTGGGGTGACTCACATGTGCCATGGCTCAGACTATATTACTATAGCCCCTGCGATAATATTGCCTATATTCTGGTTTGGAATGTCCTGTTAGAAAGATTCACTGTAGCCTTTCTCTTTATAAATGGAAAATCTGAAAACACACTGTCTTAGTCAGGGTTTCTATTCCTGCACAAACATCTTGACCAAGATGCAAGTTGGGGAGGAAAGGGTTTATTCAGCTTACACTTCAATAGTGTTCATCACCAGAGGAAGTCAGGACTGGAACTCAAGCAGGTCAGGAAGCAGGAGCTGATACAGAGGCCATGGAGGAATGCTGCTTATTGGCTGGCTTGCTTCCTCTGGCTTGCTCAACTGGCTTGCTTATAGAGCCCAAGACTACCAGCCCACAGGTGGTACCACCCACAAGGGGCCCTCCCCCCTTGATCACTAACTGAGAAACAGCCTTACACCTGGATCTCATGGAGGCATTTCCTCAACTGAAACTCCTTTCTCTGTGATAACTCCAGCTTGTGTCAAGTTGACACACAAAACTAGCCAGTGCACACACAAATGAAGGGGAATATTCAAAATATTTAAACAACACAAAATTCAAGTTTCACTAATTCAGTGTGCATCGAGCTTCACCAGAACACATGATACTGGTTGTGTTGTTACTGTGCCTACTGAACTACAGTGTAAATTAAGTAGTTGAAACAGAAACTCTGTGGCTAGCAAAGCCTAACGTGTACTTTCAACAGCCAGAGGAATTACACATTCATTCTTTGCAGCTAGAATATAAGAATGCAAAACTAACCATGCAATAGTTGTTGCTCAATGTGCAAACGTATACTAATGGTAGACAGAAGAAGAACTCATAACTAAAATTACTGAATATGGGTTATATTGTAAAAACAATACATAATATTCTTTCTCACCTTCAAAGCATACTGTTATGGACAGTAACAAAGAAACTTAGCTAAGGGAAATGGCTGCCCAGTGAATGACAATGTGAGAGTGCCAGATTTCAAGTGAAGAGCAGGCTGGGGGGCAGAAGCTGATTCCTGTGAATGTTTTAAATTTGCAAGATCTATTATAGGGAAATATGAGCAATATTTGGTCATCAATCAGTGTAGGTGCACACATTATAATTTATACAAAAGCCTTTCTTAAAATATCAAGATCTAGCAATAGTAACAGAAAAAAATTATAGGATAATTACAATGTGTTGAATATTGTTTCAAGCATCCCACTCTCTTCCCCACGTTTCCCTGCTCTGAGAGGGAAGTAATAATCTTAGCATTTATGTCTGAGCACAAATGAATCAGATATGTTGTTTAAGTATCTTGTGCAACAGCCAGAACTTGCAGGAAAGCAGATGGGTCTCACGTTCCATGGTTCAATCAGGTGTGAGCATTCTATGCATCAGAATCAGCTACAGAGCCACCTAACATGAAGACTTCTGTGCCTGCTCCCAGAGCTTTCAGTTGAGTGAGTCTGAGAGCTGATGTGTAACTATCTCCAATGGTCCAGCTGCTGAAATAAAACCATACTTCTGCTCAAAAGCCTGGACACAATAGCACTGTTGGTAATTGAAGTGTCAAACCCTTGCTTTCAAGACTCTTGCTCTTTGTTTCCTTAGGTACATATCATAGTTTGTTTTGTTTTGTTTTGTTTGTGCTCATTGCTCTTATAATAATGAGTTTATCCTGTGGCAGTAGTCTTGGCTAAAACATTCTGAGGTACAAGGAAGTAGCTAGGGCATGAAGAGGGAATTGCCAAGGAGACTGAAACCCAAGGACTGGAGAAGATCTGCAGACAAAGTGATTACACAGTGTCTCCGGAATAGAATCTCCAGCCTGGAGAGATGGCTCAGTGGTTAAGAGCACCGAATGCTCTTCTATAGCTCCTGAGTTCACTTCCCAGCAACCATAATGTAACTCACAACCATCTGTGGTGGTATCTGATGCCCTCTTCTGGTGTACAGGAAGACAGAGACAGTGTACTCACATACATAAAGAAAAGAAATCTTAAAAAGAAAGAGAAATAGAATCTTGTCAGGCAGTAATGGTGCAGCAGGTCTTAATCCCAGCACTTGGGAGGCAGAGGCAGGTGGACTTGTGAGTTCTAAGACAGCCTGGTCTATAGAGTGAGTTCTGAGACAGCCAAGGCTACTATCTTGGGGAGGAGATAGATAGATAGATAGATAGATAGATAGATAGATAGATAGATAGATGGATAGATAGATAGAAAGAAAGAAAGAAACTTTCCATTGGTAGTAAGATTTTGGTCCAACTTTTTCTAGGCTGCTATTCTGTTGAGGATTCCTAATGGACTTGAGGCCTTACATAAAACATTTAGTAATTATTTAATATGGTCCTCCATTCTCCCTGTCTCTGGGTTGCTCTGAGTATTGATGTGTATCCGTCTCCACACCCAGCTAGGGCTGAAAGTACTTAAGATACCCTACAAAATCAAGCATCAAACTGATTTCAAATTTCAGGAGAAAGTTCCTAGGGAAAGTAGTCCAAAGTAGTTTCCCCAAATAAAATATTAATAGTTAATCACCACAGAGTTGTTGGAGGTATATCAGAATGGTACTTAGCTCCAGAATCAGCCTTTAGGTAGGACTCCAGGCTTGGATGATGAAAGAATCCAGAAGCCTTGAGAATAAAGCCCCAGCTCTTTGATTAACCCTGTCTTTGCATACACTGCTCACAGCAGCATTCAAGTTAAAGCCTACACTTGTTTCCTGCACTGTAGAAATACCAGTGCACAGCTCCTTATCTTTTTCTGTCCCAGAAACCCCAGGACCTGCTCACCCTGCAACTCAAGTGATTTTATTTCATCTTGATTACCCTGAATTGAAGTCAGAAAGGACCCCTACCTGTTGAATTATTTTCTTTCCAGAATTCTCCAACTGCTTGTCTGCATAACTCCTGGTAGCTTTTCATATATTCATATTTTATTTCTTGATCTAGATGGGAGGCAAAGATTTTATTCATTTTGGAATCCCCATTCATCTTGGCAAAATATTTTTTAAAGGGTAGGGGCTCAATTAATAAATTGATTAGTTGGCTACCCATGTAGACCATTATATCTCCTGATACTGATTTATTTTAAGAAAATTGCTCAGTTAAAAAATATTCATTGAATTCCTGGCATGTGTTAGTCAGTGGATTGGTTGCTGAAGAAAATAAATAATACTTGCCCTTGAGGTGTTTAGAGTCCATATGGGAAGACAGACCCCTAATTAGATATTTTAATAGAATATGCTAAAAGCATTGAGAAAGGCATATGGAGATGCTGTGGGAACAGGGATTAGGGGCGCTGGCTTGGAGAAAGCTTCCTAGAAGAAATGACACATGAAGCATCAGAAAGCACCACAGGGAATTGGGCAAGAAAGGGGTGAGAGAAGACAGGGGTCCACGCCTACCGGTTAATCCCAGGGCTTGCTATCCATTCAGATGATGAAAACAAGGGGGTGGAGAGAGGCATTAGGGGCTGAAGAGAACAGGGGCTTGGCCAGGGAAGGCTGGCTTTCACGCACTGTTTACCTGCAGCTCTATGGAAACAGTGACAAGCGGCCACCAAAGAGCTCTAAACTGGGGAGTACAGTGTGCTTGGCAGATGCCTTACAAGAAAGAAAGCAAAAATAAGCCCAGGGAATCCAATGAAGAGCAAACTGTCATAACAGCTCCCATGAGAGGTGACAAAGGCCTAAACTAGGCCTAACTGGCATGAACAAAGCGAAGCAGGAAGAATGGAAAAACTTATGTGGTGATGAAAATTAATAATCACGATGATTTGTTTTTATCATAAGATGTGGGAGATGGAAGGAAAGAAAGACAAGGAGTCGGTACAGAGCGCTTACTGGGGCATTAATTTAGACTGTGGAAAGGAACAGGGTTAACAGGTTAGTACGAATTGCTGGTTACCCCAGAGCTTGGTGAGCCTATGTACTATCCAAAAAAGCACAAGAGCAGGAGTTGGTGCTGAGTTAGGTGTAGTACACACAGAAACTCAGATAAATGTTTAGAATCACGAGGCAAAGGACATTATGTCATTTATTATTTCTAAAAGAGTTGGATGTTTTATTACTAGTGTGTATTTTGAAATTTCAAAAAAAAAGTTAATATAGCATTTCTAGAAACACATGCTGAATACTTTGAAGATAAAATAAAGGACTCTGGTAATGTTGCTCAGTTGGTAGAGTGCTTGACTAGCAATGTATGAATCCATGGGTTCAATCTCCAATGCTGCATAAAACCAGCTATGTGCTCATGCATATATAAGCAAGCACTCCAGAGGGAGGCAGGAAGATCAGAAGTTCAAGATCATACATAGCTACAAGGTTGAGTTTGAGGCCAGCCTGGGCTACATGAGATGCTTTTTAAAATAACAAAACAAAATAACTAAGAAAAGACAGAATAAAAGATTAGTGGTATAGGTTAATGGTAGAGTACCTGCCTACTATGTGCATGGCCCTGGGTTCATACACTCTGGGAATGATCAATATGCATTTGATATAAAATAAATAAAATATTGATTGGCTTGTCATAAAGGTGTTGGTAAACATATTACCATATGACAGCAAGTTACTTTGTAACACTTTACTATAAATACTCATAAATACAGGTATATAAATAAAGATAACAAAAAATGTGCCAGATATTATGTGTGGTATCTATGTTAATACAGACATCATGAAGAAGGTTCCATTATCATTTCTATCTTCTAGACAAAATAGTAGACACTCACTGACGAAAAGAAATCTATGCAAGATCTCATCACTGCTAAATGGAAATACTGGTATGCAAAGCAAAGTGAAGCTGGCTCCATAGCTCATAAACACAACAGTATATTATACACTTGATACCCTTCCTTACAATGTTCTTGTCCTCTTTGCTCAGGCCTCTTTTGTTGGAAGACAGCAATAGCCTTCATAATCCAGAAGGAGGCAGGAGAGCACAGCAATTTAGTACCTTAGTTCAAAATCATAATTAATTGGTGTTAAAATGGATTCATGCATTTTTGGGGAAATCCATGCCACTGAATATGGTTTAAAACACACACACACACACACACACACACACACACACACACACACATCTTGAAGCCTGTATAAAACTCATACAGAAGACTCTGAATTGATGAAAAAAGATAGGTGAAATAGTAATTGCAAAAATAATAGCAGGGAAATTTGGAGAATGCATGTGATTAAATGTGGGCAAGCACATAGCCTTCAGTTACAATTACTCTAAGAGGCTAGGAGTAGGAGGAAAAGACAGCTGGACAGATGGCTCAGTGGTTAAGAGCACTATCTGCTCTTCCAGAGGACCAGGAGTTCTATCCCCAGCACCAATATTGATGGATAACAACTGTCTATAAGTTCAGTTCTAGAAGGTCAAAGTCCTCTTGGGGCCTCAGCAATCACTAGGCACAAATATGGCACAACATAAACATACATGGATGCAAAGAATTCATAAATATTAAAATAATAATAATTTAGGGCAAAAAAGACTTGTACTTAAAATACACATATATAAATGTGTATAAATAATTTAGGGTGAAAATATTTATTTTACTTAAATATATACACATGTAAATATGCGTATATTTATATAATAATTGGTAATAGTAGGCATGCATTGCTTTTAAGAAGAAAAATAATTCTAAATCTAGTGAGCCTAAATCTAGAAAGACTAAAGGGAAATATAAATAAAGTAAATATCCAATCAAAAATAAATAAATAAAAGGAAGAAAAAGAGAGAAAAAAAAAGGCTTTGGGCAATTAAGCTCCTTAAACCTCAGTTTTATAGCAATTAAAAATGAAAACAAGAACCAGTCCGTCACATGTCAAGGATCATATGAGAAAAGTGTGTGGGTGTGAGCTACTTTGGAAGGCTTCATTCTGCAACCATTTTTCATTCTTAAGAGAATATTATATTAATTTTAAGTTTTTTAAGAACCCATGGTTTGATTCATTACATTAAAAATAAGAGCTGATTTTCTTTGCACTGTTAAAAAGACTAAAGGGAATCATATACAAATGTACTATGGTAAACCTATACGATGGAGTGCCATAGTGCTGTGAAAAGACCCGGTTATGCTAACACAGGAAGAGTCAGTTATTAAATTAAATGAAAAATGAACAGTACAGAAAAGTATACTTGGGTTGATGTCATTTTTTAAAACTACAAAAGTATTTGTCATTATTATACAGTAAACTTGAGATTTCTAGCATGTGAACAGATGCTATCAGCAGTGGTGACCCTGGAGACTGAGACTGGCCAGAAGGAAATGACGGTTCACACTTTCTTCATGTCTATTTCATATTTATTTATAATAAAATATAAAGCAACACAAACAACTCTGAAATTGCATCTTTACATGTTTAATGGTGTAAGTATAGATTTCCCTCGCATTGCATCTTTACATGTTTAATGGTATAAGAATAGATTTCCCTCGCTCAGTTTTTCTCCTTCTTCCCACATCCCATGAGTTTCTGTAATTGCTCTGTTGATGAACAAGCTACTTCTAGCATTCTCTAGAACCATCTAAAGAACATCAACTTCATCTCTTCCTTCTGTTGCTAAAACTAAAGAAACACATCCAAGACATTCAAATGCTTCATCCTCATCGACTTTGTAACTTCTGAACAAAGACTCCAAAAATACTGCTGCTAGGAATTTTGGAATTGGGGCTATCTAATGCAGTGGTTCCAACTACTTTCTCATAAACATGCAACTTAAGTTTTCTTTGGGACAAAATGCCTCTGGGAGGCACTGCTGCCACAGTAATAAGGATGCATGCCCCACTGCTAATCTACTTCCTTCCTTGGGCGTCATGAGAGTTACTTCATGCCTCAACACTCCTCCTTCTGTCCATAAGCATCTTTAGAGAAGACTGATTCACAAAGAAAATATTGTCTCAGCTTCACGAGCTTATTAGTACCTTGTTAAGAGAAGTAAGTTATTTTGTGTCTTCCAGTACGATATTTCCTAGTGATTTGCTCAGTTTGTTCAGAGCGAAGTTTCTCCAGAACATCCTTTCTATGCCATGGTAAGGATAGAACTTGAGGCCTTAGGCTTACAAGCTAAGCACTGTACCACTGAGCTCAGCACTAAAATTTTAATCTTTACTTTACAAATGGAAGGGAAATGGAAAAGCACACTGTGGGAGATGATTATGCCAACTTGTGCATCAAGGAACATAATGATAGGCACACACCTATAAGGCAAAAAAAAAAATAAAAAAACAAAGAAGAAAGACACATTTATAAATTGTTATAACATCAAGAAAGATACAGGAAGTGTTTGCAGAACCCTAAAATGTATTGAGGAAGGCTGTGGGTAGAAATTAGTGGTAGACTGCCAGCCTAGCATATGGTATAGCACTGGGTTTCATTCCTAGCACCACAAAGAAAAGAATTGTATCTTATTATTGAAAATAGCTTTTTCATATAATATATTCTGATTATGGTTCTTCCTCAACCATCTCCTCACCCACTAAAATCCACACCCTTTCTTGATCTCTCAAATTAAAAAACAAAAAGGCAGGCATCTACAGAAAGAGAGGGAGAGAGATGGAGAGGGAAAGAGAGAGAGAGAGAAAGAGAGAGAGAGAGAGATTGAGAGAACTAAGATAAAATAAAAACAAAGAAAAATAAAATAAAAACTAAAAAGAACAAAACAAACTGAAAAGAGGAGAAAAAGCACAGGAAACAAAATAGAGCCACACATATTCATACACAGAAATCTCACAATACAGAGCCACACATATTCATACACAGAA
>JADRCH010000247.1:2422732-2436843 GCA_019843965.1 Rhynchomys soricoides | reverse complement strand
AGAGCCACACATATTCATACACAGAAATCTCACAATACAGAGCCACAGATACAGAGCCACACATACAGAGCCACACAATACAGAGCTACACATATTCACGTACAGAAATCTCACAAAACTCTAAGCTATAACATATAAGCAAAGACCTTATAGGTGTTGTTTTTTTTTTTTTTTAATGCCCAGACAAAGCATCTTGAGACAAAAAGAACTTCCAAAAAATACCACTGAATTTGTTTTGCATTGATCATCTATTGCTGGCCTTGGGACTTGCCTTGAGTGTGGTTTATATGTACAGTGAGACCTCTGTTGGAGAAAAGTAATTATTCCTTTGCAAGTGGTTATCAATTGGAAATAGCTCATGGGTTAGACATTAGGACTGGTGTCCACTTTGTCTCTCAGGGCTGAGATCCCTCTGGCTTAGGCCTGTGGAGGTTCTGTGCAAGCTGCCACAGTCTCTGTGCACTCATGTGTGTCAGTCTTATTGTACACAAATGGCCTTGCCTTCTTGCTATTTGCCATCCCTACTGACTCTTACAATCTTCTACTTCCTCTTCTGCAGAGTTCCGTGGACCCTGAAGGGAAAGATTTGATGAGATAGACCATTTGCAACTGAGTATTCCAAGATTTCTCACTCTCTGTACAGTGTCTAGTTACGACTCTCTGTATCTGTTCCCATCTACTGAAGGAGCAAGCTTCTCTGATGATGGCTGGGCAAGGCACTTACATATGAGTAATGTAACTGTATAGCAGACTACAGTTAGGAGTCATTTTATTTCTATGTCCCTTCATTAGAACAGCACTAGTGGTTGCTTTCCACAAACTGATAGCACGGCCGTCTTGTTGAAGACAACATTCAGACTACTCACTGAACATAGAGAAGTAAGGTGGAATCCACTTCAGACTTCATGCCTACTGACTAGAGTTCACTCTCCTGTATGGTTCTCTGCCTGCTACCAGAGGAGAAAGGAACACACCAACCCAACCACAAAGCCTTCTGTCTACCATGCTGACCTACCTGCAAGGCATGCTATTGAAATACCGAAACAAAAGGTGTGGAAATAACCAATCAATATCAGATTGGATTTAAGGCCTACTCTATGAGATGGAACCCATGCCCCTAACTGAGTGGCTGAGAACCTGAAACTAGTTAGGGCATGAACCCAGCAGAAAACCAGAGGAAAAATCTTTAATAGGAATTTATTGATGTAACTGCATTTATCAAATATTTTATAAGTAACAGAGCAGTAGTAATGGAAACAATGAAATACAATGTTGCATAAAGCTAAAGAATGCCCTATGTATCTTGTTGCAAAGAGAGGAACACTGCAGGGCCATTCTGCCTTCTCTCTTCCATCAAACACGAGGTTCAGAAAGTACTATTGACAGCTGTTTGTTGACCGAGACTTGAGCTTTGCTAGGTGAAATGGATGTGCTTGAGAAGCACTTTTACTTTAGGTCGCCCCAAACGGCTTATGAGAAGTTAGACAGAAGGCCGTTTTCTACTTTAAAGTGGATCAAACAATACCAAAACAGCAAACAAACACTCCTACTTCTGTAAATGATCCCACATGAAAACAAGATTACCTTGCAATGTGTCAACTGTACTGCTTAAAATGTATGAGTCTACTCTTCTGAAGAGAACCCACAAATCCTGAACAAGAGCTGTCTTATTAGAGACCTTATACTCAAAGTTGAGAGTTATCATTGTATCATATCTACCTACCTGTCTACCTGCGTACCCGTCTACCTGCCAACCTAGCTAGCTGCTTACCTATCATCATCTTTATCCATCTACCCCTAGCTATTATTTATTTACCATCTATAAAATATCTATCACTTATCTATCTTCAGAGAAATATCAACTTAGATTTAAAGGCCATTTTTTCCTTTTATTTTCGTTGTTTCTATTTTCCTCTGAGACAGTGTTTTACTCTGTAGCCCAGGCTGACCTGAAATTCACTATGCAGCACAAACTAGTCTTGAACTTGAAATAATCCTCCTGCCTCACTGGAGTTATTGGCATGTGCCACCATATCAGCCACAATTTTCAAGATTTAGTAAAAATTTATTATGTAATAACTAAGGACATAAAATATGAATGCATCATCATCTCACAGTAAAGATTAAATGTTCCAATATAAGAGAACAGAGACAACTACTTTCATTCGACAGCTATGTCAAAATTTAAAATCAGTGTAAAGCTTGCTAAATCTTTTTTAATGACCCATCTTATATTAAAAAGGGAAAAGACTACAACAAACAGTGACTGCAAGTTCTGTTTCTAGAGAAAACAGGATAAAGCTAATGTTATATACTGCACGTAGCTAATCATGAATAAAGTATAATAATAATTTGCCAGAACATTCTAATTTTATTACAAGTTAAGATTTAAATTCATAAGTCTTTGCTATTATGTTGAATTACTCAGTCTTATGATATTTAGCATCCCTTTTGCTATATACCAAAATATACTTTTAGTTACCACCAATTAAATATGTTAGCTATTTCCCCCAAGTCACTTTTGCATCACACTGGAAGATATCCCTTATGCACTAATTTTCACTTCACTTCCCCTTTGTTAGGGAAAACAACAATTGCCTTTACTTATTATAGCAAAGGTTTACCTCTAATAATCATTTAAAAAAAAAACTGGCATTTTAATGATCCACAGAGTAATATACTATATAAACCATAGTTGATTTTCTGAGTGCTAATGTGTAAAAACGTGGGTGCATGATACATGCCTATAATACCAGCTGTAGAAGCAGAGCCAGGAGGATACCTTGGGGCATGCTGGCCAGACAAGCTAGCTTTCTGGTTGGACATAAGTGTTGAAGAGAGACCATGTCTCAAAAGTAAGGATGACAGTAATGAAGAAAACCCCCATGAGTTCTTTTCATGTCTTGAGTGAATATAATGTTAAATGTTATTTCTTTGTCTAAAAAAATAATTATGGCAGCTATGTTATCCTAGCATTAAAGTGTATATATGTGGTCACGTATCTCTCTTCATATGTGTTTGCAAGTGAGCAGGAAGGCCAGAGGTTGACATTGGATCTTTTCCTCATTCATTGTGCTCCTTACTTTTGAGACAGGGTCTCTCACAAGCACTCATGTCCAACCAATCAGCTAGCGTGTCTGACCAGTATGCCCCAAGTTGTCCTCCTGCCTCTGCTTCCAGGGCTGGAACTTACACATTCATGCTCAGAAACTCACCTCAGGTTTCTATGCTTGCAAACATCCGACCATCTAAGCAATTTCCCCAGACTCCTAATATTACTTCATATTTACTGAGTTCTGAAAACGTTATTAAGAACTACATTAATAAAGTAGGTTCTCTGTCTACTGATGATACTTATAAAGAACAGTCTCTTCCTACTTTCCAACCCTTTATTCAATTAAACCAGTAAAAATTTACGTTAAATTGTTAAGTGGAAATTTGTGTAACATAGACTTTGATTGTGGTGATGAAAGGCCCAAGTCTAGACAGTCACGTGACAATGACAAAGCTCAGGTAGATACAGATTTTGAGGTTTCATATACTGTATCATTGAGTAATTAATATCATGTACAATGACAGAAGATCAAATAAATTATTTTATATACAAAGCAGAATGTGACACCAAAGTCCTTTATTATTTCAACATGGATAAAAAGGACAAATGGTAAAACATTATTCTAATTAAATTGACAAAGGAAATAATGAAAAAGTATAAAGTTAGCCAAAATGATAATTTAGAGAGGTGAAATTGTAAAGCAATGGTAAAGAAACCAGAGAAAATACTGGAGATGTAGCTCAAGGTTAGAATGCGTATGTGCATACAGCATGTGTAATTGGAAGGCCCAAGGTTTTACTTCTATCACTGCAAAAAAAATGTTGCAAAATGATTTTTGAAAAGAAAAAAGAAAAATTTACAAGCATGTACACATATATCACATAGAAAATGATTAAGACAAGAGAAGGAAAAAAATCTTCATTGCTTTCTCAAATAATTTCAATTTTTGTGGTTTATAATAATCCAATTTAAGATTTAAATAGTCATGTATTTAAACATACATTTAAAAAGAGAAAGGGAGCCTGGTAGCACATAATGGAATCCAGCACTTGAGAGGTTGCAGCAGGAGGATAACTGCAAGCACAAGGCCAACCTGCATTTATAGTGACAAATGATAAAACAAAAACAAAACAAACAAAATCCAACAACTCTCAAAGTGTAAACAAAATGTATTTTAAAATGACAAAAAAAAAAAAGATAAAATGCTAAGGTTTAATGTTTATCATGCAAAGGAAAAAGAAAAAATTGAAATTAAAATTAGGGTAAATCATATATACAGTAGTTGCATATAAATAAGAACAAGGAGTTGCAGCAATTGTGAACCTGGGAAATGTAAGGAGTAGTTTTCCAAGTAAAGACTGGGAAGTGCACTATTGTAAGCAGCAGTAGTTACCTCTTATCCTAGTGAGGCCACACTGACATGACTCCTCAGCTACTGTAGGCAGCCTGCATTTATGGCAGCATCTACCCCCTCCATCACTCCTGAATAAAGTGAACTCAGAAGAGGTGCTGTATGAGTTTGCACTTACCAATCATTCATTATTGCATTTTCTAGGCATTAGTCACAAATTGACCTTTTTATACTGTGTTCTATGCAAGGTTCTTTTTCTCTTGTTCTTTTTCTCTTTCTTTGGTAACTGTATGTTATAATATTTGTGCAGCTAGATAATAGAAACCACTAATTTCCCCAAATTGCAAAAGACAACTTAATATTTCTGCACAGCAGCTATAAGACACAATATTGAAGAACTAAATTATTACAAACAGTGCCAGTAGTTTTTTACACACAGTACTTAGATAACTATAAAAAATCATCTTCATTACTGCATGCTAGCAGTTTTTAACACATTAATTTAGATAGGTTACAAAATACGTTCAAATCACACAGATATAATTACTATAGACCTGAGAAGCGATAAAGTGTTCCCAACCAAATCCCTTTGACCCAGTTAATGTCTGTTTCTTTTTAATCTAAAGTAAACATTGTTTGCAGTGTGCATTTGTTAAGGAATATGAAAAGGGGGTGGAAAACCCCCTAACAGTTGTTATCAACTCCAGTATTTACCCACAGAGAGTTAAGTGATGTTTACAAAACAGAACAGATGCAGATGCCTACAGAAAGGTAAACAATTGATGTGTGGCTTCCTGCCAGACTCTGAGCCAATACATTAAACTCCAAGCGAAGCACATTTCCCCTATGGATTGCACTTATTGCCACTTCATTTCCTATGTGTTCCGTCTCTCTATTGCTGTGGCTGGCACTAAGCTATTTCCAGTTCCTTGCTGACCCCTGAGGCCTGGTGCTACTACACACAGCCATTAGAGAAGGGAATTGCATGTGTCTGACATGGCCTGAAACCAATTATTTGATATTTTCTTCAGAATGATGCCCAACTCTGTTGGGAATGAGCAATCATGAAATAATTTACCTCCTGATTTAATTTTTTCCTGCACAAATTAGTTGTAGACAGAGCTGACACACAGCTGCCTGTGACATAGCTCTGTCTTATCAAGATGATACTTGGAATGAAACAGCAAGGTCAGAATTGAATAGGTTGGGGAATCCTGCTTTAAAGAGGCATTGACAAGTTTATCAGATATACTGATCACATGTACTCTCTGTTGATTGAAAATGACAGAACCTCACAGAACTCTCAGAGCAGTGGAGAAAAAGCACAAGGATGCAAGCCTATGAGTGGTTAACACTTTTAAACACCTGTCTGATTTCTGGTATGCCTTTGTGTATCATAAAACTCAGGATATAATTTAAAAATATATTAAAATCAAATGCATATTGGTTTGTATTTGAATAATCTTCAATTTCATATTTATCTGCACTGTTTTAAAATATGTGTTTTTATGGGATGCCTGTGCATGTGAACGTGTGAGTCTCTGTATCGATATGTTTGTCGAATTTTTTCTTTGGCTCCTTTTCTCTAGTTTGTGTGTTTGTATTATCCTATTTTAACCTGTTTCTTTTCTTTATTTTATTTTATTATTATTCTTTAGATGTTTGTAGTGAGAGATGGAAGGCTGTGGACCCAGATGGGAGGAGGGGTAGCAGGGAACTGGAAGAGTTTGGGAAGGGAAACTGTAATGAGATTAGGTTGATTGAAAAAAAATCCCATTTTCAATAGAAGAAAAATAGAAAAAAATTGTGGTGGACATTACATCTTTTCAAATGTGCATCACATTTTTATTTTTCTTTTAAATAGCTAAAAAAATGGATTATCCATTTTTAGCTATTCTCTATTGATAAATATCCATTCTTATTAAAATGATGCTGGAAAATCAATGCACAAAACACCGTATGGTGGTTTGAATAAGAGATGTAGCCCATAGGCTTATATCTTTGAATGCTTGCTGTCCGGTTGGTGATGCTGTTTGAGGACATTATGGAAACTTGAGCAGGCAGATGCTTGCTGGAGGAAATAAACTCTTGGGGTGGACTCAGAACCCACAGCCCTGCGCCACTCCAGCTCCCACTCTCTGCTTCTTGCACCTGGCTGAGATGTGATCTCTCTGCTTCCTGCTCCAGCCCCCTGCCTTCTCCACTGTTATGGAATATGCTCATTTCTTAAAAAAATATATATATATATATAAAAAAATAATAAAAATAAAAATGACATAAATGCCAAAGGACATATTCTTCTATAAGTCTCTAAAAATATCTGTCCTGAAAACATAACAGACCTATGCTTTCCATTTTGTTGCCTTCAAGTCATATTTAAAAAGGTAAACTATGAGACATCAGTTTTCACTAAACATGAAAAGCTGGTATAAATTTGCATATCTAAATAATAAGAAATTATAAAGACAACATAAGCTTCTCCAATGAGACCTACTAAATGCAAAGTTTCAATGAAATCTGTTGTCATATCTTGTTCATAAATTCAAACAGGAAATTTCTCATATTTATATTTTATATTTTAATTTTACAGGTGATTTTAGCTATTAAATTTTAAGTGGCTACAGTAGCTGTGTCATTTTACCCTACTTCAGGTTCTAGGCACCACTCACTAGTCCAGAGTTTTATAGCACTTCTGTTGATGACTATAAAAATGCCTATTCAAAGAATTCAGTCCTCCAAGAGTCAAAAAACTGCTGTGTTACTGCATCACAACAAGAACATTATCAATAGCAGTTGTAACTGACTTCAGTGCAGATTGTGGGTAAAAAGATAAAAGGCAGCATTAAGACATCTTCACAATACAGCTTCCTAGGACAGCAATCATGTTTGGAAGTAATTTGTTTTATTTCAGGAGTGATTACTTCACAAACCTGGGTGCCAATCCGATAATCCCGTATTATTCCATTGGCTAATGGAAATATGACCACTAAAATTTAAGTTGAAAGTTTTTCTACCTTGGGGGACAAAAAAAATGGCACTTATTCTCAAGTCAGCCTCAGCATGACCATATTCCAGAAATTTAAACAAACAGTCCAATTATGCTATCTTGTATATTCGCTGACTTCCCAGAATTCCAACAATCATAACAGCCTCGCCCTGGGCTTGGACTTGCTGCGGCCCTGAGCTCCTGTATGCTGTTAACAAAGGGAGTGAACTTTACTGTTGGGTTTTTATTTCATGTTGAGAAGTCGTCAGTTTAGCTTCAGATTGAGGCAACACACACTACTCTACAATTTAAAATAACTTTTCATGCCCTTACATGTGTGATTTAAAATCTCTATTTACGTAGTAGAACCGTCAAAATCCTTCTGAGGGCTCTGGTAAGAACAGTAGGAATTTTAAATGTAAGTGTAAGTACCGGGAGTGTAATTCTATTTTCAGAAATTCGGACTGGGAATCCTTGAAGACTTGAGCATTGAACCCAAAGCTCTGCATTACTCCTCATCTCCGACAGTGCTGAAGAGAAGCCGGCTCCTTAACGCAGTATAACCAACTGTGGAGACACGTCCACACCCAGACAGTGCCACTTCAGGGGAGCGACTTCAACAGCTCGGGGGTGGGGGTAAAAGGCACAGATTTTCTCTACTGTGGTCTGAATGCTTGTATCCACAACCCTGAGCTCACAGACTGGTTTTAACTACGGTGATGTAAATGCTTGTATCCACAATCCTAAACTCATAGTCTAAAGTCTGAAGAGGAAGGGGAGAGTATTTGGAGGTGGGAACTTCGAAGGCGAGTGACTGCAGGACCATGTCCTAGAAACAGGACTGCTGTCTTTCTAAAAGAAACCCAGAGAGGTCCTTACCCATGAGGAGAAACCCATGAAAAGAACCAGAAGAGACGTACCTCACCAGACGGCGCATCTGCTGGACACTTCATCTCAGACTTGCCAGCCTCGGGAAACTCTGACAAATATTTTTGGTTAAGAACCCCCACCCCCACCCCTATCCTGCACTCCACATCTATGGTGTTTTGTTATCTGTTTGGTGTTTGTAATCTGGGGGGACTGTGACATTTTCTAAGGTAGAAATAAGTTGTTGAAGATGGTAATGGACAACCATTTTCAGGTGGATATGTTTTATATTAAACATTTGACTTCACAGATGAGATGCTGATGGCCTACCTTTTTTGTACTTAACCACAGTTATAATAAAACGTTATAACCTAACGTATACTTTAAAATATGATTTCAGTGATGAAGATAGCTATGGTACAAGCACAGTCTCCAAAAATGTCAGTCATTTACATGATTTCTTTCTTAAAAATGTGGGTTTATGTGCATAAAAATTTCCTTCTCAAATATTAATTTTAAAGCTTTTCTAGGTACTAACCACTGATTGTTAGAATACAGAGCAGAATTCACTTCCTTAAAACCTGAATTGTTAGTTTAACAATATTTAATAGTGATAATAAATGGCTCACTGGAAAGAAGAAATATGTTCACTGAGAGATTCATGATCTGTGAACAATTTAACAAAAGACAACAGAACTGAGAACCTAAATCATTACATTCACAAAGTGGGTGTAATAAAAATTTTAAGAGGAAAGAGCAGAAGCCGGACAGGCTACATGAGGTTCCATGTGCCTTGGCAACCCAGTTCCCACAGAACAGGATGTCCAGACTTGTGACAGCTTCATGTGTACTTGTCCACATTCTTTGCCAAACACAGAATAGTTCCAAAATAAGTTTACTTACTTTGTGAATAACTTTATGTGAATTTTCTTTCCAATGATAGTTTTCAATCATTCCCATTCTACTCTTTAATGTGTTATTCAAAGTTTTAAACATATTATTTCTCCAAGTCAAAGATCAGGACTTTTTTTCTTTAAACCTCAGTAATAGGCCAGGAAGCCTGGTGGTGGTGGTGCTGGTAGCACTGCTCAGCGGTGGAGCGCATGCTCAACACGTGCACTGTCCTGCCTTCAGACTCTAGCACAAACATCAAGAGCAAAACTCTCAGTGTTTGAACCTTGGCAACTGTTTAGTTCAGCCCAGAAAATACTATACCCCACCATAGAGATGTATACACTGTGTTTATTGCTGCTCTGGTCACTAAAGTTCATCAACAGATGATGAAAATCTGGTCCATATGTGAACTGGAATATCATTCATCTCTGAAGGAAAATGAAATCACTATATTTGCAGGAAATTCATGATCGTAGAATGTTAAGCAGTCTCACACAATCTCACATAGAAAACAACTGCATAATCTATCTCATATGTAGATCCTAGGCTGTAATGTATATGTATACGTGCATGTGGGTAGAGAATAATAACCTGTAGATAGAAGACAAAGGGTGACAGCAGCCAGGTGATGAGAGATCACAGAGAGATGAGTTATAAAGACGTAAAGCTAGTTCTTTATCTAGTGTTATGTCAGGGTTCTCTTGTGGGTTTTATTTCAGTGTATGTTTGGTTTTGTGTGTGTGTGTGTGTGTGTGTGTGCGTGTGTGTGCATGTGTTTAGGTGTGTGTGTGGTAGAAATGTGTATAAGAATATAGTTGATATGAAGATCATAAAATCCTAGGTGAAGTTCATTTAGCTTTACAGACTTTCAGTCTGCTGTTTGAAAGGCTATATTAATCTAGTCATGTGATTTTGTTATTTGCAAGTATATTATAATAAAGAGGTTTTTATTTTTTTAGAAACATTAAATTCTAATAAAGTATACAAATCTGAGAGTGAAAAGTGATTCCTCAGAAGAGATCAAGACGAAGAGTCATTTTTGATCTTCTATTTATCTTAACTGAACAGCATAATTTCATAATGTAACAGACGAAACGGACTTTCCACCAGTAGGATGGACAAACAGATATCCCAAAGAGGGAGGTGCAGACAGATAGCTGAAAGAAATTTAGTGTTTGCTCGTTTTCCTCACAAGGAGCATGCCTATTACTGAAATTCAGACATCTACTTTCTTTCTCACTGAATGAACCCTCCATCTCGTCCTGTTGTGTGTACAACATTGAGAGGCAGGCTTAAAAGCACTGAGCAGCTAAAGCCAAGTAGGAAATGCAGAATACATGCATCAGAAAGCAACGATTTCTGGAAAGTGACATAGCTAATACACATGTTTCTCATTTCTCATCAGACTCCTAAGATATTGAGGCTTTTTCTCACATAGCATTTCATTAGGGTAATTAATACAACTTTGTTTCTTAAGAAGCTCTGAGAAATCCTAGGAGCAAGTTTCACTTCTAATTTTAGTAGTCTTGCAAAATTGAACATTTTCTAACCACAAAACATTGTCTGGAATTGTTGAACTCTATATTTCTAGTTATGGAGCAGGAAAAATAGGACAAATAAAGAAACAAAAGAGTTCAGGCTTTTTATAAATATGTTAACTAACTGGAGCATCACTACATTGATGACAAAATGAATCTCAAACCTGACAACAATTATCTCAACTACTTCAGTGTATTCGTTACTTTCAGGTAAAACTTCTGGATTGAATATTGAATCTTAAGTATAAGTGTCTATTTACATCTCTTGGAATAAAATGATTTGCCCTCCATTCAGTCACCTTAAAAAATTAAAAGTAACATTTTTAGTGCAAAACTTTAACATTTTTTTCTTTCTAAATCTTTTCCAAATATAAAATGTAATGATGTGGCTTGGCATATCACTACTATCATAGTTCCAAAGTTCACATTGTTTGACTCCCCCAAACCAGTGCATAACAAGTAGTTAAAATAGGTACTATTCTTCATATTTTAAAAGTATAAAAAAAAGTCTGACAAATCAACTTATTTAATTAAGGACAAGAAGTCACATCAGTTAAGAAGACCAGCTTTGTCATAATGAGTTTGAATATTATAGCAAGGTAATTGACATGTTAACATCTTGAGTACCAGAACCAGCAAACATAGAAAATACTCAACATTTCAGGAATGACGTAAGAATGAACTGTTCTACTATTCTACCAGTACAGAAAGTGGTTAGTGCTGCACACCGTGGGGTAAAAGCACTTGGAAAAGTGTTTACTGTATGAGTGTAGACAGGCACTGGGGAAAATGAAGACGGTCAAGAAGAAAACATCAGCACGATTTCTTCTTCCTTCCTTCCTTCCTTCCTTCCTTTCATTCTTTTTCTTTCTTTCTTTCTTCCTAATTATGTTCTGCAACTCTCAGGGGCAATGAATAACTAACTCAGTAGGACTAAACTATTGAGTACAGCAGCGCCCACACTGACCATGAGGAGCACACAGAAACTTCAGAGACATGTTCTTCAATGGGTTTGCTCAGGAGAGTAGTCAGAATAAGGAAGGATCTGGAGTCAATCTGAATCTGAATTCACTTTGGGACCCTGAGGATATTGCTTAACATTTGGTTCAATTCCTCCCCATTGTTCAATGGAGATGCTAACGACATGCACCTTTTCAGGCGGTTCGAAGGATTAAGTAAGACAATACAGATCCCTACTTGAACCAATACATTTTACTTAAGAAATGATCTTTCTATACTACTGAGTAAAACAGCAATGACTTAAAGACCATAAAGTTATATAATTATATTAAAGATAATAATTTCCGACTTAGTCAATCCAGATTTTATTCCAAAAGGAATATCGTTGCTATTTTCAAAGTTATAATTTGTTAATGTACAAATTTTGGTCATTTAGAACAATTTTGTTCTAAGATGAAACAAACCCATAATTGGTACGCTGAGCTACAGAGTGCTTCTCATAGGGCAGCAATGACTCACTTGCTTTTCTTACCAATTCAGTGTCTGCCTCATAATCAATCTTAAATACGGCTTCTGCTAAATGAATCATTTGACATGCAGTCAATAAAACAGAACGAAGTGATTTTCAGGTGGTCCACTTGACCAAGCAAGTTTGAAATGTCTATTATTAATAGAACATTTAATTCTATACTTTGAGACACAGTCTGATAGCATGGTGGTTGAAGAAAGATATTATACAAAAACACCACCCCTATCCATGAATCCTTAGTGTGAACATGAAGTCCTGACTGGGCACAAGTAACCCAAGTTCTTATTTTTTGTATAGAGAGTTCCGATAAGAAGACATAGGCTCCCTTAGCGTAGTGCCTGCTATATGGAAATCATTCAAACACTCATTTAAAAGTGATGTATACAAAAGATCGGGTAACACTGATCGAGCAGGATCAGTGCAACTAGGCTTGTGGGAAATATTTCCACCTCTAACATTAGGATAGGCTTATGTATTTTGCCTCTAAATTACTTTAAGACTCATTAATGTGTGTATGTATGTAATGTATGCATACACACATTAATTAATTCCAGTTAGATGGTTTACCTTCCATTACAAACTCTGTTTAGCCAAGACAAAACTTCTGTACACAAAACACTTTATAAATAGGCAGGATTATGAAAAAAAACATATAATATTTTTTTATAAAGCAAGCACAGACATGGAATATATTTCAAAACTGTGTTAACAATGAAGATGCAAGTATGCTTGCTTGGCACAGACTCACAGTGAGCTTGATGCAGATGACACTAACCTCACTGTCATCCCAGAAATGGATTGATGCACCTGTTATGCTACATGAGTTGGTGTCCAAAGAAAAGAGTAAAATTTTGGGAGAATATTAACTTATTTAAAAATTCATCTATCACATTACTTTTGGTTTTCCGGTATTTTATTAAAAAAAATAAGTAAAATATATAGTGATATAGAAAATGTTAATGATAATAAATTCAACAACACATAATAATTTATCAAGGGATAATTATCAACTACTTAAATAATATAGTTCAAGAAAAATAAATATTTCTTAGTTTTTATTTTGATTTTTCTCCAGTGGTAAAAAACTAAAACCATAACAAGAAAGTTTATTATAGTGTTATATTGTTATTCTTTAATATTTGAAATAAAATTAAGAATTTTAAGCTTATTTTATTGTAAATGTTGTCATATAAAGATTTTTAAAATGATTCAAAAAGCGCTATACCTCCTAAGCAATAAAAAAAATGTTAATTAATATTTATAATTTCTATTTATTAGTATTGGCTGAAAAAAATGTAACTTTAGGACGTCTAGTTTTACAGCGTAAGTGTAAACCTACTTTGAACAACTCTACTGAAGTAGGAACGCTTTGGCTTTGGACTATAAAATATAACAAATTCCATACTCTTTGGTTGCACATATCTATGTACATATTTCCATCTGTATGAGTCCATATATGAGTTTCTTTTAGCTAATACTTTTCATTTGCTTTATGCATTGCAAAAAAACAGAACTTAATTTGGCTTAAAATTTCAGTACTCCTAACAAGTTAACAAGAGCGGAAAGCCTTCCACTACTGCACTTAAAGAAAAAGGGATACACGAATGGAAACCCTTATAAGACTGTACTTACAGACAAAGGGATACACGAGGGGAAACTCTTCCAGAACTGTACTTACAAAGAACACATGGGAGGAAACCCTTCCACGACCGTACTGAGAGACAAAGAATACACAAGAGGAAACCCTTCCACGACTATACTTACAAAGAATACACGAGCGGAAACCCTTCCAAGACTGTACTTACAGACAAAGAATACACAAGCTGAAACCCTTCCACGACTGTACTTACAGAAAAGAATACATGAGAGGAAACCCTTCCACGACTGTACTTACAGATAAAGGGATACATGAGTGGAAACCCTTCCACGAC